>CAUWAG010000013.1:1800000-2115983 GCA_963556695.1 Anthostomella pinea
AGACCCAACAACAACCGACACACCCACACCCACACCCACATCCACACCCGCACGAACTCTTCACCTGCACCTTCTGCTGGCACCTCTCGCGCGGGCCCCCGCACGTCCTCGGCCGCGCCGCCCGCCTGACGTGCGAGTCCTGCTACCGCAGCCTCATCGACCTGGCCATCTGCTAGGTGTGCGGCGAGGTCGTCTGCCGCGGCGACGAGACCGTCAGCCTAGGGTGGTGCTTCTGGCACCGCGCCTGCTACGGCTGCCTGCTGTGCGGGAGCCGGCTCGTGGTAACGGCGCCGACGGTGGCGCAGCTGTTCCTGCGGGATGGCGTTGGCGAGGAGCTGGAGGGGGGTGGTGCGGATGCTGGGGAAGGGGAAAGAGAGGGAGACGAGGCCGGTCTGGGCCTGGGGCGCGGTTGTTGCGAGATTACGGATATTCCCATGTGCGCCAACTGCGTCGTCGGCTGCGAGACAGACGACCGGCACACGGTGACGCAGAAGGCGCTGCGGAGGGTCGACAGGGTGGACGGCGGGTTGAGCCGCAAGAGGTGGGAGAGGCGGGAGTCCATTATCAATGCCAAGGGAGCGATCAGGAGGGTGCCTGCCAAAATGTAGAGAGTTGAGGAGGTGAGTACCTAAGCATGGTGGTCAAGTACCCCTACTTCAGGCATGATCTGGCTGACAATAAATAGGGGTATTCAGAGCATCGACCGCAACTGCAACCCTCGCCCCTCGACCCTCAACAACGCTCCCGTTGGACAGGAGACGGAGCCAACAGCGGCTCAGGCCAGTCGCCGGCGAACAATGGGCTCTGCACCGTCCCCCTGGACTCGGCCATCTACATCTCGATCCTCGTCCCCATGGGCGAGCCCGCCTTCAAGCCCAACCCCACGAAACCGATACCGCGCTGGATGCAGCTGCTCCCGGGCCATGGAAGACGGCACAGACGCCACGAACCCCGACCGCACTCGGTCCTCGACGAGCACTTCGCTTCCCCATCCACCTTTACGGTAGACGACCCGGCCTCGGCGCCGTACACGGTCTGCCCCACGAGCCGTACACAGACACCACACACGGGCCGCCCGACGAGCCGCACAGAGACGCCGCAAACGGTGTTCCCAAGGAGCCGCTCGCAGACGCCAAAGCTGCGACGCCGCAAGTCCCACGATTCGATCGGCTCACACTACTCCGAGCGCGAGAGCGCCGTCGACCCACTGTTCAAGGACATGCCGCCGTTCAGAGACACGCCATTCAGGGACAGCCCGTTCAGTGACAAGCCGTTCAGGAACAGCCCCTTCAAGCCGTCCAGGGGCCTCTCCTTCGTAACCGACGAGCCCCTAAAGCGGCCGTCCTCGCGCCTCGCGCATACTCTGAGCAGCAACAGCGAGGACAGCCGACCAAGCTACCGCCGTGCAGAGTCCTCTTCCTCGACTATTCGATACCTCCAGACACACCTCGAGACGCCTCCCACCACCACCAACCAACCCCAGCTGGGTCTCTACCAACCCCGCCAGTTCTCGCCCGGGCAGTTCTCACCCCTCGGATCCGGGCACGATGTACCACCGTCTGTGAAGACGATCGCGGCAGAACCACCCCAGCCGTCTCCGCAGGAGCACCCGAAGCGTGCCGCCTCCCCGCTCACGGAGCACATCACAGCGCAGCTGCAGCGCCACGCGCAACGGACGCCGCCCGCGCAGTCGCGCGAGTTCCTCAATCTGTACCGGCCGAGCGGCGGGTCGACGCGGATGACAAACACCACCACCACCACCACCAAATCGACCGCTGTCGCGGGACGCAGCAGCGCGAGGCTGATGGGCGATGGAGGACGGCCGTACCGGGAGTTGAATGTGCGCTCGTCGATTGTGAGTCTGAAACCGAGTCTGGACCACGACGTCGTGGGCACGGCGGAGACGCCGCGCCCAGTGGCGCGCAAGAGGTCGAGTTTGCAGGCGGAGCTGCGGAAGATCTTTTGGGGGAGGGGTGGTGGTGGTAGTGGTGCTGTTACCGGTGCTTGAGTGCTCACGGATGGGCCACTTTATCACAGTGCTAGATTGTATTGTTTCCGATAGGAATAGAATTAAAGTCAAGACACTATTTCATATTGACATTACTATTCTGCGTCAGAGTGAATACTCGGTAACTTCTGGCAGGACTACGACATCAGCACAAATCACACGGGACAAGGCGACAAGTTGGTCCGTAATGAAGTTCATTCATTACTCTCGTGAAAGCCCAAAGTATCCATCATTCAGACAACATTCCATCCTTCCCAAGGAGAAGACGACCGCGGAAAGCTCATTTTGGCGGAACTGAACTCTGAACTCCTTCGCCTCAACTGTAGACCACCATAAAGTGAATCGGGGAATCAATCACAAAGAAACACGGCCCCAAGGGTATATCCTAACCATCCAATCCTTCCACCCATTCATCGCACGCTGACATGACCCGCTCGGTGCGCTTAGGCGGCCTTCTTGTTCTTGAGTGTGGAGCTGATGGGTGCGGTTCCCTGGCGCTGCGTGTAGAGCATGTATGCGAAGACGGCAGCGGCGACGGTGCCGAGGATGAAGAAGTTGTCTGCGAGGGGGTTGGTTGTCAGTGCCTGGATCCCGTGACATTATATGTTCTGGCCGAACAAGGGCGAGAGTTGGGTACGGGAGACGAAGGGAGAGAACAACGGAGGGGAGAGTAACTTACGGATGGCGAAGCCGAGGGTGCCCTCGACGAAGTTGACGAAGCCCTGGAACAGGCTGAGGATGCCGTTGAGGATGGCGCCGAAGAAGGAGAGGATGGCGCCGAAGAGGCCCTGGATCATCTCGATGACCGACTGGAAGAGGTGGCCGATTCCTGATGCGATGCCCATGATGGCGGTTTATTGTGTGTATGTTGGTATGGGTTTGGTAGTGGTGGTTTGGTCAAGTAGTGATGGTAGGTAGTTGCTGTTGTTGTTTACTTCGGAGAGGGAGGTCAAGGTGTGGCTAGAGAGGTGCAGGTGGTGGATGATGTAGGTGTTTTTGTAGTCAAAGGAACAGAGCTATCTTTACCTCAGCTTTCAGGAACGTCCATCATTCCACTTCAGCTTACCTGTCGTTTGCAAAGGAAAAGGCTACGTATGCGCCACAGGCAGGCTACGTCAGCGCCCCAAAGCGTGCGCCAGGGACACTCTCGTAGCAAACACTCCGGATCCCTTGTACATAGTACTGTGGCACGGCAGGCATTGAAGGCAGGTTCGTGCAAACAAAGCAGGCCCGGTAACAGAAAGTTGGCGTGAGGCTGCCCGTTGAATGCGAATCGCGATCGAAGCCGTCGTGGGAGTTGGCACCTTACCGCATCCAGCAATGACGTCACTGCCTTGCAGACCCAGAACCGAAAGACGTCAAAGGCGGGGACCTCACCTGCATGAACCCACAATGGATTGCGGGGCAAGCCTTATGGAATTGACCGTCGTTATAGCGCCCTCCTTGAAACAGCAATCACAGGCTTCGCTGCCACACCTCATTGGCCCGAGGTCAGGAACCGGCTCCCGTGGGCCGTGGCTAACGAGGTGACGATGTGCTACTAATGATACCCCGGATTTCATAGTTCCAAACTTCAATGATGGACTGCTTGCTATGATAAGGCGACCTCAGAATGCCTTAGGTACAGCTTGCTTTGACGAGAGCTAAGAGCGACGGCAACTAGGAACCCAAAACCAGCAAGCGTCATCAGCGCAACGTGTTATGATCTCTTACCTGCTTGAACCTGGCGGTTATTCATTCGCCTGCAAGCCCGGTTATGCCCATAACAAAGCTAGTTGAACGTTCCAGCTCAGTTGATATCGGGGTTTCTGACAGGCTGTCTAGATTCCGGCATCAGACGTCCCTTCGGCCGTATGACGAATTGGCAGGTTCTTGAATGCCAGGAGTGACGATGAGCCAGCATGAATACCTCCTGAGTCGTGAGTAAAGAGTATAACGTTCCAAGCTTTGCTCTTGGAATTTCCACACTACAACTAAAATATACCAGCCCTTGTCTCACCCTGAAGCAATAACCACTTGCGTCTTACTCTTTCCCATCTTCACAGTCCAGTTTCCTGCGCCTTTCCTAGGCTTTGCTTCTACCTCGACATCCTTGAGCGGGTTGAAGACCGCCACCACGTCGTTGTAGTCGATAGCTGGGTTCTTTTCCCACTCACTGTTGCTCGCTACCGGCACGAGGTGGTACTGTACTGCGAGCAACGCCACAGTAATCAAGATTTCTGTCGTTGCGAACTGCCTAGCCGGGCAAAGGTGAAGTGGCGTGCCCCAGGCGAGGAACCCGGCTGGTAGCGGAGCGAACGGCTTGGAGCCGGGCTGTTTCGCTTCACTATTCCTGTTTCCACGAAGCGGTACGGATCAAATGTCTTTGCTGTAGGGCCCCAGACGCTCTCGTCATAATGAATCGGCGCGCCGGGCATCTGCACATAATTACCCTTGCGCAAGAGGTAGCGCCCGTTGTCGATGAACATGGAGAGCAAGATGGCGCATTGTGTCTTGAGAGCCGTAATATCTAGCGTGTGCTGCGCTGTGCCTTCTCCGTCCTTGTCTCCCTCATCCCTCGTGATCGCATGTTCCTCTAACTCATCCCTGACTTCTTCAAGCAGAGCAGGTCGTGAAAACAGCTCCCAGATAGTCCAATACAGCGTCGGGGCCGTGTTGCTAAATATGGCCACACAGAAAAGGGTCTCCTGCTTTGCGGCGTCCTCGAAGTCCATTCCGGCAGCCTTTACGATACGCTGACGGTCGAGGAGCACCTTTGAAGTATCGTCTCGCAGCTCGCGACACCACTTGAAGAAGGCTTTGTGCACCACTTTCCGCTCCTTGTTAGCTTTGCCAAAGAAGTCCAAGCCAGCCATGTGTGAGTGGAGGTGGGCTTGCCATCCCCTGTGGGTGCTTCAGTCAGCCCACTCTCAAACCGACGGATAGCATTATGAGAGTCCAAGTCACCAGGTCCGTATCGAGACGATCAGGACCAAAGCGATGAACACGGACCATAATGCCTTCTCAACCTCCGCGCAGCTGTTCGCTTCGACGATCACATGCTTCGTCGACTCTAGCAGGCCCATGGGCTTTTCTTTGCCCTCATTGGAAATACCATCAACCAGAGAGATTACCGAATTAGCCATGCGCAGATTTTGGTTATCCTGGTGAGAGCCGGGCAACAGCGCAATCTTGACAACTTGACTATACTCGTCGACGAGCGGTCCATTAAACAAGTCACATGCCGGCTCCGAGTTACCCGCCATGTCGCGTGCCGCCACATTCGTGAAGGGGCGGAAAGAAAGCGTCTTGGAGGCCTTCTGGATCAACGGGATGAGACGCCGAGACCTGCTCAACGTAGAGCTTGAGGGCGACGACGTCGAGGGCGTAGATCTCATTCTCGGTCTCGCGCTGTCTATAGGGTCAGAGCCATGGCTTGAGCAGCATTCGTAGAACCCTCTGTCGAACAATAACAACTGGACCCGGCCCCTGTCCCTTGATATATGTGTTTCGAAGTAGGTTCCATACGGGACACCAGGCACCCCGCATATGATTCAGGTCGCCGGTGCAACTTACCTAGTCTGGCTGTAGTATGCCGAACCATACCTGACGATGCCGAGAACGTGGCCGATGAACGGTATTCGGGGTCGCACACGCCTCGGCTCGCGGGGATCGTCCCGGAGGCCAAATGCAAAGTCCGCAGCATAAGCCAAAGCGACCAACCCGGCAAGGGTGTAGGCTAACTCGTACAACATCGCAAATCTACAAGCAACCGGACCTTGTTGCCGATATAGCAAGGCAACCATGGTTAAAATGAGAATATGAGCATTCGAGGGACGCGTCTTGAGCTTGGAGGTAAGGAGAAGCCAAGCCCATGTAGTGGTAGAAATGGTCCAGGGGGGCATGCAAAGTCTTCATGCAGGACCAACCAACAAACCAGCCCCCAGGACCCCAAAAGATGTCGGCAACGCTGCAGCGAAGAACATCCATCTCCACACGGCCTGCCTGAGTGCCATGCCTCTGAAGACAATTCTGGTGACGGGCTGCTCCGCGGGGGGCATCGGCGCTGCCATCTGCGGTGCGCTGGCCACGCGCGGCCACCACGTCTTCGTGACCGCGCGGGACACATCCAAGGTTCCGGAAAGCCTGTCCGCCCTATCCAATGTCACTGTCCTCAGACTCGACGTCTGCTGGACCGAGTCGGTCAGCGAGACGGCCAAGCTCGTCGCCGAGAGTGGCCGCGGCCTCGATGTGCTCGTCAACAATGCCGGCGCCGGCTACGCCATGCCGTTGCTCGACGTCGACATTGAGCGTGCTCAGAGGCTCTACGACCTCAACGTCTGGGGCCCCATCCGCGCGGTACAAGCCTTCTCCAAGCTTCTGATTGCCAGTCGGGGCCGTGTCGTCAACATAAGTACCGTTGGAGCAGTTGTGAACACTCCGTGGATAGGTATGTCGCCATAACTAGGTACTCACCATGACCGTACTCACTCGTGCTGCATGGTTGACCTCTACGCGTCAAACACAGGTACATATGCCTCGTCCAAAGCCGCCTTGACAAACTTGTCCGAGACTCTGCGCCTGGAGCTGTCTCCTTTGGGTGTCACGGTCGTCGCGATCATGTGCGGCACCATAAACAGCCTATTCCACAATAACGACCCAGACTTCCACCTGCCGCCAACTTCCTTGTACATGCCAATCGAGAAGACGATTGCCGGCTGGGCAAGCGCCGAGCTGAAGCCAAAGGGCATACCGGCTGAGCAGTTTGCCGAGATGCTGGTCGAAGATATGGGCGGGAGCGGGACGGCCGGACTGGTCTGGAAGGGACCGAATTCTAGTGGGATCAAGTTCGTGTCGCAGTTCCTGCCCCAGTTCTTGGCAGTAAGTCCATTCTCCCCGTCTCTTGCAAGTCTAGCGAGTTGGAGTCGGAGCCGAGGGCTAACCTGTGCGACTGTCTGCCTCTAGGATTTTGTGGTGAGCTATACGCAGGGCTTGAAAGAACTCAAAGGGCACAGGGCTGGATAGGGACAGACGTAGAACGCTCGTGGCAGGTAAACAATGCAAAGCCCTTTTCCAGTGTTGCAACCTCGTGTTTCACATCATTGCAGGTGATGTACTGCGATCGCACTTGAAAAGGTGACGCATCGTAAAATCTATTACCACGCATTAAATCTATTTCTCCTCCGAATACGACCCACGCAGTCCTCCTTGCGCGACCGCAAACGTCCCGGCCTCGTCGTCTGCGGTGATGAAGGCTCCAGTGAAGAACGGCGCAGCAAGCGTGCACGCATCGTAACCCTGCTGGATCTGAATTCCGCACTTATCAGTTTCTCCAAGGAAGTCTCCCGAGCCTTTGGCATAGTTCCGCAGCGGGATCTTGACAGTAACAGACTCCCCGTCCTTGGCACCATCAAAGAGATAGTCAATCGTCGCGTTGGCCGGGATGTCGTCGCAGGCCGAGGGATACGCGATGAAGCCCTGCAGGTCCACCAGGCCCGTAGCATCAAGGAACTCCGTCTCGTTCGTGAACGGGAGCGTGTCGAAGATGGACCCCGAGTCGATCAGACAGTCCGAGGTACTGTTTTCCAGCGCTACAATACCGCCGTTGATCGTGACTTTCGGCACGCCGACAAAGTAGCCCACACTCGACGGCGAGCTGAACAGCGGCAGCTCCACTAGCTCGCCACTGTACTTGGTGTGGTCGACGGCGCCGATCAGCGCGGTCCCGTTCAGCGGCGCCGTCGCCGCGCCCTCGTTCGCTTCGAACCACATGCTCAAAACCTTGGACGTCACAGTCCCTTGGTCCAACAGGTCCTGGCGGAACGACGGGCCTGTCGTCGTGTTGGCGAAGGGTGCCAGGCCCAGGATACCCGTCTCGTGGTCAAGGCCCGCGCAGCTGCCGTCATCGTACTGGCGGTACATGGCCGACTCGGCAACGGCAACGCGGACGCCGACGACGCTCTCAGAGGCGTCGGGGAAGGCGGCGTTGACGGTGTCGTTGACGGTGAAAGTGCTGTCGATGAATTTGGAGTTGCCGCCGTAGGCGTACTCGGCGGGGCCGAATGCCTCGGGCGCGGTGGCGGCGTTCGAGGCGGTGTAGTTGTAGAAGGGAGAGGCGGTCTCATTGCATGGGCCTGGGACACCGAGATATTGAGAGCCGTAGTTGACAGTGGCGTTGGGTCCGAATATCCAAAAGTTTGCGGAACCTGTGTCTGCGACGACGCTCAGAGGCTCCCCTTCCGGGTGCCCCATCCGGAACGTGGTCATGACTTGGCTGGATCCATCGCCGTACGCGAGAGACAGTGGGAGGGACACTGAATCCTGAAGCGCAGCAGCGCCTTGGGCCAAGAGCGCTCCGAAAATTAAACTTGCCATGGTGGAAAAGCCTCGAGAGTACAATGGCAGCGGACGAGAAGCAGATTCACGAGATTCAAAAGGAGAGCGGCATCGTGTGCCTTTTCACTCAATCTGTCAATCCAAATGCAGGCCGGTGACGGGCTATTTTATTATGCCGACACTACTTTACAAATGCTACATGTAATTAGACAATACGAGGTTTCAAGGTTCATGCGGAGCCGCCATCTTCGTATCGCCCGGGACTGCCGGGGTCGGCACATCTCTAACGGATATACTCCCGTACTTGGGTAGTGCCGGGCGGGGGGCCATAAACGTGCAACTTCGCTCCACGTCGCGTTACCTTACTGAACGACGTCGGATGTGGATCCGGATGGCGAGCGACGTCATGCCCAACGATGAAGTGACATGGAAGTCTGGCGGTCTGAAGTCCCGTCACTAATCGCGCAAGCGGCAACCCACCGGCTTAAAGCCTTTCATGCCATCGACGCACCAGAGTCCGACGCTCGTCCACCCGAGCCGCTCTGCCGTGTCATGATCGCCAGCCCAGCCCAGCCCACCTCACACCTCACACCTCACACCTCACACCTCACACCTCACCTTCCTTACGCCGCCGCCTCCCCGCCGCAACGGGCCCCCCGTGCCACGCCGCTGCGGCAAAACCATCCCTGCCCGTCAACGACCAGATGGAGTGATTCGGTTCATCGTGCGAGACTGTGATGAATGATGCTTTCGATGAGTAAGTATTCCCGACCTGACTATATGTAGTGGGCCGGTATTGAAAAGTTTCACTGTCTTTGATTTGGAAAACACCAAGGATCGTCAAGACCCCCACTAAATTTCTCAACAGCCATGCCTCATGTTTGTGATCAATTCCTGCCCACTAACAAGACTTCTCACATTCCTCTTCAATGCCTCAACATCGAAGTCTGCCACTCATACTGGCCGCACGGGTTTCGTGAGTAAACTGACTTTGGAGCGGCTATGTTCGCGCGGCCTTACACAAGCCGGTCGCGCAGAGCCATGAGGTGATGGAGAAGCTGGTCACAATAAATACCTGAAATGATGATCTTATTCTCCATGAGCTGAGCACTCTTCAGATATCCCTCAAGACTTGCGCCGCCACGTACGTGGGATCTCATGATGTACGACTGGCGGCGCTTGACTCCGTATAGGGGCAGCATGCCTCCCCCCCCCCCCCCCGTTTTCCTAAGAAACAGGGGCTCCCTAAGCCAACAACCAGCTGGAACCCCCGGAGCACGTGGTAGGAATAATATTACTCCCAAGGGTCACACGTGTCCCTTTTACACCATCTGTCTTATCCCGTATTCCAGCTCATGGCCGGGTCTGCCGGACTGGTAGCTCGAAGTCAATCAGGACCTCACAATTCGGATTATTCTTCGCCCAAGCGAACCACTCCCAAGCGTTAAAAGCGATAACGGTAGAATTCCCGTCTCTGCGAGATACCATACGAGACTACGAAACTCTCGTTCCACCGGGACGAGGCTGCGGTCGTGGGGTGCAGCGGGCTTGGATTCATGTGGTATATACTAATTAGAACACTGGATGGCTACCTGGCGCAAAAGTGATGATGTATTGGCATAATAGAATTGTAGTGCACATTGTATAGGGAAAGCCGATAAAACTACTTGTGGTTTGGCTGTGTCGAGTGTAATCCCTCTTAGCCCCAATTGCTTCACAGAACGAGATCTGTTGCGTGTGCCACTAGCCTCCTGACCTTGCGGCTACATATTTGCCCACAGATACTTCATCCCGTCCCAGATCTCCACACTGCTGGGCAGGATTTGATTGGCAGGCAGCATGAACCCATAAGAGGTGTCCCGGAGCTCAATACCCCAGCCAAGTTCTGCATCAACGACATCAGTCACGAAATCTCTGCCATTGCCACTCGACTGGTACAATACGAGACAGCCAGGTCCGTACACAAATGTGGTATTGTACGATTGAGCTATTGCCTGCGCTGTGCCTGCTGCTAGGCGTATCTGGTCCTGGATATTGTCTGGGAATTCGGTACAGGTGTAACCGTAGGATAGCAGGATAGTCTGGGCATAGCTGTGCCAGTCGATGTATAGCTTGACACCATTGTTGTCGGCCAGTTTCAGCGCGTAGGCCATCAATGCAGCCGTTTCGGGAGCGTCACCCGGCTGGTAGCCACTGAAGGTTTCCGATCCGGGGTCGAGTGACGAACCTTCGCCTCCGAATCCGACGGACCAGTTGCGATTGATGTCAGTCCCAACCTCGGTCGTGTTGTCTCGAGTTTGGCGGTTCTTTCTCCAGAGTCGGTCTGTCGTTTGTGTGTAGACGAAGCCTTGACGGTGTGGTATTAGTCAGTGGACAACAGACATCGTTCAGGAGTGAAGGCTCATTACCGTCTGGGTTAACTACCGGCAACACGTAGAAATCGTAGTTATCTAGTGCTGACTGCACTGTGGCGTCGTTCTCGTAGCCAATGACGATCTGGTAGATGAGATACTCGGCCACCTAGAAGCAATACGCATCAGTTAGCAGTTTCCTTGAGCCAAGGCCATGACTGCTCTACGGCCACGCACCATCGAGGTAATCCACTCTCGGGCATGGACATTGCCATTGAAGAAAACGGCTGGCTTCGAGTCCCTGCCGCCACTTCCCCAAAGGTGGATGCCTTGAATAGGCTGACCTTCGAACGAGACTCCAGCCTCGATAAGTTCCGAGTTGTCCGGGAACGAGGTCTGTAAATCGGACCAGAACTGGACGTGGTCTTCGTAGGCATGGTACGAGTCAAACCACGATGGGCTCGGCACTTTCTGGTCACTTTCGTTTAGTCCTACGACAACATCAGTCAAAGATACCCCAAGTGTGCCATATCTGGAGTCGAACTTTGATAGTTGCCCAGAGCACCTTCAGCTGCAATATCAACGCCTAGGTCCTCGCTCAGGATGGTGGCGCTAAAAGGATGTGCGTCAAAGTCGTCAACTTGGCCCGGAGGAATGGCGATGTCGATTGTCGTCTCTTCGTCCGAAATATGACGGTGATTGAGCTCGATCGCGGAAAGACCAGCCATTCGCAACTGGAAATCCGCAACGTCACCAGCGACCTCGTTGACAGTGGTAACGCGATAGACTCTGTAGCCATCGTAGCTGACCTTGTCCTGCTGGCTGGAAGGGGCGGCGGCTCCCAAGCCCACAAAAACACAAAAGATACTGAGAAGCTTCATACTGATTGCTGTGTGTTCCGGGATGGGCGCTTCTGGTATCTTGAATGGCGGGGGTTCTTGTGTTATACACTGTTGCGAGTAACCGCGTATCTTCAGAATACCGGTAGTTGGAGAAATAGAGCCGATGCAACACAACGTCAGTGGCAGCCCACACAGGATAACCTCCTTCCCGAAACCGCAACGCTTTTGCCTTGGCCGATGAGGTGACAAGGTTGCAGGATATCGACATCTTGCCTATTTCAGATTTTGTGACAGGAGGTGGGATTCGATTGCGATACGTGATACCGCCATCCGGGACCAAATCATGAAGCCATACATAAGATTACCCGGGCTCAGATGATATGTTCCTCTCTGCGGCTCTAGTCCCAACAATTATCACGGCATTACGAAGGTGGCTGCCTGCCCCCTCGACCAACTGACTTGGAAATCAACCATCCTTGGGGAGGGTTTGTTCTACGTGCAAGTGCACCCATCACCACCCAAATACGGCAGGCACTCGAAAGAATCCTGCAAGTCGGCAATACATGGTAAGAATCACCTTGCATACAATGTGAAAGGCACCATGAACAAAGGAAACCCTGCCATGGGCGAGTTCCGACAAAAAGGTATAGCCAATGTTCCTCAACAAAGGAGCCAAAAGCGGTCGAGAGTGAGTTCTGTTACGGTACAAGTACATTGTACCTCCACATGTACCTATATATATGGGAGGCCCACCTCCCACCTGAAGCGGCCTTCCTTCTTCCTTCTTCCTTCTTCATAGATCGTTGAATCTAGCTTTATCTATCCATCAGTCCTGACCAGTTGTACTGCAGGCCTGATCGTCACAAGTTCTTGCTGGATTGGGAGGTTTGCGATTTCCTCAGCATCGAAAGTCATAATCTATCGCGTCCCGACCTGCGGACATGGCCGGCCCCTCTGGAGCCCCCCTTACACAACACGAACTTGGGAGGCTACTTGGCGAGTGTAATGCACTCCTCTATCACATCCACGACCTACGAGCACTCTGCACATCACACCCCAATCGCAAGATGATCAAGGCTTCTACGATGCCAGGAGCCCTTGATTCGTATCTGGACCAGACCATCGGCTGGGTGAACGAGATCATAGCTCAGACGAATGCGCAAGGCAAGGCATTGACGGGAGGTCTTCCTTGGACTATTGGAAGATCAAGAGCTTTACAGGAGATGCGCGGAGTCAGCTGGCGTTGATCGAACAAGTTTTAAGCACCGGTTCGTCAGCTACACTGATCGACGAGCCCTCAGAAGAAGCTGACATCGTGACAGCCCCCAAGACGAGACATATAGGCTGGACCATCTTCGGCTTCTCGAAGTTCTGTCTTGCCCAGTATCTACTCCTGATCTATCCCAATTATAGGGTTCCTAGGTCACCTTGGTTAGAGCAAATGGTGCCCTCGATCACCAAGTACCTAGACAGGCAGAGCCATGTAGTAGCAGGTGGATTCCAATGAGATGTCCATACACATTCCCCAGTCCTTGAATCACGAGCCGTCCGTAACAGATCCATTTGGCGTCTCATTCATGTGATGGGCATATCTATCTGCCAGCATTCGTCTTCTGCCACGACAGCGCAGTGCCCAAGTCCCCAGCTCTGCGCTCCTGCCACGCTTCAATGTCTCTGTGATCGATGAAGTTGCCGTGAGACCGAGGCGGAGCTTCAGGGGCAGATGCAACGTCGCGAGTGAGCCAGCTGCCAACTTCTGGGCGTCCCAGATCACCGTGTCGTTCCTAAGTTCGTCGATATTGTTCTTGATCGTCGCCAGCGGCAGCACGACCCCATTCCTCGAGAAGCCACAACCAGTATCATGCCAGCAAAGGGGGCCTTGAACCACAACTCCTCCGCCCTCATCCGATGGCGATCGATCGTCCAAGTCACGACTTCGACGCCGCAGTCCGACCCTTCGCCACCCGCCTTGTACGCAAAACAGGGCACCATGCCGCGCCCGTCTCTGTAAAGGTTCTATCATTGCAAGGCAAACAGGTCCATAGCTAGGTCCCGCAGATGTCACAAGCGTGAGCAATGTCAGGCACATGTACTATCCGAAGCGGAGGAGTCTTTCAGACCCGCGTGGTTCGTAGCAGCCCGCATTTAGGAGCGCAGTGTATAACATGGTGGTTGAGTTATTCTGGAAAGTCAATCTGAACCCGCCAATACTGGCGTTGTTCACTTGTCATTCAACACCAGAGAGGTACCCATGCTTCCGAAGATGTACAGTCGCCCTTGATAAGTCTCCGTAGGAATCCAGTCGCTTTTCCTCAGCCGTATGGAATGCTCACAAGATACTTGAAATGTAATAAAGGGGCAGACGTGAGGAAGGAGGAGGACGCTCTGCAATATCTCGTCGCATAACGAACCCTCCATGGTCAATTTTCCTCGCATTCAAGCTCCATGCTGCTGAAGGCAGGTTTCGTCTGCTGCGGTGCTTATGACGTTGCAGCTGTAGATTGACACCCTTGGAACCAAAGCGAGGCCTCTGTCACTTGCATAGTGATAAAGCCACGACCTACATGGAGTTGCGTCTCGTCTTCCAGATCTGATCCGCATCTTCATGGATCTTGGGGACTTCGATGCCCTCCCGCAAGGCCTTCTTCCTCTTCCAGTCCGTACCGAATCTGCGATCCCGCTCGCCCACGGTCTCCTCAAAGTCGAACTGTCCTTCCCCGGTGAAACTCATCATCAGCTTCGGGGTGCCCAAGGGCAGCTGGTCACCTCGGTCGGTTTGCCACAGGTGGTAGACTTTGCCGTACAGGCCGATGACGTGCTTCATCTCTTGAGTCTCGGCGGCCTCCCATGCCTGCACCGCGCCGGGGAGGGTTGGTCCGGGCATGATCAGCATGCCCGACTTGACTTCGAAGACGTGCGAGTGCCACAGTTTTCGCTCTTCGGGTTCCAACGTCTCGTAAAGCTTTGGCGTGATCATGTACTCGATCCCGATCAGTCGCGCGTTGGGTCCGGGACTGTCGTACAGGATGCATTGGCGGACGTCTGCGAGGTGTCAGTAGATTGCGCACATGAATGGATACGGAGTATGTATCCGGCTTGGGACGCGGGTGAGCGATGTATGTACCTTCAGTCAGATGAGCACAGTAGTGGTTTGCCTCAACATGTCGGCCTGGCTCATCGGCATAGGTGTGAAATGCATTCAGGTGAGCACAGAGCTGCTTGGTGGGCTCGAAATTCTATCTTACGTGTAAGTATCTATTTGGGCAGTAGTGATGCCAAATGCAATGGACGTTTTGGATCAGAACATTACCTGTATGAAGGAGGCACCGGTTTCGAGAGCCACATCCTCAGCCGGCACTTTGTCGCCGGGTACGTTCGATGGCTTCGTAGCTGCCATTGTGTTGTTGGTGGGAATTGGGGATAGGTAAGTGATTTGGTCTCAAGTTTTCCCACAGTTGTGGTGATTAAAGATACCTGCAAAGGATATGATAATATCGCATTCAATTGATGAATTAGACACGCTGAGATTTACAGATATCGACGCGCGGTTCACGTTCTACACGACGACTTTCTATCCGGTTGATTCTGATGTCATGAATACGTTGCCCCCGCCAAAGCACCGCAAAGCGGAGGAAACCCTCCTGATACCTTTGGCAATTGTCGGTTTGCGACATCGGGTCGATGGCGAATACAGGATCTGTGATTCGTACTGTACATATCATTTCTATCATCGTTTAAGAATTATGTTGCGAGTATTCAGATGGCTCACTTTTTAGTATCAGCTGCTAAGGTCAGGGGTTAAGGGGGAAGGTTTCTAACATGACCTTATTAGAGATCGGTTATCTCGGGTAACGTATCGCTGAAGAAGCGGGTCACGTGTTACCCCTCGGTGCGACCACCGACCACCGACCACCGACCACCGACCACCCGGCTTTATCCATCGAGACAGCCGATTACCGGTACGAGAATAGATACAAGTCCAATCGGCCATCGAGATCAACAAGCCACTGGTGAATAGACAAGACGCAAACTTGTAACCTCGTCGACAAATGATGCGCCCGGCCAGCTAATCGGCCAATTGGTGACGCGCCTACATCAGCGTCAACTCAGTCATGGCCGCATCACGCCGCGGCCAGCCGGAGCTGCACGTACGACTACCCTCGATCCCAAGTATCGCGACCCTGCCCGATCTCCCTCCCATATCCGCGCTGTTCCTGATCGACTTCGACGTCAAGGCTGGCTATACAATCTCGTGGAAGGCGTCGAACCCTGGCATCGAACTCGAAGGCACCGTCGAGTACAAGTCACTGCCCTCGGGCCTACATACTGTCTCGGAAGACCTGATATACTTCGTGCATGATGGATATGCTGGGCTTAGTGCCTTCGTCAATGCCCCGGTCGAGGATACTGCCGCCCGCAATGCGCGCATGCTGGCCGTCGGCGTCCTGGTACCGCTGAGCTATGGACGTCTGGGAAGAGCTTGGAGACACGCCGAAGGGCTGAAAGTCATGGCTTCGTATGTTGCCCTGCTATAGATGTTGTCTGGCCTGGAATCATCGCTGACATGTACCGACAGAGCACTCGCCGCGAACAGCAAGGACACAGGCATATTGGAGCAATACTGGGAGAAGAACCAGGCGCGCGACCCCGTAAAGGAGGACTCAGGCGCATTGAAAGAGGCGCTCGAATCGCCCTCTATGAGCTTCCAGACACCTCCAAAGCCTCCGCGCGGCCATACTAGGAATCGGTCGGCGTCTGATGGAGCGGCGTTGATACCACCTGGTCACAAGCTATCTCCCTTTCACCCTGCGTGGAGCTTAACGAAGCTGTTGGATACCTTTGGGCCGCTTATATTCCCTATACAACGAGCTGCATTGCTTCGCAAGCGCATTCTCATATCAGGCCATGCGCCGGTGCAAGAAGCCTGCAACTTTGGTCAGTAGCAATGACCGTTGCGTTTGTCCTAGACGAGAAACGGCTAATGATAAGCATAGTCTACGATATATCCATACTCTCAAATATACCATTGTCAACATTCGACCTCCTCTCGCCAAACTCACCACCCCATCGCTTACGGCCGTTGTTCTCCATCGGCGTCCACGATATTCCTTTCCTTGTCGATGACGCAAAGTCGGCTAGGAATGTTGAGGATTCGCCAGACTACGAAGGGGAGATGGGGACAGGCTGGATAGCTTGCACAACCGACAGCATCCTCTCTAAGAAAGACACGCTGTGGGACATGCTCATTACTATGCCATCACCCCATTCCTCCAACACGAAGAAGCACGTATGGCCTACCGTGGAGTGTCCGCACGGCGTGTCTGTTAAAGCCACGCAACGCGATCTACGGCGCTTCCGCTCCCTCAAAGCCGGACTCGCCCGGTTTGGGGCTACTGCCGGCAGCGGAGCCACCTCGCCGACAACGCCGCGCGCATTGAAACCACAGCACAGCGGCGACAGATATATCGATGATGCAGAGCAGATCATTGAACCCCTAAGCTGGACGGCACTGGCCTACAACGGGTTCATGTGGTGGGCCTCGGCCGGCGAACAGGCTCGGTCGAACGAGGCCGAAGAGGCGGCGCACGATTCTTCACTTCTCGCAGAGCTATCATCCCCATCCATGAATATGAGCATGCCGCGCTCCGCGGACATCTCGGCATCCGTAACCTCGCTCACGGTAAGGCGTAATTCTGCGCCTGCCTCGGCCCCGCTGGATTCCGAAGAGGCTCGCGTTGAACTAGCCATCATCGCGTACTTCCACAGACTCACTACGCAAATCCTTGGCACGTTGGTAGATCTTGTGGAGAGTGCCAGTGACAGCGACGCTGGAGACGAGAGCCCAATGGGAGAGGACGATGCCCTGATCGAATCAAATGACGACGATCGAGGGCGCGGGGTCAGGATTGAAAGCGATGCAATGGCCAATATGGGGCTTGATGTCTGGAGTGCATCGGACGCATATTTCGTGAAGGAAGCATTGACGACATATTTCGACCAAAAAGCATTTGTCGAGGGCAAGGGTGTCGAGGTATGTGGGGTGAGGGTGTGCTGATTGACGGAAGACAAGAGCTAGAGTGTGGCGGGATTAAGTATCCAAGGGTCACGGTTGTACAATTAACTGTCTCGAAAGGAGAAGATCACTAGGAACTGTCATGCTGAGAAGCAGGCATTACAAGACGGCTATCCCTGTAGGGGACAGAGTCGTGGTTGATTGCGTGTTTGTACAAAGACCAAGCAAGCAGAGCGTAGCAGAAAGATATTATGTTGACCTATGACCGGCCTATACCGCTGCTTCACTATCTCAAGAGCTTCTCAACCTCGTTCGAGGATGCCAAAGATCTTCATTTCATAAGTTATCCGCCGACCGATATAGGAGCCTGGTACTGGCTGGAAAGAAGGAGAAGGGGAGCAAGCTCTATTGCCTTAGCCTACGAGCCTTGCACGGCTTCCGCCTCACTTATACCCACCAACACTCCTCGTCTCGACCACCTCAGGCGCCTTAGCCATTAAGCCTTCCTCCGAGATCGTTTTAAACACAGCCGTGTAGTCCGGGTTTGCTCTGTGCGCGTCTAGCGCTGCTTGGTCTTGGTACCTATACCAATACTCAGTCAGACAGACTCTGGATGTCATCATCGCTGACAGTAGACAGTAGTTGTACTTACACTTCGATTAGAACCATCCGAGAACTTTTTGTGTTTGTCTCCTCGAGTACTTGGAACTGCAACGTCCCTAGTTCGACGTCGCGGAGGTTGTGGGTGGCGGCGGTCACGACTTCCTTCAGCTACATCATCATCTCCTGCATCAGCTTTGCTACCTGGGTCCTGCGTGGAGCAATACACAACATCGAAGTCGGAGGGTATGGGAGGCTCTACGTACCCGCTCCATCTTGCCTTCAGCCGGCCACACCGTGGCGACTAGCGTGATCTGCTTGTCCGCCATCTTATATCTTATGTCCGGGCTCGAAGTTGAGCTGTATCTTCGGTATACACCTGCTGGGTGCGGACTACGTACCTACTTATACCAGTGACCTTGGGACGATCCAGCTCGAACTCTAGCGGGCCCGTAGCAATGCCCGGATGTCCTGGCTCCGGAAGCTAGAGCTGTATATGCGAAGCTAGCTTCTGAACTCGGCAGCCCGGCAAGAAATCTGAACGATATAGTATATAACACAGTGTCTATTCTGTAGCTGTCTATTACACTTCAGGTCCGCATTATCGTTATAGTTCCTCGGCGTCTCCAAGTTCATATGTTCTCGGGTTAGGACATCACTACAGCCGTCTGGAGGACTTGATCCTGCGAACCAGAGCCCAAGTTGAACAGATATCTGTTGGGAGAAGCAAAAAGTGTCGAGAAGGACTAGACGGCACCTTTGTGGAATTGTCATTGTCGGGAGGTAGGCTAGTCGTCTACTGGTTAATGGTATACATACCTTACAAACGACGCAGAAGCTTCGTCCTTTAGGGGAGGACAGGGAAGCAAATGTGGTAGTAACGGAAGGATGTTATGGTCCCTTTGCCGGCAGCATTGCCTATGTCCTGGCTGAAGACCAGCGACGTGGTAGATGTTGATACATATACCACCACCAGACGGTAGAAGCTCGGCGGCAGAGACATGTGAACGCCCGTCTGAAGCAAAGGGTGAACATTGGACATTGCGTCAAGAAGCATGAGATGAAGATTGCTGGAGGTGGAAAGGACCATCTGGGGTGAGGATCGCCCATTCCATTTCTTCAAAAATGTCAGATTCCAGGAAAATTCTTGGCGAGTGATTGAACTTGCTTGATAAGGAGAGGGAAAGACGCAAGAAAAGAGGCGAGTATACAGTGCGTTTGATCAGTCTATTAGGTATGTATGAACAACTCGACACTCGATTGATGACTATCTCTTCCAGCGCCGAGAACGCCCAAGCAAAGTACCTCGAGGAATGAGGTACACTTAGGTATATGCAATCCGCTTGCGCCTTGTTGTCACCAATACACCCCCATAGTCCCGTCCTTGATCAACCCTCAGCTCATCCTTCTGCCTCTTCGCCAAGGTATAGTTGCTTGGATTCCTGGCGCTAGCTCCGCTTCTCCTTCACCGACCGCCACTCCATCATCAAGGAACCAACGGCCGTTGCGCATGCCAGCCCAAGCGGCAGATACCACGTCTGCACTAGTGACCTGTCGAAGCCGAGTAGCACGTCTTGCAGCTTTTGCGGGCCGATACTGGACTTGAGCTGCCCGAGACCCATTTGCTCGATAGCCTTTGCGTCAAGCTGCGGCGCAACTGCATGCAGACTGACGGCAAGGCGGTTCGTGAAGATGGTCTGAGCGACCGAGACGAAGAGCGCTGGTCCGAAGTGCTGAGCGAAGAGGATCACGCTCAGACCCAGTGGACCGTCCGGCTCTGACAAAGTCGTCTGCACTGCGCTCTGGGGCCCTTGAAAACCAATGCCCGTCGCAAAGCCTACCCGTGCCCCGCACCACTTTCCACCTCGCTAGGGCTCACCACATAAAGTGGTGCTCACCACAGTAGCACACCAACCACAATAACACACCAGTCTTCCAAAATAACCACCCTCCAGCCAAAACCACACCAAAGTCATTGTCTCTTTGGACAGACGACTTTTTCGCGATAGAATCCCCTATTCACAAAGCTGTAGAATATGCCGACGAGCATCCGGATGCCTCTGAACGTGGTATCTGTCGCCAATTCGGGGTTCTAAGGGAGCACTTCCGCAACCGCCTGCAGGGCATCCCTTCCAAAAAAGGACTACGAGAAGCACCCACCAAGCTGAATGTGATACAAAAAAAGGCTGTCTGTGCTTATATCGACCACCTAGATGCCATTAATCTCTCCGTGAGGCCAGAATTCATCACAGAGGCTGCCAACTTGCTGCTCAAGGAGTCGGCGAGTGCCGCAGTCACGGAACTACCCACAGTTGGCAAGAATTGGGCCTCCCGCTTCATCAAGCGCCACAGATACTTCAAGCAGCCTTAGAAGGTCCATTCATAAGATCAGCAAGCTGTTAAAGACTTGAAACGCACTGAAGAGGGTCATTAGAGAGGAGGGTATCCTCCCTAATGACCTGTGGAACATGGACGAGACTAGCTTTTGATTAGGGGTTAGAAAGGACCAGATGGTTGTCACTAAGCAAAAAAGAACCTATTATTTCAGAATACCAGAGAATAGGAAGTCTGCTACTGGCATAGAAGTTATCTCTGCCGCTGGCGAGGTTGTCCCAGGCTTCCTTATTCTCTCTGGCACCCTCCATATGTCTCCATGGTACAAGGTACACAAATTAGACCCCAGGATGGCAATTACAACCGCAGAGAGTGGTTATTCGAACAATGAGATCAGCCTAGAGTGGATTAAGCACTTCAATAAGCACTTTAAGACCTCTCAAATTGGTATAAAGAGGCTCCTAATTATCGACGGTCACGGTAGCCACCACAAGACACAGTTCATTAGATATTGTGACGACAACGGCATTATCCCTTTTGGTCTCCGTCCGAATATGACGCATTTACTACAGCCGCTCGATGTGGTGGTTTTCCAGCCCTTGAAGCACTACTATGTTAAAGCCCTGGCTATTATGGTGCGTGATGGTCTCACGCATATTGGGAAGATTGAGTTCCTGTCGTGTATTAAAGGGGTTTGCTAGCAAGCTTTTAAGAAGACCACTATCCTTTCTGCCTTCAAGAAAACGGGCATCTATCCCTTCAAACCGTCAGTTGTGATTAACCAGTTGAAGGAGCGCAAAGCTCGCGCGAGGACCCCCGTCACCCCCCCCTAACCAGCCTGGTTTCTCTCCAGTTGCCACCCCAGCTACAATGCGGCAAATTCACAAGGTCGCTTATCAAGTAAACAAGGCCTTGAATAACCTGGACAATGGCGGGGATCTTACTCCTGAAGATATTAAGAGGATCAGGCTCCTATCCAAGGGGGCGCGCTTCTACGCCTCCCAGCTAGTCCAGACTAAAAGGGACCTTAGATAGACCAAATTAACTTCTTGAGTTAATAAACAGCACAAGTCTGCAAAGAACACTCCTCTTTAATCAGGAGGAATACTCACAATTAAAATCGGGCATCAAATGGCAAGGAAAAAGGAGCAGGAGACCGTGACAGGCCTCCAAAAGAAGGCAGATGTCCTGGCAAAGAAGGAACTCTAACCACAAAAAAACCTCGATAAAGAGGCAACAAAGTTGGCCAGGCATTAGAGGACTATTAAGGGACTGCCTGCTGTTGATATCTACGAATCTGGCAAGAAGATGCGATCGCTACGTAAATTTTAATGCTGAATAACCTCATATTGGTGTGTTATTGTGGTTGGTGTGCTACTGTGGTGAGCACCACTTTATATGGTGAGCCCTAGCGAGGTGGAAAGTGGTGCGGGGCACGGGTACGAGGCCAGAGTAGGTGATAAGCTTGGCTAGACCCGAGTCCAGGGTCCAGGTGGTCACCAGACCCGCAGCCAATGGCATGAGCACGGATCCCGCGAGCATGAATGGCGTGTAGAAGCCTGTCAACATCGTGCCCGCGCCATGCATGAGCATGCCGATGAGGAAGCCGACGATAATTGGCACCATCAGGTACCCGCTCGTTGCTGGCGAGTACTCTCGCACCACTTGTAGATATGTTGGCATGTAGTAGTTGATTATATTCAGACTGCCGTTACAGCAGAAGGAGAAGATGAAGCCGGCGATGATGCTGCGTCGCCGGAATATCCGGGGAGAAAGCAGTGCAGCGTCTTGCTTGCGATACTGGTCCCACGCGAAGCCGGCTATGAGGATAGCGAATGCTGCATATAAACACAGCACGAGAGGACTATCAAACGCGTACTTTGTGCCTGCCCACGACAGGGCAAGGAACAGACTCGTGATGGCTGGCACAAAGAGTGTAGAGCCCAAGAGGTCCAGTTGAGCAAAGATGGCTTTCTAAGACATGTTCTTGGATTCATTTTCTCTCGGGTCTTCCAGGAGGAAGATGACCGTAAGGACGACCGGCGCGCCTATAGGAAGGGAGATCCAGAAGCACCTGCACGCGTTAGTCGGACCCCTGATCAAGACTGTCAATGATTAGTTCACCATCTCCACGAGAGACTCTGCGTTAATACACCTCCAAGTACCGGCGCAACGACCACGGCAACTGTCTCGATGCCGCCAAACAGACCAGTGTACAACGGCCGCAAGCGCAGCGGCAGTATCTGCACCAGCAACGTGAAACAGCCAGCAAGTATACCCGCGCACCCCAGGCCTGCTACAGCTCTTCCGAAAACAAACATCTTCGACGTTGCAGTAGCAGCGCACAGTAGGCTTCCCAGCAGGAAGATACGTACTGAAGCTAGCATCACACGCTTGACCGAGAAGATTTTGTACAGCTTGCCGAAGAAGAATTGGAAGGCACACAGTGGGAGGCGGTATGCTGAGGAGGTACCAGCCAATATCGGCGACTAGCTGGCATTAGTATATTGAAGAGAGGGGACAAGGACAGGTCGGGAAGCTCACCAGTGTGAAAGTGATCGGTGATTGCTGGGACAGCCGTAGATACTATCGATTCGTCCAAGCCTTCCAGTACCAGAATGAGGCAGAGTGACAGTACGATGATGTAGAACTTTGCTCCTGTTGGGTACTCGGGCTCTGCACTGGCGGGCATCGACTCATCTACAATGTTATCGAAAGGTTGCAGCGTAGTCGATGGAGGTGCGGTGACATCTTCCGACCTGCGTGCGACCTCGATCGTCAAAGCAGGCGCAGGCAGCGTCTCCGTTGCAGTCATCGTGGTTGTAGCCATGGCAGGACGATTGATGGCGAGCACTCGGTGCAGAGGTACCGTTGAAGTGTATGAGCGTCGTTCAAAATTCAAATAGGCAGCGGCATTGCGGCATACGGCGTCCGAGATCGCTTGCGGCTTAGCCTTTCACGGTGCAGTATGATGGTGTTCCAATTGCAATCAAGTAGGATTCGGGGCGGCCGGTTAACGGACGATCCCCCACGCTGACTGCCTACTGCCGTTCTCGATCAGAGTGTCAGCCGAATGGCTAAGAACTTAGAAAACCCCTTCACGGCAAGTGGAGCAGTCCCCCGAAGCCGACCGACAGAGCTGAGAGGAGACCGTCTTGTCCTCAGCCTTCGAGATTGTCGTTGGCAAAGGACGAATTTCGAACAGTCGTGCAAGTCCGCGAGAAAGCCATGCAGATGGCTAGTAAGCGGTCTTCCACCCTGCTTACTATCTGCGCTGGGAACAGCAAGCGCAACTGGATATGCCAGGCCGAGTTGCCAAGGATATACTGCGGCGAACAGGTCATCTCCCTAAGGTTGATCCTTCGCTACGCATCTCTTCCTGCCGGCATGTCTCCTGTCGATCGTGCTGTAGCGGTATTGCTTCGTCTTGCCATTTCGATTACAATCGCCAGTTGCGCCCCCACCCCCTTTTTCCGCAACGCAGCCTTCTGACTTACCCCGGCCGGAAATACGGGGACGGGATAGCCAAATCGCTACGGCTCCCAGCCACCACCCCTCCAATCTATCTAGACATTCACTCTCCAGGCCCTCATCACCAAAGCACACAAGCCGGCTCCCTCACGGCACACCCAAAAGCCTCCCGAAACGCCTGCGAGCCCGCCACCGGGCCCAGGATCCGCGCAAAGCCCGGCGCGTGGTTGTCCGTCCCGAGTCCCTGCAGCGCGGCGGCCGCCGTCGTCTTGTCGCACCAGTTCTGCGCGTACCCCAGGAAGAAGACCTGGTCGTCCGAGAAGGGCCCTCCTCCGTTGTTATTGAGTCCGGGCAGCGGCTTTGAGGCGCGGGTGGTGGCGGCGGTGGCCTCCTCGTGGCGCCGCCATGCTGCGTGCGCTAGTGTTAACCCGCCCGCGTCGGCGAGGTTCTCGGCGAGGGTTAGGGTGCCGTTGATAGTGGCCGCAAGGGGAAAGGATGAGGGGGTGGTGGAGGTGGTGGTGGGGTCGACGATGGGCAAGCCGGCGTCGTCGAGGAGGGTCATGTTATTGTACAGATGAACGAAACACTCCGTCCGCTCCTCAAATGCCCTTAAAGTAGAGGGCGTGTACCAATTCCGCTGCCGGCGTTCCGGGTCGAACAGCCGGCCGTTGGTGTCGAAGCCGTGCGTGAGCTCGTGGCCGGCGATGAAGGCGAAGCGCGCGTAGGACAGCACGGCCGGCACGGCCGGGTCGAGGAGCGGGCGCTGCGAGATCCCCGCGGGGACCGTGATGTCGTTGGTGTCGCCGTGGTAGTTGGCGTTGGTTGTGTAGGCGCGCGACTGCGCGGACCAGGCGGAACGGGGGGCGTGTGCCCCGGAGCTGAGGAGGGAGAGGGTGTGGTTGGTGGCCCAGGTGCGCAGGGAGAGGGTGTTGTTGAAGTGTGAGGTTGTCATATTGACGCCGGCGTAGTACTCGCGCAGCGCGGTGACGTTGCGGGCGTTCGGGTCCTGCGGTGCGCATGTGTCGGTACATACTTCTAGACTAGTCCGGGCAAAGGGGGCCGGCGTGGTGGTTCAATGGGACGGGGTTATGACTTACAGTCTCGGAATACCCGATTTTCTGGTCGATGTTCGCGACTTTCTGCTTGGCCAGCGCCCGCGTGGCGTCGTCCATCCAGTCGAGCTGGTCGAGCCGCTCGGTGAAGGTCTCGCGGATCCGGGTCACGAGGGCGCTGGAGAACTCGCGGGCTTCGTTGTCGTACGCCACGTCTACGAAGAACTTGCTTAGTGTCCACGCGAGACCCTCGAGGTCGAGGACGTTAAAGCAGGTATCGAAGCGGTCTTCGCCTGTTGTCTGGACCATTGGGGCTGTCAGTGGGTGGGCATAGATTGAGGTGGAGGAGTGAGACATGGGTTTGTTGAGACGTACCGTAGAATCTGCCACATATGGAGCATATGATACATATGTCAGTGCGATCAACAGAGTCTGCAGCGTGGACTTCGGCGTGTTCGCAAGCAGTGGTGACAGGTTCGACCAGAATTCAGGAAAGGCAAGGCGGATGCGGTCCGCTTTGTAGTCCGGTGGTACTATCTGCTGAATAATTTTGTCGATGACAAGCGCTGGCATCTCTTTTGTAACACTGGCTATCGTGGTAGTGAAATAGAGTGCCTATAGTGATGTCAGCCTCTTGCCGGCTACTCTGGGTAGGGGACGGCGTGTGGCTAACTTCAATATCTGATTCATCGACTGCCTCTACCGCGGGTGCCATAGCCAGGGCGAAGTCGAGAATGCCCTGAGATAGATGGTCTATAGCATCCAGAGCTGCCTGACTCGGCAACAGATTAACTAAGTTCGCCGTGATTTCTGTGGCATTGAGTGCGGCTACACTCCCAAGCTCCACAGTTGCTTGAATGTAGGGGACCAGGAAGTCCTGCGCTTGGTAGTTAGAGCGACGTGTTCGAGGTCTAAGTTATAGGAAAGCAATGAGAACACACAGGGTTCTGAGAGTCAATATCAGAGGAGTATAGCCCGAGGCCCGGCGCACCGACCGAGTTGAGATACACCAATGTCCTCGCCAGATTGTCGTAGTCCTCCTCCGTCGTGATGGTGGCGTTGGACGTGTAGTCGTCTTCGTCGACCGGGAACAGAGTGACGATCTGACTGATGATATCAGGAACGCCCGCTAGGCCCGAGACCTCGATTGCATCAGCGTCCATGCAGGCATTGTACTCTGATACCATCTGCTTGAAGATATATTCATCGTCAGGGTCGGGCTAGGAGGGTGTCAGCTATAGCTTTGATTGACGAGTGTCATCAGTGACTGGATATTCGACTTACAATGCCATCACTTGTGCCGGGGTAAGGGCTTTCGAGGATGTTTCTCAGTACATACTGATTCTTTTCAACCTGCTGGCCTAGGGTGCTCTCGGGCAGGGCATTTGGAAATCTAGCGGGGTATCCGCCACAGGCGTCTGGCATTGGTGTCAGCAATTGAGAACATGCAAAACAACGGCAAGTCATCAAGGCAGACTTACATAAGTCGAAGTTCTCGCACGGGTCTATGGCCTGGTAGTTCGGATGCAAGTTGGTGAGCATGTCGGCGGCGGCCTTGATGCAGGCCGGCGTTAAACACAGTTGAGAATCACTCATCGTCTCGGCTGGATATCGACCGTGACCGTCGAGCAAGGGTATTTGCGAATTACGTATTAGAATAACTGTTATGACAAAGAAAAGAGACAGTATGGTAATGAGATAGATAGGTAGCCTCATGACGGAGACCAGCACACTGGCTGGTTGATATATTCTCTTGATGTGAGCCGTTGTAGACGGGATTCCACATAAGTGAGGCGAGGGCCCGCAGATGTCAGAGATCGTTACAAGCTAAGCAGCAAAAAGAAAGGCGGTGCTTCAGCTGACAAGGCTGGGAGTTGGTTGTAAAAGGATGATCTCTCATCTTACTAGTGCGTGTTGTCTGTGTTGCTGCCGTCGCTCCCGATAGTAGCTATTGCCAACGCCAAAAGGGCTGGGGAGTGGTTGTGTTCAAATGGTGGGAAGACTTCTGATGATACCAGCATGGCGGATCGGCCACGGTGCAGATTCGGTAGCCCTACGTACATACTTACTTAGACATGGGAAACCACTGTATGTACCTAAATAGCTGTCAATGTGTGGGACTTGGGTCAGCATTGTATTCCAGCATTGGAGCTTGCTGTCTATTATGGTGCTGGATGCCTGGCTGCGGCCATTGTAAAACTACATGTACGAGATAGCCCCCTTGATTGGCTGAACGAGAAAGACGGGGACTAGGATTTCATCCTTCCCAATACTACTGACGCCATCGTGGTGCCAAAGCGCCAAGTGGCAAGGAGCTGGGGTGTGGCGGATTCCATTTCTGAATACTCAAGGATCCTCGAGAAGGGGTGGATCTGAGTGAAGTGTTATCTTCGTGCCCCTGGCCACCCTTCGCAATGCCGAAGACGGGCTCACATCATCTACGGGGAATCGACACTACTCAGCGAGGTATAGGTAGAGGCAGATTGCTCGCAACAGCACTCTATTCTTATCCAGATTGATGTACACAAGTAAACACGTACCTACCAAGTGGGCTATGGATGCGGATGAACTCTGGATTCAATATTGGTAGATGAGTATCTCACTCACGCCATCTACTGCCAGCTCCGCACCAGCACGTCCGCGACATGAACCACTCGCATCCACGATGCATTGGAAGGACGAGAAAGGGGTTCACTAACGAGACTATGGCATAGGGTTCACTGACGAGACTATGGCATAGTACCATGAAACATCAGTAGGGTTACTACTTGCTATCATGAACAAAATGAACCAGACGTGGTTATCAAGCCGAAAGCAGTCACCTGCCAAACTCCCGATACGCCGAGCTCTATGCTGCCTGATGCGATTTTGCTAACGACCTGTACTTTACAACACAACGCCCGGTGGCAAGTGGATATCTATCATGGTCCGCCGCCCGGGGTCACGCATCAAGTCCCTGCGCTGGGCATAGCGCAGGATACTTTGGATGGGTTTTCTCAATCGCTATTCACATACCCTACGACTCATCTTCAGTGTCCGTGTTAGTATCACTGGTGTCCGACTCCTCCTCATCGGTGCCACTCTCCTCGTCCGAGTCTGATTCCTCTTTCCGTTTCTTTGGCTTCGTAGTAGGAACACTACCACCCTTGAGGGCATTCATTTGGCCAGCTAGTGAATCTGAGTTGATTGTTAGTACAGATCTGAACATATATGGACACGATGAACTGACCTTCTTCTGGTTCACTGATCTCATCCTCCGCAGTCATTTGGGCGGCCTTGCTGGCATCCTCAACCGACAAAGTAACCTCCATATTGGTGTCGAAGCCAACGTAACTGTCACATACAGCGTGCATGACGAATGTGTACTTGCCGGCCTGAGGGGGTGCGGCGAATTGCGCCTTCAGAGTCTGCATGTGGTATGTTGGCTTGCCCTCAGGGGTGAAGATAGGCTTGTCGAACGTAGCAAAAGTGAACGGCGGTACCGCCATCTTGCCCTGTTTGCTGTCCGACAGAAATACGTGCCATTTCGGCGAGTAGTCCCGAGAATAGTAAGGGGCGAATGCAAGTGGCGGCGCGATAGGCTTGTTATCTTCCTTCACCATATTGCCGTCGGCATCCTTTACCATTTTCTTTCGCCCCAGCATCGCGTCAAGGTCGTCCTCGGCAGGATCCACATCCTCAAGATCGAGCTCATCGATCTCGGGAACGTCGGTGCTTCCAGGAGGCACGAAACGACCCTTGACAACAAAGGTGACTAGGGAACCCGGGATAATGAACCGCTCACCAGTGACCTTGAAGAACGCCTTTGCGACTCTGAAGTATGGGAGTTGACGGGCGACACTGACGGCTGTCTTGTATTGTTCTTCGCTCAGAAGTCCATTGCCAACCGCTACGTGTCGGCGTTGAGAATCAGGGAGGTCCATGAACTCTTGGACAGTGGCATGAGTCTTCGAATCACCTTCGATAGCCTTGGCCACAGCGGGAGTGAAGTGTGGGAGTTGGAAGAGTGGAGATGCCTTCGGCGGCAGCGCCTGGATTAACCGCTGGCTCGTGTAGTAGGAAGAAAGGAGGGGTGTTGTGTTGCCGTATGCGAGAGAGATTGCAGTGAAGGAGCGGCACAGAGACTGCGCGATCGGGGCGACCATGTACTTTGCACTATTCAGAGCAGGTTCATCCAGCTCGACGCGGCCAAGATACGCCCAGAGCAGGGCCAGGACCTTTCTCCTGACTCCGCCCTCGAGATCCTCTAGCTTCTCCTTGTCTTTGACGGCCAGACCACCGGCATATGCGGTGACCTCGCCATCGGCCAATATTCTCGACTCGATCTTGGACAGACCCGATTCGGCCTTGTCCCCTTTCAGGACACTGCGGAACTCTTTGCCTGTGCTCAAGGCGGTGATCAGGTCTCCCTCGTCGATGGCCTCCGAGTATTCACGGAAGAGCGAGTTCGCACTTTCCACCTGCACGCCATCCTTGGTCATACGTTGAGTGCCGTACCACCATGACCCAACGTAGTATGGTAGGAGCACACCAAGAAGCAGGGCGTAGACGAGCACCACGTATTTGCCGTTGCCGTCGGATACAATAAACGTGGGAAGGGCGATGCCGATCGAGAAGCCCTGCTTGCCGTCGGGGTGTCCAAATTGAATCCAGTTGTTGCGTACATCTTCGTCGGTGAGCGCTTGATAGGCCTTGGTGAGGTCGACCCATTTGTCGTTCAGCATCTCGGCGGTCTCGTTCTTGGCTGGGTCCGGACGGATCTTGTCAGGATGGAACTTGACACTGAGTTTCTTGTAGTGGCTTTTGATCTGCTTCTCGGTCGCCGAGTCGGATATTCCCAGGATGTCGTAGGGGTTCCATAGTTTGGCCTCGGTTCGCTGTGTAGTGATGATGAGGTAGAGCATGCCGGCCATGGTCGCCCATCCCAGCAGGGCGACCACGGCGCGCTTCAGCTTGCGCTGCCGTCGCTTGTGTGCTGCGCGTTGTGCCTGAACTAGGTCGGCATGTTCGGGTTTGTAGGAGGTCTGGATCCTCGGTGCCAGCGCTTCGGGATCTTGCGACGGCTTCAGGAGGCTGTAGGTCAGAGGAAGCGTGACGATGGTGGATAGCGTGAAGATGAAGAAGGGATAGTAGGTCCCCTCGGAATCGTAGGAGTAGTCAGAACTCATCGTGAAGACGTGCCCTTCTACAGGGTCTTCGCAGGTGGCTCCGTGGGTGACGGTGTTGTTCGTGGGAAACACAGAACAAGGTGCGACGAACAGGCTTAAATTTAGAAGCATCGTATTCAATACGGCGTATTGAATCGTGGCCTTCCCAATCAAAAGGCTACGTCGTTTCCTGGCAGTTATCGATAAGCAAGGGATGTGGCGTGGCAGTTTTAGGTGTGGCTTTTATTGTTAGTATGTGTCTGATGCTATCAATAGATCTATAGGAACCCCCTGTGGCCAGGTAGCTTGCTGAACCCACAGGCCCACTGTTCTACAGTTAAACGTGTTCTCGTATCTACTTGAAGGATTTCTCATTGAATTTGGGCTCTAGACATTGGAATGTTGAGCCTACTATGGTTTATTGGACAGTAATGTATCTCCTAATTATATGCCAGGGGGTAAAGCTAAAGAACAAAGTTCCCAGTTGCCCTCTGGAAGCTTCTTTATGCACATCGTGATTCTACAAGTCCCCGGACTTCCATGTTAAGCAACCAATGTTCCTACTGTTATGAGCTTCACAATGAAAAGCACACGCTGATATTTAGCCCCAGCAGGAATTGGAATCAATCAAAACTAGCCGCCTACGGTTGTATTACATGTAGAATTATCTGCCAAACGTCGTCGTGCGATGCCTACGTATCCTATTACACAGGTAGTTCGTCTTCTAAGCTCGATCTGTGCCTTGTGTCTTCCCAATCGCCGTGCTGTGCTGTATCCTATTGGGACCCCTCGTTCGGGCAGGGTCGACTCTGAGTGGACTCAGGTACGCTTCACTGACTTCAAGTCGCCGTTCTTTATTAGAGAAGCATCGCTTGGAGTCTTATCCTTAATGGTAGGTCTGCCCGTGGTCTGAGTCTTGGCGCTTCCCCAAATGAAGGGCATTCCAGTGCCAACCCTCTTCTTGTACTGGATATAGTCTTCGTCGAAGAACTCTATGAGGTAATGCTCCTCATGCTTCGTCCTATTTGAAAAGAACTTCCATAGGACGGCCGTATAGGCGACGAAGCATATTGGATTTCCGAGGATAAGCTGGGTGCCAATTCCCCAGTAGAAGAAGCCGAAGTATGATGGGTGTCGGACGAACGAGTACAGACCTGTAGTGACCAGTTCGTGATTGTCCTTCTTCCTCGATTGGACAGTATGGTTGAAGGACTGGCCTGCCTGGACCATGGCCGCGCTGCGGGCGACCTGTCCAACAAATACCATTAAGAACCCTATCAGAAGGAGGATATGCCCGAGGTAAAATGGAGCCCACGACCGATTCGGAAACAACAGGTTCGACAACAGACATTCGACCGACGCCGAGACGTGCGCGATCGCATATGCCGGCCAATTCGCTGTGAGAAGGAAGGAGTCGACGTTCGCGATGGGAGTATTGTACTTGGCGGTCGTCCAGAACTCGAGGAAGTGGAAAGTCGACAGCGCGCCAAAGAAGAAAGGCACGCGCCACAGCGGAGACGAGGTGAAGACCAGGATCGTGATCATGGTGACCACGGACAGGGCGAGCGTGATGCCGAGGCAGAAGGACCGTACCGCAATGCCCTCGAGGGACTTGGGCTGGCCGGGGGTGTAGGGCCTATCGGGGGTCATCTGAGCGCTCTGGGCGACGGGACTGAGAAGAGGCAGTAGCTCGTCAGCACTTTCGTCCGATGCGCGCGTGGTGATAGAAGCAAGCTGTGCTAGGGAACGACGGTGGAAAGTGTTATTGGACCTCGTGGCCCACGACGGCGCCTCATATTCGCGATGTTCCTGGAGAGGAGTGAGCCCAGGCACAGCTGACGGCGAGGGCATCAGTGAGGACCGAGGTGGGGGCGGGAGGCTTGGGCTTGAAGGCATTGTCGCAACAGAGGAAGACGACCAGCTGTGATGGTGTTGTGTCGTACTATCTGGTCTCGTGAAGCAAGCGAGGCAGGATTGCAAGATTGGGTCGTGTTCCCGTACTGCGCAGTCTGGGACTCTGGGAAGGGAGTAGGCGACGATAGAAAGGGCTTACCTATCCGGCGGCCAGTCCATTGTCGTGCCGGACGACTTTGTTGTTGTGTCAGCCCGTTATATAGGCACTACAGGATGATGAACAAAGACACCCACCATCCGCGACGAGTTGGGGCGCAAAGAGAAGTTGAGGTTCTCTTGTTTGTTGGTGTGCATGTGTGACGAAGGTACTGCCAGTGGGGCCGTTCAATGTTGGTGTTGGACCCTTGATGATTGATCGAGCATCAATCCCCGCCATATGATAATAAATCGGGCGGTGGTTGGTGGCAGTAAGCCTACCCCTGACTGGCGCCGCAACTTGGAAAGGAAAGCCGCGCCAACTGATCAGTTCCCCCTGTCCCATGGATCCTTTGAAGGTAAGATACGTGTACACGTGCGGTACGCGCTTTTCAAGTCTGATCCGTCGTTACTTTGTAGGCTCTTCCACATGAAACATCCAGGCATCCAGAGACCAACCGGGTTTGCAGGACTACCTGATTTAGACCCCAGTAACTTCTATACATATTCGTCTCCCTCGAACTTCCGCGCCATCGTATGAGGGGGCCCAGGAACCATCTTATCATGCAAAAGCGGACGGCAGTTGACGAGGCTCGCTTTCGGCATCTTTGGTTCAATACAATGAGACCGCGATGCTTTGTCAATTTGCCTACCTAGAGGTTTCGGGACACAACTCTTGTAAGACAATGGGCTGGTCATGCCACGGTTAAACGTTCGATGTATATCACAGTCACCCCTCATGAGTCTCCGTCCGCGCACCTCGTGCTTTTTACTTTCTTGGAAAAAGAACGAGTCGTGATATAAGCAAACTGGTATGAGAATTATGTATTCTAAAAACCCTTCTCATGCTTATTACAGAGTGTTTATGCGACAACTAGAAAAAGCCCCTCTTTAGGACATTACTTAGGTATGAGGCACGGGGTGTACGGAGCCTTTTGGGGGTTCAGTGTAAAGAACATGCAGCTAGTTTGTGCGCCGGCCAGGCTATGGCCAGGACCTGAGGGCGACAACCTCGCTCCTGAAAAGAAAAGGACTCTCTCGATAGACCTGCTGCCCAACTCGTGGCACACGGCTCAGCCCAATACCCCTACATAGCTCACCTAACCAGTATCATAGGTGTATCGTCTCTTACCTTGGCCCCTCTCACTTACCAAGCTTCAAACCAGGTTGCTGGTACTGTCAATATCAGATACGCACGTCCAGAGCACTACTAGATGTGGTTCGAAGCTGCTAGTGGACTATCAATGACTACTGCTTACCCAGAGAATACCTTTATCAGTCGTTGGAATGCAACCGCAATACGGGAAATTCTGATAGATCGATCGATACATGGGGTGGGATCTTTCACGAGAACTTATCACCAAGGTCAGGTACGTCCACAGCAGTCGAGCCCTCCCTCAAGGTCGCCCTTTCCTGCCTGATAGTTTCTCGCCGAGCCAAATCGGCCCCGAGCAGCTCTAAATCGTACAGACTGGTGATTCTCAACACCATTCCGTGATCTTCAGTCGCGTTGGTCTTTTGTACGAATAATTGCAGCTCGACAAGGGTTTCGAACGCAATCCATGCGCTTTTCGGCGGTGTTTGCTTCACCGGTTGCCTAGGCGGACCACAGGATCTTGACATCCCAATTCGTGTCGGGTGACATGTTAGGTAATGTTCCCCTACCTTGATCGCACTGTCGAGAGCTCTACGTAGCGTAAAGGCAACAATGGTCCATTCGGCCGCGTACTCGTAAACGACAAGAACGAGATTCTGCTTCCCTGCTGTTCTGGCTCGAGCCTTATACCCCAGTAGCAGCTCGTTGAGCGACCCGTCCAAAGCTTCCGGCCTGACTAGGAACTCGCGCCCGAAGCGGGACCGTCTTCGAAGTGGCCAGTTGACATTTTGCTCTCGCGCACCGGGTGCGACGTTGGTGGTTGTCGGAACCAGCTGCTTACGGCGCGCGAAAGCGTCCAGGGGTTCGATGAGAGAGCTGTCTCTCGGAGCTAGGGAGGACATGTACGCGAGGCCGACCCGAAGCAGCATGCAGCTATCATGACTTGGCGTACGATACCACTTCGTGCCCAGGCCACAAAAGCCGAGGTTTCCATGATCTCTGCGAACGCCTCGACCGTCGGGATCTTATTGCCGTAGAAGGATCCGATGTCATCGAGGTGTCGCAGGCTATCACTTCGCTGTTTGTATGACTCCATTGTCATGACAGGATTAGGTTGGGGGTGGTTGGTTGCAGCGTGAATAAGCGTGATGGCCACGCTTTATAGACCATGTACGATAGGTATGGATGCGGTAGATTTGATGGTTGGACTGTTGTTTCTCCGGTTGCTCTTGGTTGCGTAGAACTACTGGAAAAGAGCCACCTCTCTCTCACCCCGATGCCTTGCGTAGAGTCAAGTCATCCGTTCGAGCAATGGAGTCGCTCAGGGGGTGTGAACGACAAACAACAGCGGGGAAGCTTCTCTCGACCATTGGCATGCTACGGGCTATGACAGGGTATAGAACTGTGAGGCTGTCTAAATATTCGTTGGCTGACCCAACCACCGATGAGCCGGTGGGAATGAGGTACTGGCTCGCATCTCTCCTTTTATTCCTTGGTAGGTTCATAGCTGATTCGAAATTTCAAACTCAAAAAGAAATGGGATAGATAGAGAACCAACAGAAGCTGGCAACACGAAACTCTGAAGTGGCTTTTTTCGTATCTAAAAGGTTCAAAGGAGGTGAGAGTACTCGCATCGTATTAGGAGGTTGCAATATTCGCAAGGAACACCACAAACACCGAGCAGTCAACCTTGAAGTATGCCACGGACACCAGCCACAAGCTAGGGGTTGGCCTCTCTGCTGTGCCGTCCACTTTAAGTTGGTGGGGGTCTCCGAGGGCAGAGGGGTAAGTCATGCCCAGGCTTACGCTTCGTATTCCGGTGATCAAGTGGTCGCGTATAATCAACATTGAATCTCTCGCACATGCTGATTCAATGGGAGCATATCTGAATGTTCAACAAGAAGTTTGTAATCTGCACTTCATATATCGAGTATCAGCCTGAGTAATGGCTCTGCGATCTATCGACCAGGCCGAGAATCGGCGACGAATGCAGAATGGGGAACTCTATTTCGCCTTCACGCCCGACCTCCTAGCTGATCGCAAGAGATGCCAACATGCGTTGAGCCAGTTCAACAACGCAGGAGACGTTTCCAGACGTAGAATAGTCGAGCTGTTTCAAAAGTAGGACAGCACACTACCCTCAAGCCTAACTGAGCCGCCGCTCTCTGACACCGGCGACACAGAATCCAGGCCGATACAACGCCTCTCCCGCCACCAGCACCGACGCCCGAAGAGGACGAGGACCTGCTCGGCGACTACGTCTGGTGCGATAGCCCCATCAAGATGGACTACGGGTACAATGTCAAGTATGTCGTCCTGCAGTCCATGTCAGCACCCTGCTTACGATAGTAGGTTTGGCAAGAACGTTTACGTGAACAGTAACTCGTGCTGGATCGACACGTGCCTCATCACCGTAGGCGACCGGACTCTGATAGGTCCCAACTGTTCCTTCTATTCCGGAACACATCCCACGGACCCAAGGGTTCGCAATGGCACAAACGGTCCCGAGGGCGGGGCGCCGATCACCATTGGTGAGGACTGCTGGTTCGGTGGGAGCGTCGTCGTTCTGCCCGGGGTGACGATCGGCAGAGGCTGTACTATCGGCGCAGGAAGTGTAGTGACGAAAGACATTCCGCCGTTCATGGTGGCAGTCGGAAATCCTGCCAAGGTACTGAGACCGGTTCGCGAGGTGCCTCAAAACGAGTTGCCGCCCGGGTATACACCACCTGCAGATATTCCCAACTCTTAGATATATCCGAGTTTCTCATAGACCACCCTGGATGGTGAACGAAGACACGATGAGGACCAGGACGTTGATCCATCCCCAGACGAACGGTATCCATGTCGGCATCTCGTAGCATCCTGAAATGTAGACGGCGCCGAGACTGCAGATGCGCAAGTCAGCATATCGAACTCCAGATACAGAGTCAACAGTTGTGTCCATACACCACACCGACTATGCTTCCTGCAAATAGCGCCTCAATCCCGGCGACTAACGCGTAGACTATCGGCACTGCCCCCAAGTACTTCCATACTGATTTCCTCTTGCCAATTTGCATGGACAGGGCGATGCCGGTGGCGCCAAGGTGGAAGAGGGCGTAGAGAATGAGTGTCCATAGCAAGGTGTATCGCCACGAGTCGTATACGGAATACAAAGCGCAGTATTTGTCTTGGTAGGGCCAGCAGAGGGATGGGAAGCCGAGACGGTGGTAGCCGTCTGGGGGGTATTCGTCACATTGTTTACTGGATGTCACAGTCAGCCGAACGTAGTTCAGTCCATGGCGATCGGAGCTTGGATACTTACAGAGGATTGGCCATTTGGCCGAAGCGTTGGTTTGGTTGCTAGGACTATGCGATGTGGACGTAGGACGGGTAAAGTAGAAATGGCATGAGTTGTAGGGAACGCGTGTTGGGGGGGAAGAGCTTCCAATGCGATCGGGAGTTTGGTTTCAAGCTCCGTCATTGACGACGAGCCTCGGCAAATCATCCAACCCTCCAACCTTCCAACCTTCCGCCGACAAGTCACACAACCAGACTGTTTACAACATCAACCCCAATGTTGAATCAATACTTCAGCTTTGTAAACATAGTCTGAAATGACACTGTAAAGCAATTTGGGCCGACTGAAGATGCCCGCCGACCGGCTGCTGACGACGGTCTTGCGGGCCTACCAAGACCCTCTCAACCCAGCCGAGACCGACAAGATCTTCGCGACGACCAACATGCTCCTGACGAACCTGAACAACCCGCTCAACCTCTCCCTCCTCACCGCGCATTTCCTGACGGCGCGCGCCATATGGCAATTGCCAGACGGCCTGCGGACATGTCTGCGCATCATCAGCATCTACAACACGGCCGCCATAAACGTGCGAAGGAACGAGCTACACAATGCGAACGCCGCAAGTGGACAGCCGCCGGCAGGCAGCGGCGTCCATGCCGAGGAGTGGGCGCGTGTAATCGCGAAAGGGTTGGATGACAAGACCAGCAGGTGGACGCACACCCTGGTGCTTGCCGGCATCCTGATGGGCATGGAAGCCGACGAGAGGAGGTCCTTGTCCTGGAGCTTGCGGTCGACGCTAGAACAAGCCGTCGTCACGGCGGCGAACCTCGCGTTGGAGGATCCGATACGGACGGGGCCGTTGGGAAGAGGCGCTGTTGTCCTAGCACTCACATACGCGTTTCCGCTGCTGTCCGAGTCGGCCAAGCAGCTGCTGAATTGCAATGCTCTGCTGCCAGCTGCGATCGAAGCAATGGTGGGAGAGGAAGGGTTCCAACATGGCGACTTCATCCAAGCCATATCGAACGACGTTGCGCCAGAGCGCAGTATAGTCTGGTATACAGGTTCGCCCTCGGTGGCTCGACTCCAAAAGCTTGAGTCCCATCCCCTGGCGCAGAACATGGGCCCCCTATCACGGCTCGTCGCCTTCGCTGTGCAAAACGCCACAGACTCAAGTGCTGTTCTCCATGTGCAGGAAGAGCTCCTAGCTTTCACGGCAGGGTTATTGGAGCAATGGGAACAATGTGCGCTCTCAAGGATCGACCTATCAGTCGAAGCCATGACTCTTTCCCCTGAGATTCTGCAAGGCCCCTGGCCGACGCTATGGGAGCTGCTGAAGAAGATCATGTACACCGTCGTGGCAACGCTCCAACCCATAGTTGGGCGCTCCCTTCTCGATCCTCATCTGCGGAACGCCGCGACCGCTCCGACAGTCACTCTGAAAACGCTACATATATTGCGCCACCTGTCCTTCATATCCTCGCGCCAGGGTGCGAATGCCTTCCAGGTCTACACCTTTACCTACCTCACCACCCTGGACATCCTCACGCGGTATTCAGACGCCTGCGCCAGCTTCCTGCAGGAGACGCAACCCCCTTTACCATCACAGGCCGGCGGCACGTCCCCCTCCCCCGTGACGCAGGCCCTGACGCTCTTCTACCTCAACACAGCAGAGCACCTCCCACTCTCACTGCCCACACCCGCATGCGAGAGCCTGATCATCGGGCCCGCGACAGCATACCTCTCCCCCGGCACCACCACAACAGCCACGAACAACGCCACCACCCCATCGCTAACACTTGAGCTCTTCGAATCCGCCCACGCCGCCATCCTCTCCGTGATGTCATGCCCGCAGCACTCATCCCTAACCGTATCACTAATCCCCTTCTACATCGACGCGCTCCTCTCCGCCTTCCCCTTGCGCATCTCGCCGCGCCAGTTCCGCCTCGCCTTCCGCACCGTCGTGCAGATCGCCGGCCCGCCCTTCCCCATCGCGGCCTCCCACCCGGCGCTCTCCGAGACGCTCCTCGAGATGCTGCGGTTCCGCGCCTCGCCGGCCGAGGGGGGCGCCTCCACTTCGCCCTTGCCCCCTGACCAAACCCAAACCCAACTCCAACAACAACAACAACAACAACCAGCAGCCGCACAACAACCACCACCCGACGCCCCGCTCTCCGAACAGACCACCCTAGTCCTAGCCCTCATCGACGCCCTCCCGCACCTCCCCCTGCCCATCCTCGAGGACTGGCTCAGCCGCGCCGCGGACGCCATGAACTGCATCGCCGACGCCGGTATGCGGGAGGCGGCGCGCCGGCGCTTCTGGGACGTTCTCGTTAGCGGCGAGATGGACGTCGAGCGCGCGGCCGTGGGCGTCGCGTGGTGGGGGACGCGGGGCGGGCGGGAGATGGTGTTGTCGGGTGGTCGTGGACGGGGAGGTGGGGATGATGATGGCGCAGAGTTCCTGATGAGTGGTGCGTTGGGGCAGGGGGAGGGGAGCCGGTTGTGAAGATGTATGCTGGTGTGTACCTTGTCCAGGTAGATCGGATTACACTGTCTGCTGAGGCACTGCTGGGACATCCGTGTTAATGGTATACCTTGGTTGGTACCCATGACATCCATTGTAGCCTTGTTAAAAAGGGGGAAACAAAAATCACTAATTTGTTCAAAGTACGACACTTCATTTGCAACTCGACGACGGACATCCTCTTGCGCGCGTTCGTCGTCACCAGCAAAACACAATCTGAAAAGATAGGTATAGTTCAGAGTCCAAAATAGACTGGCCGAGTGACCGGGCTTCCAATTTCTACATACCATGTTTCTATACCATGTTTTCCAGACCTCCCAATCCGGTCCTGACCGATGACCGACACCGCGGCCAATGCACATGCTAACCACTCTTTTGAAGAGCCTTGAATAATACAACCATCGCCTGACCTTCGCAGAAGTCAACGCCGCCTGGTCTGCAACTTCGTATTTCGGCATTGTCGTATCACATCTCAAGCTCGATGAACGCCTGCCATCCATGACGCCGTGCCATGCCCTACCCTTCGTGATCCAACGCCTGTGAACCGTAATTTCAACGGCAAGAATCGAGACACCGGAATGATAAGTATTCCCTTTTCGTTCGCCCTTGGTATATACACATGAACTCTCTAATGGACATCCGACGTGAAAGCGCTGCTGAGCCCTAGCAGCGTCATGCCTGAGAAGGCGAATAGAATACTCAAGTTCTTGTTGTGATTCAGACTCAGACTCTCGACGAACAGCTGCAAGGCGACGCTGACCATGATGCCGGCCGTGATGGCGAAGAGGCACCCATACGCTACCGCGTCAGGCGTCATGTTTGTATGCTTGGCGAGCTTGAACCACAGCGCAGCGATGCCGGCTCCGCATGGTTGACTTAAGCCACCCAGGAGGAAGGCCCAGAGTATAGCACGTACGCGGCTGTTGAGTGCCATATAAAGGGGTAACGCGAGAGCGAACCCTTCCGAGATATTGTGCACGAATAGGGCCAAGAAGACGTTGAATCCCAGAGCTGGGTTTGCATGATTGGTGGCATATGTGATGAAACCTTCGGGAAACTTGTGAAGCGCGATGGCTATAGAGGTTTGAAGGCCGATCGACAAGAACGCGTTTTCAGCGACATGGTGGTGATGTTGAGCCTCAGGATCGTCCGAGGTCTCGGAATCGCATTCCTGATGTTCTTCGTGGCATGTCTCACGTGAGTGGGTGCGACTTCTGTGCTGTCCGGGGCTCACTGGAGACATGTCTTGTTGGTCCTCATCTTCGGGCACTCGTTCCATGTATGTGTTGTCGACATACCCCGTGGCGCTTCGAAGTAAAGTTGGTGCTCGGGATATTAGTGCAGAACGGCTGGTGACATGTTTGAAACATTCTTGCCCACATGGGTCCGAGTATCCGTAGCAGGGACCCCCATCATCACAGTTTAATTTGGTGTCTTTGACGAAGGACATAACCCTCTTCGGTAGCATCGAAGGTCTTCTGGCCGAGGTGGCAGCTCTGCTGCGAGGCCCACGAAAGCCAGAACGGGCCAGGCTGCCGATGCTAACGGTATCTGCTCGCATGAGCGGCTGGGTGTGGGCGCTGCGGGACGGAAGCTCAGCTGGCAGCAGAGGGGTCGATTCACTAGCATGTCCGTTTTCCATCACTTGCGGTATCGGACCATTGATGTGTGTAGTAAGAGACTGTCGGCGTTTGTCGGTGCTTCGGGCGCGAGACGTGGCTCGACTACGACCGCCTGACTGAGAATGGCCTTCCAGGGCATGTTCTTCATGACTATGGTCACAGTCGACAACGTGCGTCGGTATGAAGCGGTGCAACAGCCTCGAGAGCGCTTGAATTCCCACGAAGCCACCAACAAAACATGCCATCATGACGAAGCCTCCGGCCTGTTCGTCGAAACCGCCTTTGTCAAAGTATTCTTTCGCTTCGGGCAGCATGTTATTTAATGACATGAAAAGCTGCATTGCAAAGTGTCAGGAGCTGCACTTCTTCAAGCTGTAACATCAGGGATGGACATCCTTACCATGACACCAAAACTCAAGCTCAAGGAGCAGGCCAGGAATGTATTGCTATCCTGTATTCGAAAGTTCTTTTGGCCGGGGAATACTCGCACAAAAGCATCGATATATATAATGCCGGCACCGAGGAGACATGCTGGTGCGGTAAGAGTCAGCAAATCAGGCACACCATCGCACAGGCCATGTGTTCGAGGTCACGCACCAACACCGCTCACGATGCACATGATCCACCCCCTTGTATCATTGTCCACGTCGGCGACGGCCATGGCCATGGTGTGTAACGACACGGCCTTTGACTCGACCACGGTGGCTAGTCGACGGCACTTCGCCGTCTCTTGTGGCTGTAGTAGACTTCCCTCGATCGCACCTTGTCGAGCAGCTGGGCTAGGGGAGCATTGGCTTCGTCGTGAAGGCGGTAGGTTCGGGCACGGAGTCTAGTAGTATGTACGCTTCCGGCTGTTGGAGCTCTCGAGGTTGACGGGCAGTTGGAGGTTAACAAAGAGCACGCCCAACACGTAGGAGGTATGGAAAGAAATACAAAGGTTCGGGAGATGCGACACGATGGGTACCTAGATATATAGGTAGGCGTAGGGTAGGTGTTGTTGATCCAAGGTATTAAGGTAAGGTATGAGCCCTCAAGGTAGACGAACTCGAAGCTGGAGGCGGGTATTGCCAATTGGAAGGTGGTCGGCAGCCGGACCTATGATGCTGTGCCAAGCGCTTGAAGCACATGCAGCTTCTAGCTCCGGGGTACCTTGATGGTCCCCTTCTGGTCGCACCTGTCAGCCAGCTGGTAAGGTTGAACCCACACGACACCCACACGACCGCCCTACTTCTTCCTCTTCCCTCCTCCTATGTTGTTGAAAACATCACATGCTCGAGTGCGCGTTTAGTATCATCCATTAAGATGCTCGGATACGGCTACAGTTCTCCACGCGCTATGCCCCATTACAGGGCAATCATAACGCACGCAGCCTTCTGTTACCCTGGCTTCTGATTGGTCAATTTGGGACCTGTCTGAAGCCATTCACATGTGCAACTGGTCACCAGTGCATGTGGGATCACAAGATATAGCAGCCCAAAAAATACGCAACGCGGGCTGGTATTGAACTGGGAAGAAATATTTACTCAACAGCCGGCGACAGTGAGTCTCAGTCATCCAATTATGTAAGAAAGTTTCCTTCATTTGAGCTTGGTCCAGCCCGGTCCTCCCCACACGACACCCTACACATAAACCCTACTTCTCCTCCTACTCCTTCTCCTGCTCCTTCGAGACCATGGTGGCGAACCACTTGGACCTCCGGGGCGGCGATGATGGCCTCGGGTGCGCGAGCCAAAAGGTGCGCGGCTAAGACGTCCAGCTCGGAGCCTGATATGTACGCCGCCCGCAATGGTTTCGGTAGTCCTGCAAGGGTTTCGAGACAGTGATAGAGTGAGTGTTTGTGATCAAAGTTGTGTTGGAAGCGGATCATGCTGGCAGTTGTGAAGCGGCACGCCGTACAGTCTGGAGAAAGACGAGCAGCATGAAAGTTCCGCGAAATGCCGGTGGATTGAGCTTTGCTGCATCTGCTGTATTGTTCCAGGTGATGAGTAGAATGGGTACGGCGACATGGCGAGAAAGCTGAGGCAACACGACTGGGAGGGTGTCTCGACTGGCGTAGAATGGGCGTATACCATAGTGGGTGGAAATCAGTAAAGACGGAAGAAGATTGAAAGAAGCACAATTAGGTCGCTTGTGACAGGCGGCGAAGTGTGCCTACGTCAATGCCGATCATGGAAAGACCATCCCTAAATATGCCTGACAGCTGGAGAGGAAGAAGGCAACATATAGCTCTTGCACCTGCTAATAGCAGCACCGGTTGCAGGTGCTTTCCAGGAATCGGAAATGGAGTCGCCGTCCATGAAGGCTGAAATGAAAGTTAGGTGCGTGCTGAGTTGGATTTGGGAATAAAATGGACAATGTGCCGAGGCAGGTATTCCGCTTCTTGCGAAACTCAACGCCGCCTAGCATCTTCGGCAGTGGTCCTAACAACAATAGCAGAAGCAATAGCATAGGCGACACCAGAAAGGCCGGCAGCGGCGGCGGACTTGATGGCACGCCTAAAGTCATTAACATCGTACAACTTGGCGAGATCGTAGCCCTTGTGGTCAAGCACTTGGCCAGGGAAGAGCGAGCTTCGGGGCGCACGGCGCAATCAGACTGGACTGTCGGCTACTCTATTGTCGACATGGCGGAACATGTGGCGAGCATCCGAGCCGCCCCGGGGTCAGCTCAGCGACTCCTGGTGGAAGGGATTCGAAGTCGAGATCGGGTGGCCAGCTAGCAGCGGCAGCAGCAAGGGCTCTGTCATCGCGTCGACATCTGGCACGGCGGCAATCATTCGGGCGATCTTGGGAGCCCCATGGATTGCGGCAACGCCGGTGGAACTGGCTGACGGGCAGGAATCTGGGGGAGCGTCGTTCGCGTCTTGTCGGGTTGGGGCCATGGCCTGGGGCTCAGTAGAATTCCGGCTTTGCCTTCCAAGGCTTCGAAACCAAGAAAGGACGCGTCGTGCCATCTTGTTGGCTGACATTTTCTATATCCAAGGGTTGAGAGATAGAGAGAGCGCGGGAGAGAGAGATAGAGAGGTGCGTGGTTGTGTTTGGGGGCTGGGATTGAGTTTTTGATGGGGTTTATTGTGGCCAAACAAATAGGTGCCAAGAAAAGGGGGTTTCAATTCTCTCCAGATTCTAGGTTTACCATAGAAAGCCACAAAGCCACGGACTGTCATCGTCTTGCTTGCGAAAAGCCTAATAGCCTCCAAAAGACGCACCGTCTACGGGGCATCCTACTTCGGTTTCCCGGCAGACTGATTAAAGTGCTGAGTACTCAACTAAGACAGAGTGGTTTACTCCTAGCTCGCTTCTTCAGTGCTCTTTACAAGGCAATAGGGGCTGACCGGACTACAGAGCAGTCGAAATCAAGGGCAAGGAGCGTCGCGGGGGCTGCCTAAAGAATTTTGCATGAGCAAAAGCCAAACGCCCTGGATAATAACAAGGGTAAAGCTTCCGTGGTGTACGCAAAGTCCAATGGAATGAAAAGCCACGATAATCTTGATCTTTACTTTCATAAAATTATACCGATACGCTACACGCCAAAGACACACGGAAAAAGTCTCGTCTTGAAGATAAAGCCTGCTCAAGATTAGATACATGGTGATCTGCTTCTTTCTCCGCCAAACGCAAAGCGAGTACGAAGACGAGCCAGGAGAAAATACGAAGACAAAGACGAATACGAACTAGGACGAAGAAGTAGAGAACGATGATGACGACGACAACGACCGCCACGGCGCTCATCAAGAAGATGACGGCCACCTCCACCGCCACCCCGACGGCGGACCCCTCACGGACTGAGACGATTGCCCTCGTGGCCGTCATCGTCAGCTGCCTCACGCTCGTCCTTGCCATCACATCAGTCATCATCGTCCTCTGCACGGTCGCGGGTCACCGATGCCGCTACCGCAGCCGCCACCGCAGCCGCCCTCGTGCTCCTCCACGCGACCTCGAAGCTGCTCCTCCCCGCTACCTCAAAGAGGCCATGCTCGAGGTCCGGGCGAACATCGAGCTGGCCGTCCAGAAATCCCGCGGTGTGTTGCTCGCCTTCGAACCACGAGTACCCGCCCTCGCCGTGTTGGGGAATCATGCCGGCACGGAGAGTGCTCCTTGGCACAAGAATTAGGGGGGGAGGATGGGGGTCATGGGGGAAGAAACGGGCTGAACCAACCTCGGGCCACTTTTCGAACAATTCGATTCCAGCATGCGCTCTGGGTTGGATCGATCATTGAAATCGTATAACGACAGCTTGGAAGGTTTCGAACCCCTCTGTCAAATGCTTTTCAGGCCTAGGCAGGCGCGGAGCCATGCGGTATGATTATCGGACGAATAATACCAGGCTGGGAGGCATGACTAAGGTACCTATCATGTGTCGTGTGGACGCAGTCTCCGGTCCCCGAGCTCGCGCACCGCGATCATTAAAAATTCATTATTATTCATTAAGCATGCTACGTCATTCATCGTGCGTGGCCCGTGTATAGATTTCCCTTCATTAAAGTAGGTACCCCAAGAAATCAGTAAACCCCTCAACCGTTCAGCAACGCCTGCAGAATGGCATTGATAAAGTCCGATATTGTCGCCACGATCTGCGTAGAGAAAAAGAGAGTCAGCAAGGGGTGTCTCTCGAAAAGCATGCGGGATAGGAGCATAACTTACCGGTGTGGCATCGCCTATTAACTCGGTCGTCTGCGACACGAACGTCGCCGACAGCAGACTCTGCGCGTTGCCAAGCAGGGTCAAGATACCGCCGACAGTCTCCGGCGTGACAAGCGGCGTGATCTGGTCCACGATGCCCTGGATGTCGATCTGGCCCAGGGCGTCGAGAAGAGGCTTGGCCGCGCTGACGAGACTAGCTAGGTCGATCTGGCTCAGGCTGTTGAGCAGTGGCTTGACTTGATCCAGGAGGCCTGCAACGTCGATTTGTCCCAGCGCATCGACAATCCCGACGAGACCGCTGACCGTCTTCGGCGTCAGCAGTGGCGAGACGGCTTCGAAGATGCCCTCCAGATCGATGTCGCCCACTTGGTTCAGGATAGGGGTGAGTTTACTGATCAGGCCAACCAGGTCGATCTGGCCCACGGCATCAAGGATGGGCTGCAATTTGTCGACGAGACCTGCCAAGTCGATTTTGGACAGGGAAGTCAGAAGAGGCTGGACTTGATCTATCAGGCCGGTGATGTCGACCTTGCTAATTTCGTTCAGAAGAGGCTGCACCTGGTTTACAAGACCAACCAGGTCGATCTTCGACAAGGAGCTCAGAAGAGGCTCTACCTGGTCTATGAGGCCGGTGATGTTCACCTTGCTGACCTCGTTGAGCAAAGGTTGCGCCTGGTTCACAAGACCGACCAGGTCTATCTTTGACAAGGAGCCCAGAAGAGGCTCTACCTGGTCTATCAGGCCCGTGATGTTCACTTTGCTGACCTCGTTGAGCAAAGGTTGCACCTGGTTCACAAGACCGACCAAGTCAATCTTCGACAAGGAGCTCAGAAGAGGCTGTACCTGTTCTATCAGGCCCGTGATGTCTACCTTGCTGATCTCGTTCAGAAGAGGCTGGACTTGGTTGATAAGGCCTGCGATATCGACCTTGCTCAGAGAAGCCAAAATTGGCTGTACTTGGCCTATCAGGCCAGTGATATCGACCTGGCTGATCTCATTCAGCAGGGGCTCCACCTGGCCAATGAGCCCAGCGATATTGACCTTGCTCAGGGAGTTCAGGATAGGTTGGACTTGGGCGACGAGACCAGTGATATCCACCTGGCTGACCTCATTGAGGAGGGGCTGCACCTGGTTGATCAGACCGGCAATGTCGACCTTGCTCACAGCGTTCAAGATAGGTTGTAACTGCGCGACCAGGCCCGTCAGATCAATCTGGTTCAGTTCATTCAGCAGAGGCGACACCTGGTTGATGAGGGCCTCCAAATTGATCTTGCCGAGTGAGGCCAGCAAGGGACCAGCGCCAGATATCAGGGCCTTGGTTTGGTCTACGAACTCGCCGGTCAGCAAGTTCTCGGCGTTACCCAGTAGCCCAACGAGGCCGCTAATGGACTCGGGCGTCAGCAAGGGTTCGATGGAGGAGAAGAGACCCTGAAGATCGATCTTGCTGAGGCTGTTGAGCAAGGGCGCCACCTGGTCAAGTAGACCTTGTAAGTCGATGCTTCCCAGACTGGAAAGCAATGGCCCGGCTCCTGAGATAAGGTCTTTGGTCTGGGTCACGAAGTCTGAAGTCAAAAGGTCTTCGGCGTTGCCCAGAAGCCCAATCAGGCCGCCAATCGACGCGGGTGTTAACAATGGTTCGATGGAGGAGAAAAGGCCCTGGAGGTCGATCTTGCTCAGACTGTTGAGTATTGGTGCAAGCTGGTCAAGCAGGCCCTGCAAATCGATGCTCCCCAGACTGGAAAGCAGAGGTCCGGCTCCCGCGATGAGGTCCTTTGTTTGGTCCACAAAATCCGACGTCAACAGGTTCTCGGCGTTGCCCAGGAGGCCTACAATGCCCTGGACCGAGTCTGCAGACAACAGCGGACTGACGGCATCGAAGAGGCTTTGAAGGTCCAGCTTGCTCAGCGCGTTGAGGATCGGAGTGACCTGATCTATTAAGCCTTGGAGGTCGAGGTTGCCAAGGCTTGCCAGAAGTGGTGCTGCACCAGATATCAGGGATTTCGTCTGGTCCACAAAGTCCGATGTCAAGAGATTCTCTGCGTTGCCGAGCAGGCCTACGATGCCTTCTACCGAGTCTGCAGACAGCAGCGGACTGACGGCATCAAAGAGGCTCTGGAGGTCCAGCTTGCTCAGCGCGTTCAGGATGGGTGTAACCTGATCTATTAAAGCTTGCAAATCAAGCTGGCCCAGGCTTGCAAGGAGCGGCCCTGCACCGGAAATCAGAGATTTGGTCTGATCGACAAAGTCGGCTGTAAGGAGGGATTCTGCATTTCCTAACAATCCAACGATACCCGACACGGAATCTGCCGTGAGCAACGGGCTAACAGCGTCGAATACGCTCTGCAGATCGATCTTACTTAGAGCGTTGAGAATTGGAGTGACCTGGTCTATCAAGGCCTGCAGATCGAGCTGGCCTAGGCTTGCAAGGAGCGGTGCAGCCCCGGCGATCAAATCTTTGGTCTGGTCGACGAAATCGGACGTTAGGAGAGATTCAGCGTTCCCTAGTAGACCGACGATACCCGACACTGAATCGGCCGTGAGGAGCGGTGCGAGCGCGTCCAGTATGCCTTGAAGATCCAGTTTACCAAGGCTATCGATGAGCGGTTGTGCGCTAGAAAGCAGTGACTTGAGCGCGTCGACAGTGTCCGATGTCAAAAGCGACTCGGCATTACCCAGCAGGCTGACAAGACCAGACACTGAATCTGCCGTGAGAAGTGGCGCCAGCGCGTCCAATATGCCTTGAAGGTCAATCTTACCAAGGCTGTCGATGAGAGGCTGAGCGCTGGAGAGCAGCGACTTGAGTGCGTCCACGGTGTCCGAGGTCAGGAGCGACTCGGCATTACCCAGAAGGCTCACGAGCCCAGAGACTGAATCGGCCGTGAGAAGCGGCGCCAGCGCGTCCAATATGCCTTGAAGGTCAATCTTACCAAGGCTGTCGATGAGAGGCTGAGCGCTGGAGAGCAGCGATTTGAGTGCGTCCACAGTGTCCGAGGTCAGGAGTGATTCGGCATTGCCCAGCAAGCTCACAAGCCCAGATACAGAGTTGGGCGTGAGAAGTGGAGACAGCGCATCGAGAATTCCTTGGATATCAATTTTCGAGAGGCTGTCGATCAAGGGCTGTGCGCTGGAAAGTAGTGACTTGAGCGCGTCCACCGTGTCTGTGGTCAGGAGTGACTCCGCGTTGGTCAAGAGGCCTACGACGCCCTGAATCGCATCAGGCGTCAGTAGCGGTGACACGGCGTTGAGTATGCCCTTTATGTCGATGCCATTAACCGTGTCGATAATGCTCTCTAGATCCAGAGTCGCGATCAAATCGACCAGAGGCGATACCTTGGCGAGGATGTTTCTGGCGAGAGTGGGGGTAGGCGGCCGAAGCGTTTGGGCAAGGTAGATTATGGCATCGCTCAGGGACTCCAGGAACTCGTCGCTCAACAGCTTCTGGATGGCGTCGAGGTAACCGGCGAGGTCACTGAACTGGGTGATAAGTTTGGTTAAACTCGTGAGAATATCTCCGAGATCCCCCAGTCCGGTAATATCACCAAGGTCAAGGCCGCCGTTACTGGACCCTGAACCAGAACCCGTGTCATTGGTTTGCCGTGGATATAGGGGAACCTTCTGCTGCTGAGCCTGGTTCCTCCTGAGCAGACCGTTGAGCTCTGTCAGCGCGTCTGTGAGATCTGATCGAGGCACAAGTGCTAGATTGTGCTTCGCGAGAAGCGCATCAAGATCCAATTCTGGCGCCAAGGCATCAGCAAGGAGGCCGACTGGCGCCAGGGCCGCTATGAGAAGTTTGGAGAACAACATTCTGAAAATTGACGATGGTGAAGGGTCTCCCAAATCCTTGACTTCTCCCAGTCGGCGCGCTGAAGCTTTGATTCAACTCGAGGAGGAAAGATGAGACTTGACGGACGAGGTGAGAGGGGACTGAGATGTCCCAGCGCGTATCCTTCACATAACCAAGCCCTTTCTGACCAGTCAGTACTGAAGGGAGCTTCGGACCCTATGCCGACTACCTACGGCACTTCGTGATCCATCCTATGCCTCCTTGGCACCTCCGCCCACATTATTCACATGGCAAACGGCTCCCCGAGGCTGGGCAACTCCAGCTTCTCCAGCTTCCCCAGCTTCCCCAATCTTCCTCGGCGATATACCCCTATGGGGTACCAAGGAGCAGGGGACACCTGGCAGCTGTCAAGCTGCACTCATAGGCATTGGTCGGCTTGACCCGCTTAGACTAAAATCCGGTTGCCGATACGACGTCTGTTTGTGACTGTTAGGACTTTTCCGCGATGGTCACAATTTGCACAAAGGTGTTGGCCCTTTGGTGAGAGAATGCTACCTCCACCCATGCGACCATGGGCGCAACAAGGCCACCTCATTAGCCTGGATACGTCACACGCATATGCCAGCGATGCTGATGCTGCTTGCGCCGAGGCTCGTACGATGATCAACTCACCGCGCTGAGATACGTGAGGGGTTATGTGACCTACTGTAGGGCCTTACCCACGCAGCCCACGGCTCCACGCGGGTGCTTCTGGTGAAATATCAAGACCCCGACAGCTCCGGATTGTCAAGACAGGAGAGGCATACAGATCCTTTCCAAATTCTCACACCCTCCATCTTACTACACGCAAGGTACCGTCCTGCGGTGCAGACCTCCTCTACGGCCGTGCAGACTCAAGATACCGAGGCAAGTTGAGTCTCTGAGCGTTTGGTCTCCTTGTGCGAATGAGAACCGTGGGTGTCAACCCCGCAAATTGCAGACTATTGGAAGTAAGCAATACACCGGAATGGGTAAGGTAGACGTCTATCTCCCTTCTGGTTGCCTGATTCGGCAAGAGTTATGCAGCAGTCTGCAGGTGGGCCAACGCATCGGAGATCAGTTTGAGTGGCTGGTCACTACGAGCCTCGCATCTGGACTTACAGCCCAGGACAGTACCTCGCACGTGAACTCAAGCGGTCAGCGGTTTCATATGGTCATTGTGTACTCTGGAGGACTGCTCGGTATGAGTAGAACCATCTGAACGGCGCAAGGCCCAGAGATGCATGGAAGGCAAAGCGAGGCGGGGTGCTATCATGACATCGCATTTTTACAATGTTTTCTCTGCGGTGAGCTGGATATGAGGATCTACCTGTAGAGGTAACCCGTACGGAGGAGGTCGTCGGATCCGATGGCGCGAAAGGTGAGCACCCCGGTAGCCTGGCGGGCGAGGGCGGGTTGTATTGGATCGTCATACTCTGATATGTGCGTGACCAGCGGAAATCCAGTCATCGACCGGGAAACAGCGGTGCGGACAAGGCCCCCTGCAATATCACGGCCGGGGTAGGAACATGATATGCGGGGAGAACTGCAAAAAAAACATGAGGGGTAGCTCACTGGTTCATCGAGATGCGACTGGGCAGGCGGTAGACAATGTGCCTCGCTCTGCCCGATGGTGATGGGCCAGCGGAGGGACTGCCAGATATGTCGTTGTGCCGGGTGACTCGGAACTCTGTTGGGGTGCTCCACGATCGCCTGGCTGTCTTCAGCCGTCGTTCTCGTCGACTGATATCCGAGGGCCGATTTCCGGGTTAAGCTCACTGGGGCAGAGGGATATTCCCCAGTACTCGACCAGGTAATCCTCGGGTACCCATCAAGTCACACTGCTGCCTCTCGCCAACTTACTCTGTTGATGCCAACAGAGACGCAGTGATCATGACTTCGGCCTTTCGAGAAGAAGCATCTCACTTCGAGCCAGACAGTCCTACCGTCTCTGTACATGGCGGTAGAGGCGGTGCTGGCGCAGTGGCCTCGGATGCGCCGTTGAGGGGCAGTGGCGATGCTTCCTCAGCCGACCATGTTCAGGAGAAGACAGCGGCGGCCACCACTCTGACGAAGAGGCAGAAAGTGAAGCGCCACTGCGGACGGTTCAAGTGGTGGTATGTGATAGGAACTATCATCTTGCTCGCCATCTTGTTGCCAATCCTGTGAGTAGATCGCCTCAGACATATATAATAGAGCCATAGCAGCACTGACAAATATCTCAGCTTCTTGGTGATCATTCCTGCCATCGTGCGGAACATCGTCAGCAAACAGTCGCTGCCCATAAACGGTGGCACCTTTAGAGCTCTGTCGGCCACGCAACTCAGCGTCTCCCTCAGCACAGAACTCAACACACCACTCCCTGCGGATTTGGACGCCACGACGCTGTTCCTTTACAACAAGGACACGCCCGAGTTCACGCCCTTCCTAAACATAACGCTCCCGAAGCAGCATATTGACGGCAAGACCGACGTCGTCGTCAGCAACCAGACGGTGACGATCACCAACGAGACCGAGCTCGTCTCATGGTTTAGTAAGGTGTTCGACCAGCCCGATGTGCAGCTGTCGGTGCGCGGCGATGCGACGGTACGCCTCGGCAAGCTGCACTCCAAGGCGCACATCGACAAGACGGTGACGGCGAGCTCGCTCAATCAGCTCAGCGGCTTCGGCATCGAGCACCTAACGGTGATACTGCCGGCTATTGAGGAGAATGGCACCAACATCCAGGGCACGGTCAACCTGCCGAACTCGGGCGTGCTGACCCTCGGGCTCGGCGACATCTCGCTCAACCTCATGGCGGGCGACGTGCGCATCGGGCTCATCACCCTCAACGACGTGCTGCTGCCGCCGGGCAACAACAGCTGGTTCTTTAGCGGCGAGCTGTTCATCGGCGCCCTGGTGCAAAATATTGGTGCCGTTCTGGCCAGCCAGGGCACCGCCCTCAGCGACGGCAACATCCAGATCGACGTCACCGGCAACGCGACCGTCGTCAACGGCGTGCACATCCCCTTCGTCGAGAAGGTGCTCAATGCCAAGCGCATCTCGTCGAGCGTCCCGGTGGTCAAGCTGCTGACGGACCTCGTCGGCAGCTTCACCGGCGGCCTAGACGGCTCGGTCACGGACCTCGTCGGCGAGGTGTTTGGGAATAGCACCTTGATCCAGGACGTGCTGAGCCACTGGAACACGACGGGGGCTCTGGGAAATCTGAATAGTGCCAGTATTGGTGGCGGAAGCGGCAATTTGACTGCGGCGGCGGCGCTGCAGAAGAGGTTCAAGAGGGCGCCGCTCTCGGTGCCGAAGGGTCTTAATGGGCCGGCCGCGCTGAACTTGCTGAAGCTGGGTATGAGGATGGGCTTGTCGAAGCATTGAGTGGGCACCAACTTAACGGCTAATATAATGTTTTATGGCTCTTGAAACTTGGCTGTGATGACTCGTTTGCTCGGCAATGTTGATTTTCGTAGCTACCACGTTGCACAGACACAGGGTAACGGTGGACTCCCGAGGTAACTCGGTCAAAATTTATCTGGAGCTCGTACTCCCTGCTTGCCAGATAACGCAACACATGCTTGATCGAAAAATGGAGCATCACCAGTCATGAAGTTGGAACTTGGCGGTCTGAAGCGTGGCTCTGCAATAACCTGGGAGAGGCAGACAGGGGCATGAAGATCCATAGGCCCCGGCTGCAAGGCTGGACCCGTTTTCACATGCTAGCAAGTCAACCCGAAGCCGTATGTCGATATCTGAAGCGCGGCCGTTGCGGTGGGCAGCATTGCTCGCCGAGCCTCATGGGCTTGGGTGCCGAGCGTATCATGCGATGAGCCTATCTATCAGGCACGTGCAGATTCGGCCCCCCTACGACTAGTCTCGTACATGGTCTAGACATTTTGGCCATCGGCCTCGGCTGTGTCGTTGTGTCCATTTTGCAAATCTGAAAATTGTTTGAGTCGACTGTTGTTTCTCGATGATGCGTGGCACATACAAGGCCGTAATGCTCTTGGTGAGGGATTAGTAATACTCGGTTAAAATATGCTTTACCTGTGGACAGCAGTGGAATCTTATATGAGTGATGAGAAAACTAATTGAATCCCGGACCAGATCTCGTACCTAATGCACATCTACCACTCGAGACTCCAGTATCATTGTCCACACAGGGCCATGGACCCTCATACACTCGCAATACAAGTAATGTCGAAGCATTCGAAGAGCTCACGCGCCCCTTTCTTCCTTCTTAATGGCGGCATACACGGGAGTATGCCACTCGTCGGAGTTGTCTTCGAAGCCCAACGGACCCACAACCATCTGAGGTGACGTGCTGGCATTTTCCAACTTTACTGGAGACGATGGTATGGCAGGTGGCGGGAGCATGGTCCCAGGAACCCCGTCATCGAGGTCGAAAATGCTCAACTTTGGAGGCGGTAAAGTAATCCACGTGTGGTCTGACGGTGTCGGTGCGGCCGTGGTGCACGGCGTTCTCGAAGAGGTCGAAGTCGAGTACAGCGACGGCGTCCCCGACGAAGAGGTGGTGGGGATGAGCGGCGAAGGCGCCGGACGCAGCGTTGGTGTGGCTGGCTGAAGAGATGGCGTGGATGTATGAAGGGCTCGGTATCTTTCCCTGAAGCTGTTCGCGTCTATAGCACAGTCAGCCAGCTGCCATCGGGAGGAGCGTGTGAAGCATAGCGCGTGTCGTGCCTTGTACCGATCCAAATCTCACGACGAGGCTCTTCGCGTGCGCCCGCCGAGGTATTATGTCCAAGGTGTTAGATTCTGTTGGCCTCCTGACGACTACCGTCGCTAGTCTTCTGGCGTGGTATTCCGGCGTGGCCTGATAGTTCGCCAGGTTGACCTCCTTGTGCTGCGCGGCCGCGTCGTGTGAGGTCTGTAGGAAGGTGAGCGTGAGTATCTCGCCTTTTCCTATTTCGTGCCGCCGCCAAAACCGAATGAACTGCATCCGGCACAGCGTCACTCCCCCTTCTCGGATCTCTGCCGCCAGGAACGTCCCGCGGAGCTCTCGCTCGCGCAGCATGGACTGGAAGCTCTCGCATGTTTCGATCTTGTTGAAGGAGTATTGCGGATCGACCTGGTACAGGTGGTACCCTTCACCGTCGACCACGGTGATGACGTGGGGGTGGAGGAACGAGACTCGCTTGTGGTACTGCGGACTCGTCCATGGAATGGACCCTTTGGGCACTGATGGCATGTCAGTAGCCTTATCAAGTATCCTATATATAATATGGGAAGTAAGTTACCTATGTGAGTGACTTGGATTGTTGCTTCTCTGTTCTGGTACAAGAGGATGCGAGACTCGTCATCACGGGCCATGATATGAACCCGCTCCAGCTTCAGCTTCTTGTGTTGCTCGGGGACGTCGTTCATGTATCTAGAAGGCGGTCAGAGGCTGGCACATGGCAGGTATCAAGGGGCAGTTTTGACGTACAGAGTTACTGGTGCCACCTCAAATGTCACGTTTGACTGGCGACGGCGATCTGAGAGCGTAGACTTGTCAGCGATACGCGGTCCACGAGCTGCACCGACCAAATCTGCACCCTACCTGTCAAGCCGGCACTGTCGAATACGTCGTCATCTTGAAGTCCTAGTTTGATCCAGCATCTCCGTAGCTGTCGGTCGAGTTCACTGAGGGTCCGCTCGGTAGCCGCCCGTTCTTCACTAATTCCAAGGTTTTCAACAAGTTGACGAAGGCTTCCCAGATCTTCCAGCGACACGGTAGTGCCGGTGTGTTCAGGTCGCTCTCCCTGCGCCTGAAACTTTGTAGAGCCAGACAAAGACGACCCAATCGTATTGTGGTCACTGCTTCTGCTGTTCGTGGCGGTAAGCTTCCAGCATTGTACCGGCACGGGGCGTACTTACCCGCTTGCTGCGACCAAAGCAGGTATGAGTATTGTCACGTAATGTTCATATATACGATACCGATACTTGGTCAACTTCTGATTGTTGCGAATGGACCACGTGCCTCGGAGGACACTGTTGACCATCCCCTGGCTCTGGACACTGTCATGTTGCTGAAACAGATGAGCACATAGCTCCAGTGTCTCCTCGATCGGCTGGAGGTCATCTGCGTGGAGGGAACTAGGTTGAAGAGTCTCGAAGTTTCGCTGAAGCCGGAAGACAGCCGCGCGGAAGTCCCTTAACTCTCTGGGGGCATTTTGAATGTGATCAAACCCCTGTATCACCTTATCCGCCGAGCTGACTACCTGGATAATGAGCGATACGATCGCAAGTACCGTGCCTGGGTCCATCGGGTGCCAGACTGGGGAATGTGGGTTGAAAATTGACAGAGGAAGTTGTCGCGGCTTCTGCGCCTAGCGAAGGCTAGCTGCGAAGAGCAACAAAACCTTTGAGATGTGAAAGAGAGAGAGGATGGACAGCTTCACGGGGTGGGGCTCTTCAACGACGATACGGATTTGGATGCGATGCGATGCCCAGCCGTCAGCTCGTCAAGGGAGGGACCAACCCACCCTCCGAGGTGTGCCTGCGTGGAAAAGCCACGCCTTCAGAACGGACAAGTCTACTGGTGGGTGAGTTGCAATGCGGCGCAGTCTCGAGCAGGCTCTCAGGCAATATTTGATCAGGTGTGCAACATCCTCAAATCAGGGCAAGGCGATTGTACTGTATGACAGCAGGGGGACGGCAACTCGGGGCGGGGTCCAGTTCAGGGGTTCAGGACTTCAGGCTGCGCCGCCTTCCGGGCTTGCAGGATCGTGGCTGGGTTCGCGAGGCAATCTTGCAACCTGAGATGAGGCTCTATCTATATTAGGAGGCTTGCAAAGGTGACAACCTCCAGAGCCCATCCACTTCATGTTGTTGCCCGAGATTGAAGATATTCGACTTTCCAACCATGTCGGTGGAACAACCGCCATTCTAGCTACCCGTCAACTTGTCTAGTTTGAACATCGACAGTCTCATCACATATATCTAGTGACTGACAGGCCATGGCTCACGACAGTGCCCAAGAAGACGACGTAACCAGGGTCAAGCGCAGACCATGGTGGCACCTCTGGGTGGATTACCATCGCGAGGTCAAGCATCTGGTCATCGACTATGTAGGTCACTTTCAACTTTACCATAAACAAAGAAGAAACCATAGCTGACCAGGGATCAGAGCTTTCGAGAGCGTGAACGGCAGATATCCAAGATCGTAGACGATGGAGGTTTCAACACCACTGTCTTCTTCGTCGCCGCATCTGGCTTCCTGGCTTCCTCATACAGCCTGTTTTCGATGAACGTGGTCACGCCGTCTTTGTTCTACTTGTACCCCCCTAACGGCAGACTGAGCCCCGGCCCGGGCTTCGTGATAGATGAGCTGACGCTCATCGGGACTGTGCTGGGCATGGTGGTCATGGGCCACCTAGCCGACCGGTCTGGGCGGAAGACGTGGTATGGCGTTGAGTTGCTGATCCTAATCATTGCGACGATGGGAGTCGTGCAATCTTCTGAAGGGTTCATGGTGCAAGAGTCGGGCGGCACCTACAAGAGCTCCATGGACATCTACTCCTGGATATCCTGGTGGCGGCTGATCCTAGGCTTCGGAATCGGCGCCGAGGTGAGTATTCATGACGATGATCGATAGAACGTGATGCTAAGACTTCAGCGCAGTATCCCCTCTCGTCCATCATATGCGCAGAGTGGGCATCTACCGAGTCCAGGGGAACGATGCTCTCGGCCGTGTTCTTGACGCAAGCTATAGGGCGGCTCCTAGCATGCGCAGTCAGCCTCGGCTCGTTGCAAGTAATCAGCAAACGCTGGCATGTGCCGCCTGGAAGTGATTCCGACGACATGAAACTGGTGGTCGACAGCGTCTGGAGACTGACGGTCGGGATAGGCATGATCCCGGCCGCCGTAGCAGTTCTCCTTCGACTTACAATACCGGAAACCCCGAGGTACTACGCAGATATCATGAAGGACCTGCGGATGGCTGTCAAGAACGCCAGTAAGTAGCTATCGAGTTTCCTCATTCATTAGCCAGGAAGTCTCGATACCCAGAGAACGGGAATCTTTGCCAAGCTGTGTTGATATAGCTTGTACTGACTGGAGACGCTGCAGTGAAGATCTACGGCCGAAACAAAGACATCAAGGAGAAAAACCGAAGTTACGATACCCCAGTGAGACGGGACAGCGACGAAGAGGACGACTGGTTTGGTAGTGCCTGGAACTATCTGACGGGACCGCAGAAAGCTTGGAAGAGACTTGCCTCTATATCACTTCTATGGTGCATCATGGATATAGGCTTCTACGGACTGTCGATGGACAGTCCCAGCGCCCTGTCGACATTGGCTCATGATCCGTCGGACAACTCAACGTCGTACGACTTTGGTTGGCACGCCGGGACGAACGACACCATGCACGGCGGAGGAAACCAGACAGAGGGTGATGCTCCCGATAGCTCCTGGAACACCGACTATTGGAACCCCAACAATACAATATACAACATGCTGGAGGAGAACGCGGTCAGGTCTATCCTTATCACCACCGTCGCGTCCCTAGCTGGCAGCATCACGGCCATAGTAATCATCAATTACTTCCGGAGGAAGTACATCCTCTTCACGACCTTCCTCATCCTCAGTGTGCTCTTCGCAGTCGCGGGGGCGAACCTGATCGTCACATCAGACAAGAACCAAGCCCATCTGTTGACGACCATATTCATCGCGCTCATCCACTTCACCTTCAACGCTGGCCCGAACACTTTGATCTTCGTCCTGGCCGCCGAGATATTCCCCACCGTCTACCGGTGCACCTTTTACGGCATGGCGGCTGCGTCCGGCAAAGTCGGGGCGATCGTCATCCGCGCCGTCATCGAGGCGACGGAGAACCACGAGAAGTCGCTCGGCATACGGCTCCTGGTGTGCATACCGCTGATGCTCATCTCGGCTTGGATATCTCTCTACCTGCCCGACGTGCAGACCGGACCGAGGCTTGTCTATAGAGACGCAGAAGCGGAGGCGCAACCTCTTCCCGAGTCTCAGCTGGCAGCTGGCACCGCACAGGAAGAGACCCCAACTGGTCATACAACGCAGCCGCTACCGACAGGAGAATCCTTGGGTGACAGAGACTCGGTAGTATCCACAGATATCTCGTCGGTCAATGACGCGGTCACCCGTACCCAACCAGGACTCTCACCTCCACGGCTTCGTCTTCTGGGCAGGCTGAAGAATATCCCACTTGAGAGGATCGCCCCAAATCCTTCGTGAGGGGGCGAGCGAGAGATACGGGCGGGGAGCGCATCAATGGACACCGCCTCGGAACAAGACCTCCACCCGCGACGCAACTGCCGTACAGCAGTGATATCTATTCCGGGGAGAAGGAAGACGACATGGTTCCGCATATCATAGAGTAGCGGACATAGGTATTGCAATCGTGACGTACATTCCACAGACCATTAATTGTCCACTGTCGGTACCGGTACTGAGCAAAGTATTCCGATGCCCTCATGTGTCCAGCCTCTGCCGATTTCCTTGCGGTGAACTGTGTGGTTAGGGCCAAATGGGGCGATCACCAGGTCCATCCATAATAAGCTATCCGGGGTTGGGAGACAGGGGGTCGCATCCGGTCTCACCACGTGGGATTCCATAATTTCATGGATCTTCAGTGGCCGGCCAGTATCGCTCGCTTCCAGACCCTCGGAACGGTAGATGGGCGAATGCTATCTAAGTTTCTGAGAAAGTCTATTTGGGTTCCCTCGAATCATCGCTGGGTCGTATTATTTATGTGGGAGAGTCGGGCTTATGATTTCTTCTGCTCGCGACTGCGTAGCGTTGGTGGGAATGCATGGACTTCTGTCGTACCAATCTATCATCGTCACACAGCCTGCCTAGGTAGTATGACCAACCACTGCTTATTCCACTGCAAATTATGATCCCAACTACTTGTCAGACCGATGCGAGCGATGCCTTCCAAGTTCCCAGAGCATATCCTTGTAGAGGTGATCCTGACCCTGGACCACATTCTATCGGTCCTGCGCTAATATCCCGATTGCGGTCAGGGTACGGGGGCGGGTCTGGTTTCGACTGGGATGCTTGAACCAAGTGCTGGGATCAGGAACCATGCACATTTGCAGACTTGCTGCCACCTCTTTTTTTGCCTTCTCTCGTCTCATCGCTGTCCATCGAGTCTGAAAATGTGTATTCAAGATCTGGTGATTCCTTTGGAGTAGCAATGGACGCGCAACCCTGACGAGCCGCCTTCGTCTGAGTGGACATGATCAACGGGTCGCTGATATTAATCCAGACCGACAATCGTGCACTTTGCAGGCGCTCATACTCCAGAGTCGTCGAGGCATGGAGAGTCACCGCAATCCCACGATATTGGTGAACTCGTCTTCCTGGCCCGTGGCTATTCTGGCGACGGTCTTCTTGGCCCTTCGCATCTGGTGCAGAGCGTATCTACACAGTGGGCTCTGGTACGATGACTACCTGCTCATCGCTTCTCTCGTGAGTCACGGTCCAGAGAGTCAGACTCCTCGTGAGCCCTCCCCGCTGACGTAAAGTACCAGGTCGCCTTGCTGCTGACGTGCAGTCTTCAGAGCGCCATGTTTGCGGAAGGGTTTGGGCAGGACATCCTGGCGACTGGCCTTCCAGCCAGTCTATTCTCTGCCGCATTCAGCATGGCGGCCCTCTCCACGGCTTGGAGCAAGACAGCCTTCGCCATCACTCTGCTGAGCATAACAAAGCGAAAGGTGGCCAAAGCATTCCTGTGGTTCTCCATCTTGGGCCTCAACGTCATCTGCTATATGTTCGCCGTCGGCGTCTGGGCCAAGTCGTGCGAGTCGAAAGATAGCAAGGGCTTCGCCAACGCGGTACTCCCTGGTGCATGTTGGAAGGCTGACGTCTTCAGGCAGCTCATGTATGTCCAAGCCAGTACGTAGACGCGCTGTCCTCCTTCGACCGTGACTCGGCTGACCGCGATGTCTTCCCGCAGCATACTCTGGCCTGATGGATCTCGCACTTGCCTTCTTCCCGTGGATTATCATATGGAAGATCAAGCTTCGGGTCCAAGATAGAATAGGGTTATCTGTGGCGATGAGCCTGGGTGTGGTGTAAGTAGCCCTCTTATGATTTGGTGATCGAGATGAAACCAGGTCGCTAACGCGATGCATTCTCTAGAGCCTGTGTCGTGGTTGTAGTCCGAATAGTCCTCCTGACAGAGACGAATGGCGCGTTTGATTATACCTGTGAGTTGCCGGCAGCTGCACCTGCCAAACTCGGCAGAGCTAACGAACAATGTCCTCAACAGACGTGGTGGGCAAGATCTGTGTCACGAATGTGGCAGAGCCCGCTACGACAATCCTCGCCCAGTCGATCCCCGTGTTCCGAGCGCTGCTTCGGGGTAGCCGGAGCGAACATCGCATCAGCACAGGTACGAGCGAGGTCGAGCAGGCCTGGCCCAGAGAGTCTGAAACCCCGTCGGCGAGGGCTACACCGGAAGACCCTTACGGCATCTTCAACGACGATGCGGATATCCACCTCCATCTCATCAAACGACCTGATGGGCGCATCGTGCTAGCTTCGGCTCCTGACGAGCCGCCGCCACCTCCGTCACCTGCTGTCTGCCGGTCGGGGCGCCGCCGACCTCTGTAATGATCGAATACGATGAAGTTGTTATCATGATATACGAATGAGACAATACCAAGAGAGTCGATACGGCTGGTGTCTACTCCCAGGCACATTGGGACAGAGGTGTTTTGCTTTGCTTGTACAGAAGGCGTTGGGGAATCGGAGACACAGGGTCAAGATGATGAAGGTTACGATGGAACTACTGTACATATAAAGACATATATGATCGACACGTGTGAATGGGAAGACATCTGATGAGGCAAATGAACGGGGATGATCTGTATACTTGTAATGGCTATTAGTACCTAAGTGGACTTGTGTTCAATGTCACGGGGTTTGCCAGTCGAGCAAGTGCGCTGCTATTCTAAGAGAGACCGTCCAGCCGACCCCTTAGTAACATGGTATACCAGAGATGACAGCTGCCACCACCCGCGCCAGTGACCCTCATCATCCGTCCCATGGATCCTTGCCCACGCCAAAATAGCACACCGTTTGATTTCAGACGCGTACCTTGCAGCAGCCGACCACCATCATTTGATAGCCCCGTCCTCGAGGCTGAGATCTCTCTCATTTTCACAAGCATCTGTCTGAGACACCTGCACCACACCGCACTACCAAGCGGGCGTCGCATCGCCCCCTCGTGAGCCGCAACCGCGTCCGTTACACCTGCGCCTGACGACTCCAGCAGCAGCTGTTCCTCATCTCAACCGTCTCCGCGACCGACTCTCCTCCCATATAAAAACCACACCGCAGCTCGCAGCTCCTCGAGGGAGCCGCCTCTACTCGCCCACGATGTCCAAGACAACTCTAGCAATCATCGCAGCGGCCAGCGCAGGAGCCGGAGCCGCCGTTACTGCCACAATGTATTCGCTGCGACCGCAAACCGAGCGCAAGCTCGAAGCACCCACCATGCCAACCAAGACCATATCTACAACCACCACAACTGTATCCTCCTCCAGTGGCGCGACCGCGCCCGTACCCATTCCCTCAAAACAGATCTTCACGCCCCCGAACCAACAGCCGGGCCTTTCGACCTCCGCGCCCGCTGCGCCCGGGCTCGCCCCCGTCGACCCGGCCGGGCTCTTCGAGTATGGCTTCCCAGGCCCCGTTTCCGACATCGCGACGCGCGCAGCTCTCATCTCGTCCTTCGACCGACGCCTGCGCAACCCGCACTGGGTAGCCGAGCACATCACACCAGCATCCCTCGCGCAGCGCGACGGCGACCGCAAGCACAGCGTCTTCGCCGAAGACCCGGCCGTGCCGCCGCAGTTCCGCGCGACGCTCAAGGACTACTTCCGGTCGGGGTACGACCGGGGCCACCAGGTGCCGGCGGCGGACGCGCGGTGGTCGCAGGGCGCCATGGACGACACCTTCTACCTGACCAACATGTGCCCGCAGGTGGGCGAGGGCTTCAACCGCGACTACTGGGCGCACTTCGAGGACTTCTGCCGCCGCCTGACGGGCCGCTACCCCAGCGTGCGCATCGTCACGGGGCCGCTGTACCTGCCGCGCCGCGACCCGGCCGATGGCAAGTGGTACGTCCGCTACGAGGTCATCGGCAGCCCGCCCAGCGTCGCCGTGCCCACCCACTTCTACAAGGTCATCTTTGCCGAGGACGGTGCCGTGGGCGGCCACGTCGCCGTCGGCGCCTTTGTGCTGCCCAACGCGCACATTCCCAACTCAAAGCCCCTGACCGACTTCGAGGTCCCCGTCGAGGCCGTCGAGAGGGCCAGCGGTTTGGAATTCGCGACCAAGCTGCCGCCGCAGCGGAGGCGCAGGCTTTGCGCCGACCACACGTGCGCGCTGATCATCAAGGATTACGCTAATCGGCAACAGGCGTTTGCGAAGAAGCCTAGTCCGGCGGCGCTTGCTAAGGGGGGTGGGCAGTCATAAGCCTCTAGGATGGAGGATGGATGGATGGATGGACCGGAAGATGAAGACAGGCCACAGGCGGATATTGTTGACATACGGAGACCATGGAGTTCACACGGATTGCTTTGAGTTTCTAGGCGCAATGGTTCCACACCATATTTTAATCATGTATAAACCAGATTGCTGGATAGGTACCTACACACACACACACACACACACACTCACAGGCATGGCGGCGAGGCATAGCATATAATTGCGTTCACAACATAGCATTAGCATACTCTACTAGAGTCCGGTGCGAACTTTCTGGTAATATACTGCCTTCTAATTACATGAAAGTTATGGGTGATTAAGCAGCCGAGAGGAAGACTCCTGGGATGTGTACCAAAATATGATTGACCCATGCCCGACGCCTCCCACGACCATGGGTAGGTAGGCATCTGGTATCTGCATTACACCAGAGAGCAATGCTGCTCATGCAGAAGCCACCTCCCGGCCCTCTGTCGTTCGCGGAGCAGAGACTACTACTTACTACCTATGTATTGGGGTTACTCTAGTACAGGAATCAGAGGGGACAACTCAAATGATTCGAGTCCAGAGATGACAGTACAGTATGCAACGAAACCACAGTAGGCAATTTAAAATCAGATCTAATCGCGAAATAAGGCAAATTCCAACGATGATGGTATCTCAGCTCCGAACTCAGGGCGTTACAATGCAACGAAATGCAACAACGCAAAAAGGATAAGCCAAAATCAACGCCCATTAAAGGGCCTTCTCTACCGACAATTCCGGCGTCTTTCCAGAAGAGGACTGCAACCCGTCCATGGATATTCAAGTCGCGAGTTCCGGTTGGTGTTGAATCAGAGTCCATCGACTCAGACGTCTCAATATAGACGCATCCACGCTATATCAACCTCTCGCCACCGACAGAATCGTCAGTCCAAAAGAAATGAACTCATCCAGCTTGCATGACCCAAAAACAATATCCTCAAAACAGATAGGCAAGGCAAGGATATCAAAAACGCAAAACATACAACACCGGGGATTCGCTGGTCGTCACCGACCCAACTACTAATCCGGCGGTGTTAGGACATGTCTGTTGGAATTATGACGGTTCATCAATGGTGGTATTGAGCTGAAACCGGTTGCCTCTGGTAGACACACAGCACGGACCACGAGCCAGCTTCATACGGGCGGTCATTACCGAGAGAGAAACGGGCACACCTTACATTTTTTACGTTTGTATCCCGTTTCGATCTTGTCCGCCTAGCTCAAGCGCTGACATGACAAGGATATGACAGGGCATAGGCAAGAGTCCAATTAGCTATCTACCTTAGGCGCCGATATTCAGGCATGAAACAAGGCGCGCACCACCACCTGGGCCGACTCCCATCCATCCATGATTCTATTGGACCACTACCGCATATCACTCTGTCTCCCCTGGTCCCCCAAGGCATATCTGACCCCAAGGACGCAGGGGTGGCTAGGCGTTCTCTGCCTCCTCTCATATGAGTCATGAAAAAGAGCTGCTTGGGATTCGCGGGCGTGCGCACCACCACCCTGGCTGACACCTGGCATCCATGATTCTATCGGACCACTACCGCCTATCACTCTGTTCTCCCCTGGTCCCACAACCCTGACCCCAAGAACGCAGGGATGGCTAGACGTTCTCTGCTCAGCCCGAGGACTTTCCACTTGTGAACCCACTCACTCTTACGATACGTCGGATGTAATCACAAGGCATTCCTGGGTAAACCGCCGTTACTGAACTACCCAAGACTGGACGGGATTAGATGAATAGGGGAGACCTATTATTAAGATGGCCTAATCAGAGAGTGCGAAAATGACAGCTTCTTGGGATATCAAGAAACAGAATTCGGACTCTCGCCATGTTGCAAGATACGGAGAGTGCCCTTATGCGTCCGTCAAAAGCGGACGCAGTGGCCACATTGTGTGCAGCCCGAAGTACTGGAGTACCTAAATCAAAACTCGACACTGGGAAGTGGAATAACCTTTAGCCAATCCGTAGCCTTCTTTAAACTCTTGACATGCACGCTGGAATTAATGCGACACGTATGACACGCTTGGCAAAGGTTTCCTGTCATGATTGGTTCGCTTGCTTGAGAACCTGCTTGGCACATGTGAGGAGGCGCTTGCAGATCCCTGAGGTTTCCGCGTGAGGTTCGAGTAGGAAAGGTGTTTATGCCTAAGAATTACCGCTTTAATCTTAGTGAGTTGAGCCACTGTGGCTTGAAGATTGTGGCTTAGGTGCTTCTGCAGAGCCTTGGTATTTTGGGCCGTCGAGGCTGGTGCGCCGCCACCTAAAGGCTTGGATGCTGATCGAGTCCAGCTTGCGGTTACTCACAGCCCTGAGGGGCTCGAAGGCCTGCGGGTCTGCTGGAGGCGCCTCAGCGAGCGGCTTTCTTGGTCTACGACATAGACAGTTGCATCGTGGTCAGATAGGCGATGGTGTCGCCCTCGTGGCGGCAGCGTTTCTTATGCGCGACCTCAACGTGACTCGTCGCGCACCACTTCCAAGTGCAGTTGCTGGAGGATGCTCTCGCCAGTCGGGAGGCATGCGTACCTTATATCAGGTACGCAGTTGTTCTTGCTGACTTCCCGTGGTTACTTCTTAGCATCGCTGCTCACCTCACCACTCGACACAGTCTGATGCTCGCTGTGCTGCGTCACGTGCTTCTTGCGCTCATCCAACTCGTCGTACGCTAGTAATAGCTCTTCGTTCTTGCCAGCAATAATATTGCTATCCTATGCACTAAGGATAAAGTACAGGACGACAAACGAAGAGAAAGTTCCATGACATCGGCCCTGACAACCAATACTTGGGCCATGCGGGTCGCGAGCACACCTCCCGAGTCGGCCTCCTTCAAGCAACCTTTGCTCATCCCGAACAGTATTCCAGAACATCCGATCGTTAGACCGCGGCACTCTCGAGGAAATGTTTGATTCTTTCAACGCCTTGTAGATCCCCATCGATCGTTTCTCTCTTCTCCTTGTCGACCCATCCGACGGTGTGGCTGCCCCCGAAGTCGGTTGCCCAAATGTTGTCTTCCCGGTCTACCAGTACGTTCTGTGGCTTCACATCTCCCCAGATGATGTCAGCACCGTGCAACGCAGCGACGCACTCGTCTAATTCCCGTGCCCAACGGGAGAGTAAAGCCGACGTGGGTTTTCCATCCTTGCAGCAAACCCTGTCAGACAGCGTCCCAAGCCACTTTGGTTTGTTGGTGTCGACGAAAGTAAGCAGGATCCCAACAAGGCGCTGACGGCCCTGACCCAGGGAAGCTTTGTCGCTGGACTGTGGACTGTCGCTAAATCGTGGATGTGTTTCCACGTCTGTATCAACCACAACCCCATGAAGGCGGGAAATGCGCAAGTCGCGCCGGAGCTTCCCTGATGTCGTGGCCTCTTGGATTGCTCTGTACGTGGCAAGCTCTCGAAAACTTGCTCCTGGGCCATTGCCGAATCGACACCATCGCTTGAAGAAGTATGGTGTACCATCAGGAGCAATGACTTTCGTCGGGCCACTTAGTCGAACGTCATTCTCCAGGCTCCAAGCGGAAGGTACCAGTCGAATTTGATCTGATGAGTATATATTCGGCACCCATTCCTCCAGTTGAAGCTCGCCCAAGCTTTGCCCGAGCCCTACTTGATGGAAACCGGCCCGTCGGGGCCTTGGAAGTATGTAGTCTCCGGGAGCGGTGCCGCTGGTCCTCTTACTGAGACGCGGGGTGATTTGCGTATCTTCCGCATTCGCTGCGGCCCTGAGCAAGAAATGCTGCGGGTAAAGATAGTCAGAAAGGAGATAGCCGGCCGTGTCTGGGCCTTCCGGCGCCAGACTCGTCATCAGGGATTCGAAAGGTTGCGTGAGCTGGCGCGCCACTTCGCTGCCATCCCGCGTATCCAAATCGTGCAGGGATTCAAGATGCCGCTTTACAAGTTCGGGAGCTTTGATGTATTTAGGTGAAATAACTAGGTGAAACACAGAACCAAAACATCGCACGCTGAGCTCAACGTCCTCGTCGTGCGGCCCTGTCGTCCAATGTTCGATGAAGAAGTCGTGCATTCTTAGGTCTCGGGGGCGGGGTGCTTGTTACACAGTTAGAGAAGGCCAGGAACGAAGAGAAAGGGAAGAGGACCGGCGCGACGTGGCAGAGCACGACCAATTATATACCCCGCATGATCAAACCCCCAACGAAGCCCACGGCTATGCAAACACCCGTAATGAATGCAACTGATTTTTTTTTACCCTGGCCGTTCACAACAAAAACGTGGGCAAGTCACCTACTCAACGTCCGAACCCCGCCGGCCTCGTTGGCCGTCAGCACGACCTCATCGACGTCCCGATGGGCAGCCTCGTGCGGCAGCGTCACGATCCGCTCGATGTCGTCGATGGCGTGGTACGTCTGCTCCGGCAGCGGAATGACTTCATGTTCCAACCCGACGAGACACCTGTTCCGGAGCTCCTCATTCGTCAGTCTCTCATCCATTACTTACTCTCGGGGGTACTCACCTCTTATAAGTCCTACTCTTCTTGCTCCTACTCTTCTTGCTCCTACTCTTCTTGCTGGTCCCCGCAGTATTGGCACTCTTTGTGTCGGCATTCCTGGTTGACACAGTGGAGACTACCCTGTGTCCTCGTATAACATAAGTGGCACGCCCAGCCGTGTCTTTTACGCACTTTCCTGCGGCACACGACCTTGGTCTCCTCCCGACCACACGTGCCAAGCGTTGGATGGGTTGCCGTCGACGATACTGGATAACATCGATAGGTCTTTCCGTGTTCGTCGGTTGGGGCATTCGGACAGTCCTCCGGTCGTTCTGGTGCCCACACTCTGTCCTGGTGTTCGCACTGATAGTGTAAAGGAGTATATGAGCTAGCTTCGATGGAACCTGTAGGCTTAATAGAAGGTGAGATGTAATGTGTCTATCGACTATTCATGTGGCAGACTTGGGTATAATACGCTTCGGGTGGACTTTGTATAACGCAGCAGTCTTGCAATTCTAGGTGTGCCTTATATTTGCAGTTGTCAAGTGACGGCTTTCCTTGACTGGCCGCAAGTGGAAGGCAGCAAGGACCGTGGAAGCAACGCGTTACTGGACGTAACTGGTTCGGTGCCACCCTTCACTGGCTCTGTCCGTATCCTTACGTCAGGTTCAGACGTCGACCGAACTTCACCGGCTCTGGCGCATGATCCACCGGTAAATTGAAATTGTAACCGTGATGCGCTGGAACCAAGACCGTGACGAAGAGACTTGCCGTGCAGCATCTCAACCAAAGAAAGCATACCAATCCATGGCCGCAACCTCGCCCCTGTCCGGTTTCACTGCCTTCACACAACCTGCTGCCGGCTTTGACTCCCGTCACTAGTCATCCCTGTTCGGAGCATAAGCTCGCCAACCGAGTAGTGGTAACGGCATAAATGTGAGCAAGGGGTAGCTGGAAGCGCCTAGTGGCGTCTCGAACAGCTTGTCATGCATGGACGGTGGTATCAACGCGCCCGTCGATATGTACGGAAAACTCAACGGAGACGGTCCAGCAGTCCTGATTGAATAGATTGATCGAAAATTACCAGCTGACCACGCTTCCGCGATAAATCGCTCGTATGCGCCCAATCATGTGGGCATATGCTACTGCCTATCGGATGGGCCCCGTCCCCAGCCACGAGCGGAGGGAGAACCAGGTTAACAAGGCCTACGAAGGTTCATGCAAGCCGCTGCGGGAAGTAGGCAGCTCACATTCGTCTTATAGGTCAACGCAGGAGATGTGGAATGCTAGTGGTCGCTTTCAGGAGGCCTAGACCCGTACACCCAGATTCCTCCAACGGTCGTACGAAACGAGGCATCGATACCCCTGTCAAAACGTAACATTCCATATTATCGGCATCTCAACACCTTGGTATATTTGGTATTGAGAAGAACAGATCCGCGGAAGACGGGAAACTGTCGCTTCCTTTTTCGGCTCACTCTGCATATCATAAGGGGGGAGGAGGCGATCAACATGGCTGTGTGCGTTGTCCTACGTCGCGCTCTTGGAAGACCCATATACCTGTCCCCAGGACCACTGTTTGCTTACCCCCGGGCTCATCCTTGCCTGCATACTGCTTGTGCTTGGTCTAGGGTGTGGGAATCGAGCTGTGTTGCGGAGATCGCCCGTCCACAGTGGCCGGGCAGTTCAAAGCTCCCGGACGCGAGTAGGTCCCGACATACGCAGACCAGACAATACAATATGCTCCTAGTAAGCCCCTCTTATGGTGTGTCTAATCAGCCTAGAAGTGCATCATCCCTTTTACGACATGCATCGAGGAAGGAATTATGCAAATAGTGATGCTCATACATGGGGCGCTGCCTGCTCCGGTCCCAACCTCTGTGTCGAACAAAGCTCAAAGTACTTGCCACGTCGACGTATCAACTCTTCGTGGCTGCTCTGCTCGATAATCTTCCCGTCGGAGATAACACAAATGACTTCTGCGTTTCTGATTGTAGAGAGCCGGTGCCTAAATACAAATAAGGACTTGGAAAGTTCTAAACAGCTGGTAGTAGAAAACTTACGCGACGGTGAAGGTGGTCCGGCCCTTACAAAGTGCCCGGAGCCCTTTTTGGACCTTCTGCTCCGTCACAGTATCCACAGAGCTGGTTACCTCGTCAAGAAGCACGATGGATGGTTTCTGGAGGAGTAACGTTTGAAAGCAGACCACCCCGAGCATGCCCGAGACCGTGCCAGCATTCACAAGAGCCCTTTTAAGGTCGGATGAGCTCTTGGAGTTGTGGAACGCCAAAGAAAGGTTCATTATGTGTGAGTATGCCGCGACTGTCAGTGCCTCTGCCGAATAACACTCCAAAGGCTCCCAAAGGAACTGCCGTACCATGCGAATCCCGGCATCAGACGATAGAAATTTGAGACCGATAAAAACGGCGACCTGAACCCATGGGTCCTTTGCTGAAGTTCCACTCAAGGAGTCTATTACAGCTCCGTACTGAAGGGGTTGGAGAAAGTTGACTGTGTTCTCGGCTAGCAGGCAGAGGCCTACCAGCCCCACTCGAAGCTGCAGGCATCGGTTGTTGGCAGGAAAAATGTACGGAAATAGGATCGATAACTTCCTGACACTGTCGAGCCAGTTTCCCTTCTCTGTATTGCCTGCTATGGTTTGCTAAAACAAGACTTCACGTCTGTTGCTTTCAACACGCAACGCTCCTGAATTCATTGGACACTCGGGTCCCTAGTATGCCAGTCACTTGGTAGTCACGCCTAGCTACTTAGGCGCTTATCGAACAATTGTTGACCTGTCAAGCCAACCGCAGGCCTCCGAGGAATGACTTCATGGGGGGCTACCGTTTCCCCAGGAACACCAACGGGATGACTTGCTTGGAGTGCATCTCCCGTCGCATGCCCCCTGTAGGATGGTTCCTGGAAAGCCACGCTGCGTCCTTAACGAGTCACAGCCAACGTCAAGTATTCTCAAGCTTGCGCTGCGTTTAGATAGGCGAGTTGGTTTCTTTATGCTGCTTAGTGGGCAAAGTCGCCTACGGAAATTCGACCCAGCACTGATCAAGAAGGGCGTGGAACTTCTGCGTCCCGACAATTTCAGAATGACCATAGTATCTCAAGACTTGCCTGGTGGCTGGGATCAGAAGGGGAAGTGGTACGGCACGGAATACAAGTCTGAGAAGATACCGGTGGACTTCCTGGCTGAGATATCGAAGGCGATGGATTGCTCCGCGGGAGATCGGCTCCCCGGCTTACACCTTCCGCACAAGAACCAGTTTATCCCGATCAAGCTCGAGGTCGAGAAGAAGGAGGTCGAGAAGCCGGCCTTGGCGCCCAGAGTAGACCGGAACGACCAAGTCGCCCGGACGTGGTACAAGAAAGACGACACCTTCTGGGTTCCGAAGGCCAACCTCATTGTGAGCTGCAAGACTCCTATCATCTTCGCTTCGGCCGAGAATTCGGTCAAAGCGGAGCTGTTCACGGATTAATCGAGATCGTAATAATCCCAGGTACATCCGTGGGGCTTGCAGATGTTGTCTGCCGTTGCCTCGGAAACATGCACGCTTCGATAATGGGCAACCGTGAATGGTTTGGCCTCTGATCCGAGGCCCAGTCGGCATATCTGAGCATGAGGGATGTGTCGAGAGAGCTCAGTGTAGCTTGAAGGAGTATACGGGGACCCGCCAGAAAACATCGGGCGTTGCTCTACGTCGAGCATGTCTACGAGCAAGTTCAGTGTGAGCCTTCGCCATGTGGCGATTGGTCCTGGAACCTGGAGCTCAAACACGACGGCCTTCGCTTCTGACTCAACGGCTGGAAGAGGCCATTCGTGGATCAAGACTTTCGAGTCGTCCATCCCCCTTTGCATGGCACTTGGGGCAAGACTGGGTACACTCCAGAACGAACTCGCGTCTATAGACCTCGATTTATGGTGGGTAGACGTCTCGTGGCGGCGCTTGAGCTCAAGGTAAGCTGCCCAGCAACTGTCCAAGGCATTAAGAGTATGGTCTTTGTCTTTTCGGGCCGCATCCTGGATCTGGCTGCGAATAGACTGATGCGTCTCTGAAATATCAAAGTATCGGACGGCAAACGAATAGGCAAGTCCAAACCCACCGAAAACCGAGGTGCCCTTGAACCTGGCGCCATTCTGACGTGAATAGATGTAGGACTCGATGCGGGACAGACATTTTATCTGTGACTTTGGGGGGAGGAGGAGGACGTCCAGCAAGCCGGGCGGGAATCCGATATCGTAATCAAGTAGCATGGAGTAGAGGTGAGTGGCTGCCTACATCACGGCATAACTTCTTCACCATGGGTCTACTCAAACTCGAAAACGACGGAAGCATTCGCCTGACTAAAGACCTGGTGAACAACATACCTCCATATGCCATACTTTCGCACACCTGGGGCGACGACGAAGACGAGGTTACTTTTCAAGACATGACAGAACAAACGGGAAGAAGCAAACGCGGGTATCAGAAGATCAAGTTTTGCTGTGAGCAGGCTGCCGAGGACGACTTGAAACACTCCTGGGTGGATACTTGCTGTATCGACAAATTCAACAGCACCGAACTCAATGAGGCTATCAACTCCATGTTCCGCTGGTACCAAGATGCGACAAGATGCTACGTTTACCTGTCCGATGTCTCCAAGAGTGTCAATCTACAAGTCGATGAACTGTCACGACCAGTGTGGAAGTCGGGTTTCCGAAATAGCCGATGGTTTACACGGGGCTGGACGCTTCAAGAGCTAATCGCACCGTCGTCAGTAGAGTTCTTCGAATTCGCGGGCCACCACGGGAGGCGACCCGGACAGGCACGCGTGCTTCTGGTGGTAGTGCGACGTCGGGTCGAACAGACAGCCGCTGGTGTTGCAGACGCTCCACTTCGGGGAAAGTACCCATACGTCGGTCTGATATTCACCCGTAAGTGCTTTAACTCGCCATGTTTTACCCCGCTACCACTTGTCTTAGCTACAAACAACCGAGTTTACCACCCACTTCAAAGAAGCCAAAACGATGTGTACGGTGTTACTACACCAAACGAAAGGTACGTACTCTGCAGGGACATAGATTATGATAAGCTGATTTTTGGACAGTGTGAACTATTCGGTCAATCGGGTTGTTCCGAGTGCACTAGAGCTCGCCTTCCGGGTACTGTGGATGATGCAGATGTAGTAACTCGCTCAGTTTAATGTGCTGGTCTAAAGTTCGCTGCCAATCGAAACCACGAGGCAACTACACTCCCACGCAAACCAAGCTCTCGTTCCGGTAGGTTCAGGAATAGGCTGGATCACCTTGCGGCATGTAACGTCGGTGTGGCATGACGAGTTGCTGCAGCGGAATGGGAGGAACATTCATCTCCAATAGCGGTTGATAAAGAGGCATGCAGGGCGGCAGATGATCACCAGCAGTCCGCAAAGTGGAATGAGAATTTACAGATAGATCGGTGATCTGCTATCGTCGTCGCAAGGCATTCTGCGCGTCAGGCTGTATGAACAATGCCTCAATGAGGGGGCATGTTTCTACACCTGGCAAGGCCCTCGGGCCATGGTGCCATCTTTGATTGGTTCTTAACACCCTGGTACTGCTGCCTAGCGCTGCGAAAACAGTCTTTTGTTGTGGGCATGCTGAGACGTCAACGCTCCAATCGAAGCGCACCCGGTCTAGGGCAGACTGATCACGTGAGCTTTAGGGAATAGCGGGACAAGTCTTAAACCTTTCTATACCCTCTTTTTATTCCTGCTTGAAATTCCTTGCTGCCCTATACCTTGACTTGAGGCCATCAATCACTCGGTATAATACAACGCAACTGGTAGTATTATAAGCGATCTACAAAATGAGCGACTTGGCAGAACTGCCCACCGGATTAGGCGACGACCTATTTATTGTACGTGAGCTGACTCCCAATGTTTGTTTGTTGTTTGTTTTGTATTTAACGTGGGGGTAGCTCCTCAGTAGTGCAAACCACGCCTCCCAGAGCCTCTGCATCGCAGGGTTGTGGAGGTCTCAAGATAATAAGTACAGTCAGTCCCGCTCACGGGCCCATCCCCGTTGTTGCGGCGGTATGACCTTGGGGTCATCCATCTGGTCCTTCAAGGAAGGCTATCTATCGGGGTGACTCCCAATGATGGAGCTATACCTAAGCTAATAAGGATAATACAGAATGTAGTTCATAATTGCCTTGACGCTAGCGATTATTATATTAACTACGAAGCAGGAAGTGAGATTACCACGAAGATATGGACTAAGTTAATATATAAGCTAATAGGCGCGTGTGCGATGGAATAGCTCGTAAGTGACTGCCAGACCATCCCGAGCTGTGTGGTATCGACTAACGGGCGCGTGCGATGGAATAGGATGTAAGTGACTGCCAGACCATCCCGAGCTATGTGGCATTGACTGACGGGCGCGTGTGCGATGGAATAGTATGTAAGTGACTGCCAGACCATCCCGAGCTATAAGTTGTGTGGTATCGACTGACGGGCGCGTGTGTGATGGAATAGGATGTAAGTGACTGCCAGACCATCCCGAGCTATGTGGCATTGACTGACGGACGCGTGTGTGATGGAATAGGATGTAAGTGACTGCCAGACCATCCCGAGCTGTGTGGCATCGACTGACGGGCGCGTGTGCGATGGAATAGGATGTAAGTGACTGCCAGACCATCCCGAGCTGTGTGGCATCGACTGACGGGCGCGTGTGCGATGGAATAGCTCGTAAGTGACTGCCAGACCATCCCGAGCTATGTGGCATTGACTGACGGGCGCGTGTGCGATGGAATAGTATGTAAGTGACTGCCAGACCATCCCGAGCTATAAGCTGTGTGGTATTGACTGACGGGCGGGTGTGCGATGGAATAGGATGTAAGTGACTGCCAGACCATCCCGAGCTGTGTGGTATCGACTAACGGGCGCGTGTGCGATGGAATAGGATGTAAGTGACTGCCAGACCATCCCGAGCTATGTGGCATTGACTGACGGGCGCGTGTGCGATGGAATAGTATGTAAGTGACTGCCAGACCATCCCGAGCTATAAGTTGTGTGGTATCGACTGACGGGCGCGTGTGTGATGGAATAGGATGTAAGTGACTGCCAGACCATCCCGAGCTATGTGGCATTGACTGACGGACGCGTGTGTGATGGAATAGGATGTAAGTGACTGCCAGACCATCCCGAGCTGTGTGGCATCGACTGACGGGCGCGTGTGCGATGGAATAGCGTGTAAGTGACTGCCAGACCATCCCGAGCTGTGTGGCATCGACTGACGGGCGCGTGTGCGATGGAATAGCGTGTAAGTGACTGCCAGACCATCCCGAGCTGTGTGGCATCGACTGACGGGCGCGTGTGCGATGGAATAGGATGTAAGTGACTGCCAGACCATCCCGAGCTATGTGGCATTGACTGACGGACGCGTGTGTGATGGAATAGGATGTAAGTGACTGCCAGACCATCCCGAGCTGTGTGGCATCGACTGACGGGCGCGTGTGCGATGGAATAGCGTGTAAGTGACTGCCAGACCATCCCGAGCTATAAGCTGCGTGGCATCGACTGACGGGCGCGTGTGCGATGGAATAGTATGTAAGTGACTGCCAGACCATCCCGAGCTGCGTGGCATCGACTGACGGGCGCGTGTGCGATGGAATAGCGTGTAAGTGACTGCCAGACCATCCCGAGCTATAAGCTGTGTGGCATCGACTGACGGACGCGTGTGCGATGGAATAGTATGTAAGTGACTGCCAGACCATCCCAAGCTGTGCATGCATTTAAAAAGAACACTATGACTATGTTTCTTGAGTTTGTAACTAATCTGTTGTAGCTCAACGTGTGGCATTATGAACTGGACGACGACGTACTTGACCGGGCTTTCAAAGATCGCGATTTATTAAGACCAACTGCTCCTCACCCAGCTGGCTCCTGTGTGGCGTGCAAGAATCTTATCATCCAGCGAGATTTTGTCCCGCTGCCTGATCTCAAAAACGCTGTATCTACGTGCCCTCTTTTGGCCATGCTATGCAAGCAGGCTAAGAAAGACGATGTCTCAGTTTGTATTGACGACAGCGATGAGTCAAAAATAACTGCACATCCGAGTGCTTGCTCCATCGCAAGAATCTACCATCGTAAGCCATCTTTTATCTGTCTCTCCTCAATTAGTTACTAACCCTTTGTCATCACTTAGCCTCTGAAGGTAGCTCTGGAACCACTACGGACCTTCCTTGCCACCGTAGCCGTGGCCAGCGTGTCCCGGGTTTGCCAGTCGCCCAATCAGTATGTTCATTGCTGAAGAATCTTAATAACATTTCTAAACGCGTGTAGCAACATCTTCATGGCCTCATCGGCTCATCTAACGTCTCGCGCTTGAAATTGCTAAGCTCATGGCTTCAAGAGTGCGATTCTGGTCATCGCTGTATGCCCCGGGAAGTTGCATTGCCAACGCGACTTCTTTATGTGAATCCGTCTCAAGATCACGAAGACATATGCCTTCAAGTGGCAGCACAGGTAGAAGGAAACCCCCGGTACCTTGCCTTGTCTCATCGTTGGGGCGAGTCACCTAACGACAAGGAGCCACCTTGGCGTACGCTACCAGAAAACGAAAAACCACGTCTGAAAGGATTCAAATTGGCCGAGCTGCCAAAGACCTTTCAGGATGCCGTCCACGTAACGCGAGGGCTTGGTATATCCTACCTCTGGATCGACTCAATCTGCATCATTCAAGGCCCAGGTGGTGATTGGGAGCAAGAATCTCAAAAGATGGAACAAGTCTTTGCTTCGGCATACTGCACAATAGCCGCGACATCAGCATCAGACTCGCGTGCTGGCTTCTTGGCAGAGTCTGTCAATAACCAGGGCATCTACGTTCTAGATGCGTCAGAACAATGTCTTTACGTTTCGACAAACGTGGCAGACTTCGATGAGGATGTGAACGCAGCCGAGCTCAACAAAAGGGCTTGGGTGATGCAAGAGCGATATCTCTCGCCACGAACGATCCACTTCACCAGCACTCAGGTATATGGGGAATGTGGAAAGGGTGTCTATGCAGGAGATAAAATCTTCCTAACAAGGTAAGAACAACAAGTACGGTATAGTTGAAGCCACGGATCGTTGACTCTTTTAGCAATCCTGGGACTGTAAAGTCCTTCCAAACTGATCCCCAGTTTCCCCGCCAACTTCAATACTCAGGCTTTAAAGTCACCTGGGAGTTTCTTCGGTCACTATTAGAGGATTATTCGCAGCGTGGTATTACGGAACCATCAGATAGAGCTGTTGCTATTTCCGGGTTGATGGCTCGGGTCAGTCAAGCGTTACCTTGTCCGATCTACCACGGTACCATTAAGTGGTACTTACACAGAACGCTCCTCTGGCAACGATCATCCGGGCAGATAACGAACAGGATCAAGTACACATCTCAAGAACCAGATGTACCTTCATGGTCTTGGATGGCTTACGAAGGGGCCATTAAGTTTCCGCACGGCGAGTTTGGCGACCTAGAAGTGTTCCAAGACCTAGGGTTTAACGAAACAGCCGTGAACACTATCATTTGGGAGTTTACGGATCGTGGTATGAGCTTTCCTGTGGTTGGCAACGATGATTTGCAGCTCCGAGACTCAAATGGGAGGGAAAGTGGCTCGATCCGCCTTGACGTGAAGACTGCGCTTTCCCCAATACCAAATGTGGCAATCGTTGCGAAAGACAGAGGGAACCGAACGAATGATTTGGGGTATCTTGTGATCTTTGTCAAACCCAGGGCAAAACAGGCTGGATATGAAAGACTCGGAATGGGACGGCTTCATCGAGATTGTAAACTGACGGCGAAGGAAAGGAGCGCCATCTTCTAAAGATGTATTACGAACCGGGCGTTTTACTAATCCATAAAGTCATTGGCTAATTCTCCGCGCACTTTGGCAACTCTCATCTTATTCTTGTAGCTATTTATGTCTATCGCTTCGTTCAGCATGTAGCCTTGGCCTTATAACTCTACTAATATTCTCTTGTTTCGGCTCTTATAACTCTACTAATATTCTCTTGTTTCGGCTCTTATAACTCTTATTCCGGTACGCGTACCTACTCCTATCCTCCCCACCCCTCGTCGCTTTAGACTGCCTGACTCTGTGCTGATGACCCTTCGCCCCTTGGCGTTCGTGTCGCAAGTGCGTCCCCTAGCCCGGGCCACTAGTCCTGGGCCAGAGAGTTCGCCCGGAGCGCTTCGACATGGGCGTCGTGTCCGAGAGTATGTCCCTATCTCTGCCATTGCTAACGCTAGCCGAGGCCTTGTCGGACGCTGTCGGTGCGTGTAGCAGGTCGGATCTGGTTCATTTGGGGAGTGGGCTCGCTTGTGGAGTTGCGGCGTCGTTGTGGTTGTCAGGATCGTGTCTTTGTCCACCACCACTATCACTTTCACCTGAGCCCTCACCCTCTTCGGACTCAGCTTCCTGAATGCGACGCCGCTTAATTGGGCGCGGAGTGCGACGTGTAGACGGAGGAGAGAACATTCGGGCGAGCAGCGCGCTTTCGATTGATGCGCCGATGCGTCAGGACTTTGCGCTCGCTGCCGAATGCCTGGTTGTCGCGATCCACGTCGAGGACTCTTGCAGCCAGTCTTCGATTAGTTGGGAGTTGGCTTCTTCTCGGGAAAATGAGAGCAAAGTGCGACAGCGACTCATTGCTCGCTCGTATATGTGTGCTTGCGTGTCGACAAGCACCCACCAATTCTGCCGGATCAATCCAGTTATGGTGGTCGACTGCTTGCGCATCCATCGACGCTCGTCCAGTCTGGCCTCACTGATGCTTGTCATGATGTTATCGAGGGCTGCGTGCTGGGTCAGAACTGCCAGCAGGAGGTTCGCGAGCAGCGGTTGCAGAGTGCTGTGGTGTCAGAGTGCCGTAAACGCGCCGACAAGTTCTCTGATCCGTCGGTGGGTAGTGTTGGCATTGAATGTCATCGGGTCGTGTTCGGACTCATCCCACGGGCCAGTCTGACCGTCGATGTTGGATGGGTAGCGAAAGGCATCCTGCAGGTCGAGGCTGCTGCCGCAAGCCACGATTTGTTCGGCAGCGTGATGAGATGCGCGGCAAGAGATACGGGCGCAGACGTCTTGGTCGAAATGATAGGCGAAGCCGCCTTTTCGCCTTGAGATCTGACTTGTCCGGAGCCTCGCGACGTGTATCGGCGACAGCCAAAACCAGCACGATGCGCCCGTCGAGCAGCTATGGAAGAGCAGCTCATGTTGAGCTCGAGGGCAACGGAAGCAGAACCTGCAGCTCGGTCAAGATCGAGCACGGCAGCATGATGCAGACGGATCAGCTGAGCATGAGTTCAACTCCACGACGAGAAGAGAGCGCCTTGACTAAAACGGCTTCGTTCAGGGTGTTACCGACACCCAAACCGGGACAAAGGCCGAGCAAACGACCCAAGCCTACCAACTTGTTGGATGACGAAAAGTCAGGGACTGGGTCTTGAGCAGCGGGGACGTTATAAGGGGATACTGCCGTCCTGATCTCGGCGGAACGCTAGTTCCCAGTCAGACGAAGGGGTCTGAATGTTCTCCCACTTTTGCGTCCACCCAGTCAGTCCCTTACCCCGGCGACCTTGCATCATCAGGTGACAAGTTTGACAGCACCTTCTTCATGCTCAGTGATATCCAACCGCTGTACGAATTGACCGATTGCCTCGGCGGCCAAGGCGCCCTTGGGATCGAAAGTCTTGAACGGGTTGGTGCCGTGGTCTGCAGCGCGTGTAGTTACTTCGCCCAGCGCCCGAACCCTGTCGGTCCTTTCGAAATAGTCGTTTCTCATCTTGCGCAGCTGTTCCTTGGCCAGGGTCTTCCTGATCCATGCAATCTTGCCTGCTACGCACTTAGCATCCTTGTCATCGGACGAAGTGCGTGCCACGGCATCGCTATACGCGGCACGGAGATCGGTAAGATCCTGGCGGCTCTCAAGCGCTTTGATATCTGCTTCCATAGAGTAAAGGGGAGCATCGGGGTCGCGCTGTAGAAATAAGCGCCGTAGAGACTTGAAGAGGTCGGCGACATCTCCGGCCATGCCTCTGCCAAAAGCTGTCGCGACCAAGTCGTGGGTGACGCGCCATGGCTAGTAGCTTCTGAGGAATACATCTTTCGTGTTGCCCATCACGTAGTTCCGTACCGGCTCCTCGAGACTACCTGCGGTACCCGGGTTAGCTGGGCCAGCGGCAAGAACGGGGATGGCTTACCAGATAATTGACCTCCAGCGCCAACACGGAGCGAGTAGGGACGTTGTGTATCGTCGCGCAGCCCAGCAACAAGTAGCGTGCGATGCCAGGGGTCCAGATAGGTAGGATAGTGGATGGGTATAATTTCCTTGTCTTCCATGCCAGCGGCCCAGGATAAAGGTAGGGAATCTACCTGGCCGAGGTTAGGCCGTTCCAGGATATCAGCGAGGGATTTGAAATCTGCTTTGAAGGCCTGATCAGCGATCGCCTAAGCCAGTAGCAAGCTGACCAGGCAGATTGGTTTACAAGGGATAGTAGTAACGCAGAACGAAAGCCTATAGAGGTTAGCTACGAAGTTAGGACGCACCCATGACAGCAAAATTTATACCTTATGCTGGCTTCGTTCGATGGTCGTCTTTAACTGCTTATTGTGCCAAATAGTGATAATCGCGACTAACCTTTGCTTCAGAGGATCCCGCGGATCCTGCACAAGCTCGAAGGCGACCTGGCGGTACTTTAGATTCATGACCTCGCCGGGTCGGAATCCACCAATCCCTGCGATGAAAATGGCACAGTGGAAGGCTACTCGTGTCTGTGGGAGGCAAGGGATATGCCTCGCCTGCGTCCAGAATGTGCCGAGCAGCACCATAATGTCTTCGGGTGTCATTTCCTTCTTCTCGAAAGATTGTTTGCGGTTCAGGTCCATGAGGTCCGGCAGCTCCTCCTCGATCCACTATGAGATGGCGCGTCAGTGAGGTGATCCAACTTCGGCGGGGGGGGGAGGGGGGCATCCCATCTGGGCCGGGTATGGCACTCACCTTGCTTATCTTGTAGATGGGCCCGTGTCCGCGCCCATAGCGATGTTGACGCAGTGTCCACTTGTCCACTTGTCCTCGTTGGTCGGGTCTGCATGCCTTCTGTCCTGCAGGATGCCAGCCTCAGCCATCCCAATCAGGGATCTCCACATCCCGTCGACAGTGATGGCTGAGTTGATGCCTCGCACCTGAAGAGAATCGTCGGGGCCGAGACATGGTCGGTCGTGCACGGAGTTGTTGACATAGGATAAGAAGAAGTCCCGAATGAACCACGAAACATCGACACCTTCGCAGATCTGGATCCAGATCTCGTCGGCGTCGAGCTGGTGGACATCTGCGAAATACCTGCGTAGATAATTAGCGTGCTTCTCTTGTGCGATCACGGGTAAGAGTGGCATATAGTGTCCAAGCATCGCGCAATCGAACTCGCTCTACTTCGGTCTTCGCTGCAACGGTTCGCGTATCGGTTAAGGGCTTCGCCCGGAAACTTGCGATATTTTGGAGGCTTTCTTTCTTCTAGGACTCCAAGTTCTTCGCGAGCGAGCGGGCAAAGCGCGACTAGGTCGCCCGTTGCGAAAGGCCCGAGGGGCGCTGCCCGGCCGCTATCACTGCAGTCCTCGTTACCCTCTTGTCTGGTCGGGTGTTATGGGGAAAAGCGAATGAGGAAGTGAACAAGGAAGGGAATGGGGAAGAGCGCGAGGGAAGAGCGCCCGCGAGCTGGAGATAAGTACGCGACGGTGACTGGCATCGAGACTGCCTGCATGGAGGCCTGCTTCGCCTAGTGCACGGCGAGCCAACATCGCCGGTGCAGTGTGTGTACAATATGAAGGGGGTGTGCGGCGGGAAGACTGAACAACTCACATAGAAGCGAAACGGATTGCGCGACGGTGGGAGCAGACTGGCTGTGAGCAAACTCGATGCCCAAACGAAATGCCGTTTCCAGAATCGGGTCGAGGAGCCTTTTCTGGCAGGCACGTCAGTCACGTGGATCTTAGTCAGCGATGTCGACCGCTGTCCGCCCCACCCCAGCAGACGAACCTCCGGTATCAGGCTTATTTAAGGCAGAGCGGACGGGATGCCAAGTTCTCCTGATCCTATGGTCGTATGTGCCAGGGTCCCTTTTTTTGGCTTACATATACTACGTGGTTGACTGTGCTACTCTGCCCCAGGAGAGCACCAGTGGTATCCCATTGAGCCTCAAACCCTTTCTTTTGGGTGCTTTTGGTGGTGAGCAACGACTCACCCCTCTTACCCTCAATACACGTCAGTCGCAAATCCGACGAGAAAGCCGATATTCGGCTCTTGCTCGATTATTGAACATCTCCAGAGCGAAATGGGCCATATGAGAGTCAGCGGAATAGGCCCCTGGATCTTTCGCTGGTGACCCGTGAGGGAAGGGCCATGGTATGAATTGAACATTCACGGGAGCTAAAGGGCATGAAGGCCGTCTCCCACGGTAAGTCCGAGTGGTCTGGTGAAGCGAGCAAGTCCTCTGAGTTCCTCACTATTAATGATTCAGTACTAGTGTTTCTTGCGTGCCGGCGGCCGTCTTATTCGTTGCCGCTACCATACTGGGCGACGGATGCTACAATCACCCTCTAGCCCGATGGAAAAGCATGGTTGCCGCGACGACTCAATCCACCAAGGAGCAGAGGACGAGATTCATGAGAATAAATCACTGGAGGCTCGTCAAGTGGCGCTCGAAAACATGTGTGAGCATACCGTACCCAAATCTCTGGCAAGCTAACTCTGTCTAGATCCTGACCCCTTTCCATGTCCATACCTTACCTACATGTGTGCCTCAGATCGGATATATAAGTTACGCAACTGTGATCTTGTGGGCAGTCCTCGGTATGCCAAGGCCGTAAGGAGTGCTCGACCAAGGTGTACAAGATCGACCAGTCCTTTCGTTCGGCTTGTGCTGTGAAGATTGACACAAGGCTGTTCCTGAACGAAGAGCTAGGTAGTCTGAAGAGGCAGACCAAATGGGCAACGTTGGTACCCAGACTTCCTGCTTTCGAAACGAGTCATATCGCTTCTGGGTATTCTTGCCACCCGCCAACACGGCGTATACGACCACCTTGCGTTGATTGTAGGGGCGTACGGCTCGGCAATAGGGGTATCTGAACTACATGGATCGTGACGACGGGCGACATGCGCGGGCTTTTTGACGATGGCAGGGCATCATAACGAGGTGGTATAAAATGATATCGACTTATACGCCGCGCCAAGCCACACCACTGGGACCATCGTCTGCCAGTCATTCCTTAGCGAGGATCACATCGCCAGCCGTACAGCGGCATAACTCTTCCGAAGATCGCTGCAGACCAGATGAATAAGGCCGACTGGCTGACCCGAGTGCCCGGTTCGCCGAGTCGGACTCAAGCAGCTGGCGCCGACGTCCTGGGTGGCCTGTCACCAACTTCATGACTGGTCCAACTATTACGTCGCAGCCCCTGTGCATCGTCAACGCACCAACGCCATCTGCCTAGAGTCCAGTCCATTCGTGGTCGGGACTGGTGATCATACGCGGTGCTTGTAGGCCACAACTTGGTGTGCAGGTTCAAGGGCGTGACCTGTGGTCGACACCGCAGCTGGCACATCTTAGCCATATAGTTCATTACCAAGTCAAGCAACATGCAAGGAGGCCAGGCTATAAGCGAGCCTTCACGCAAGCTATCCCGAACATTGGAATGTGTCGCCTGACAAGCACGCACTATCCCCGACAGAACACCCTTGGTCTGCGGGAGGACCTTCCTAGCTCCCTTTCAGCCTTATGGACGACATCTTCGTTGCAGGACTGCCGACTTAGCTGCCGAAACATCCAAGTCGATCCCTTGCTTCATGAGCGTATTACTCGGTAACGATTCCCAGCCCGTACATGTGCCAACAACTCCGGCGCTCAGCAACCACTTGGTTCGAGCAATAGTCGTTGGATGGCTGATAGCGATTGCGAGTTGACGAATAGGTTTTCTGAATCAGCCAAGACCAGTGAATGAGCGTCGCGGACTCATCATCGACCCTTACCTTGCCCAGCAGAGACAGCAAAATGTAGTGAGATCTGCCCTCTCGACGACGACTCGCGGACGTTCTTTCGGCATGGAAAATACCCGCTCGCTTCCGAGACATGTGCGCCGAGTTCGCCCAATCAAGGAGCCAAGCCTCTGAACTTCCTTTTCCCGACACGAGGTTTCGGTCGAATGCATTGGAAGTGAGCCATCGAATCGGTCTCGGCCGGTGGCGCTGCTGGGGTACGTAGCCAAAGAAGCCTGCGTTGGGCTTTACTTTTGTTCTCCGCTTCAGCGTCAGGGAAACGCGGCCAAGAACATCCATCCCTCGCACAACAAGTGCGGGAGGAATATCTCGGTCAGACGGAGAACCAGAGATCGGTCTTGAAAGGTTACGCATGGCCTAGCCCAGTGGGCGCACAGCCTGTCATTGGCAGGATATGAGATGCTGGCGGGATTCGAGATCTTAAATGGCTTGCAGGCGGGAGCAGGGGGCATCATACGGCAATACTGAGAACTTGAAGCTACAATATCAGAGCGAGTCAGTAAAATCATAGCATCCCCCGGCTACTACCAGTGGTCCGGCTACCTCCTTGCTGCTAGGCCAACTGCTAGGTTGTTAACTGCTAGGGATGGCTCGACAACGGTTCAACCGCCATTCGAGAGCTCGGTGTCGATGCAAACACGAAGCCCAATCAGATGGCTCTTGGCTCTATCGAGGCACTTCTTTACCCACCCCCACACGTACCTGAAAGCAATTTGATCCACGGCTATCACGCTGCCACGGTCGCATCGCATCGCGAATCGTGATAGCGACAACGCGAAATCTAAGTAGACCGTGGCTTAATGCTGCTTACTAACAAACTCCATACATTGAGGCTACGCTCGCGCTTGTAAATACCTGAGGTTTTCGCGTGATCGTGATTATGATTATAATAATAACCGTTAGCTGCGAGTAAGTATTTTTTTCTTCCTGCGGCTTGTGGATCCCAGCCAGTGGATCCAGCCACCAGTACCTTATCGGATCTCCTGTCATCCAGGGCGTTCTACGATAGATAAGGTTACCTGGGATGGCTGCCCCAGGTGACAGGTACCAACCCACTGTAATTTATGTATTTATATACTTCTCGGATGGGATCCCTTCCCGTCCGAACTTAACCAAGCACCAACCAGAATACAGATCATCCCAACCAAGACTTGTGATAGATCTCCGTTCTGGTTCCGCTACCACAAAGGCACAGGGCTGGCCCGCGCCAAGTATAAAAATGCCCTAACAGCTAGCTTAGAAGCTCCCGCAAAAGCCCCTAAGCTAGCCGCAAGCATCTAAAGTAATAGTCAAGACGATATGTGCTAAACCTGGCGATCTGATTGGCTGGGTTAAGTTTAGCTCTCTTTTTTTCCTTACGGCGAAACCGCGGCAACGTTAGCGCTATAGTTGGTTAAAAAGTAGCTCTAGCATAATGGCATATTTGGCTCCGGGACAAAAATCACCTTTGGAAACCTCAGGCATAGTAACCACACTGACTGCCCTTGTCGACTTCGGTAGCGAATCAACCATTTCTTCTTTTTATATATTACCCGCCGCGTAGACACTAGCCGTTGCTGGTATCTATCCTGTCCTCCTGCGCCAGCCAACATCTACGATCGAGGCTCCCGTCGCGTTGGTTAAGAGATTTATAAGTACGGTACTTTATTTATCATCTCCTCGTGCGACCTCATCTGCCTTCCCTTGCGTCTCCCTCGCATAAATAGATGGTTGCACAGGTGGCACATGGCTAAATGCCCAACGAGGTGCCGACGCTGACCCCTCACCGTGACCACCACGTCCGACTATTCGAGCTCTCTTGTCCGTTCATGACAGACGAGGAGCTGGCGGAGCATCCATCAGATATCATCACCACCTCTCCAGAGTCTTCCCCGTCACGTGGTTTTTTCTTCTTCTTTTTCTCTAAGCCTCGACAGGTTGATGTTGGGCCTTGGGGAGAAGCTGCGCCCAAAACTCGACTCGTTCTACCTAGGTACCTAAGGTTAGTACCTACCTACGCAGCTAAATATAGCGAGCGCTACTGCTGCTAGACCTGAATAGATTGCCTCTGGCCCTCTGCCGGGCAGATAGTACATCAACATCGCCGCCGCAGGCCTTGTACCATTCTGTTCCTAGCCTCTACCGTCACAGTCGCATTTCCTACGTGCCGTCAGTCCGTCAGTCCGTCTTCACTCGATCGATACCTAGGGACCGGCAGATGAGAGGCTCTGCTGTCATACTACCTACTGGTATACCATCATTGCATCATTGCAACCATCCCCAGCTCAACTTGGAACTCGTGCTGTTGGTGACACAATCGACGTGCACCTCCCCATGGTCACCTGAGTGCCACGAGTTCAGAACTCAATGAGACCGGTCAAATCCGCTCACAATTCCCAATTCCCAATTCCCGCACTGCCGGTCGGCAGTTCTCGACCCAGCTCGGGCAAAGACGCAAAGACGCAAAGAGGACAGCCATGGATTCCTCCTACCAGCCCGGAATCCCACACCCGCACCCGCACTCATCACCAAACTCATCACTTTCATCGGCGAATGGGCGCTCTGCGTTATTTAATGCGAATGGCCTTGGCTCCGACACGTCCAGTCAGCCGCCCCACCCCTCGCCCGTCATCTCCTCTGCGGGCACTGTCGACTCGCGTGCGCCTCCGCCGACGGTGCCGGCAGCTTGCCTTGGTTGCGTGAGTCTCGATTATTAGTATTTGTCTCGTTCTTCTGTAATAATGCTGACTTGGTGTTTTCTCATGAAAGAGGAGCAAACATCTCAAGTGCGATGGCTTGAACCCGTGTTCGCGATGCAGGAGCAGCGACTCGGAATGCGTCTACATAGCTTCTCGTCGCGGCTACAAAGGCCCGAGAAGAAACACGGCTCACAATCCGAACAAACGGCATGCTTCCGACTCTCCGCCCTCGGTCGCCGGTGATAACTGCCCCATGCTCCTGGGCGCGCAGGTCGCAACGCCCGCCGCGTCCGCCATGGCCGCATTCCACCCGGCCATGGTGATCCCGGGCACCCCTGGATCTGCTTTCGCGGCGACGCCCGGCTTGAACACTCTTCAGCTGTACAGGAACTCATTTTTGGATGGTGCCAGCGGGGCAATGGTTGAAGCCAACCCGCAACCGCGGCCGCAGCAGACCATGCCAGAACGCTGCATTGATTCTTTCTACTACAACTTCTATCCTGGCCACCCGTCCGTGCTGCCAAAAGACCACCTTCTGAAGATGGCCAAAGACACGAATCTCGAGCATTTACTCGCCGCTATGCGGTGGGCTGGCTCGCTGTATTTTGATTCTGGCCCATCCCGGGCCACCTTTTTCGAAGAAGCCATGCGGCTGATCTACGCTCCAGAAACCCCCAAGGATGGCTTCCTGGTGCAGGCAATGGTCATTGTTTTGATAGGGCTTGATGGGAGCTGTCAACAAGAAAAAGCACGCGATATACTTAGTGACGCCGAGCAGATTGCGATCGAGCTCCATCTCTATTCGCATACCTTTGCCACAACGCACGGGAACAGCAATCCCCGGCTGGAAGAGAGCTGGCGACGGACATGGTGGGACCTGTTCGTGGTTGATGGCATGGTCGCCGGGGTCCATCGGCAGACAAACTTTCTCCTCTTCGACCTTGTCGCCGACGCCGGACTTCCATGTGAGGAACACGAATACGCCGCAGGGGTACGTTCGACCCAGGGAAGGCCCAGATCCATGTTGGCTGACTTACTCACTCGTGACAGAACATTCCCCGGCCCATGTCGATGGAAGAGTTTGACGATCTGATATTCTCTGGAGAAGAGCGGGAACCGTCTTCATTTGCCTACCGCGTGGCCTCGATCCGGAACCTCGGGCGAATGATGCGATTGCCCAACACCGGCTTCCCGAACGAAGAGAACGTGGATCGGATCGAGTCTCTGCTATCCAACTGGAGAATGCATCTGCCAAAGTCGAAACAGCATAGCTTGAACAAAGACTGTCAGCTGGATGAGATGATGTTCCAGGCACACATGATCAACCATGCGTAAGTCTTGTCTTTTCCTATCCCCCATCACCCCCCGAGTTCTGCCTCGTGTTATGCTCCAGAGGCTAAGACGTGGTTACAGATGTTCGATCATCCTGCACCAACCTCTCTCGCAACTAGACTCCTCGCCCGCCCGTGAAGTCACCGCCTGTGCGCCCCACCGGGCGGTCTCGAGCGGCGACGTCTTCAACATCCACACGAAACACATCATCACAGCGGCCTGCGGCATCAGCAAGATGGTGACGTACAACGTACCGATAACGGGCCACACGCACTTCTTCACCTGCGTCCTAACGCTATCGTCGATCGTCCATCTGAGCAAGTGGGCCCTATACTTCCTCCAAGACGAGGACGACCTGCGGCAGCAGATCCGCCTGAACATCGGGGCGCTGAACAAGCTCAGCCACGTCTGGAAGGCGGCCAGTAGGGCGTCGGGCCAGGTCAAGGGTGTCGCGCAGGAGATATACCACGCCCGGAAGGCGCAGCAGACGAACGCGTCGTTCTGGGTCGGTTTCACGCAGGAGGAGATCATTGGCAGCATGTCGGCTGACGAGGGCATCATGAGCGAGATCAACCTGCTCGGTGGGATCGAGCCTCCGAACCCGATATGAGCGGTTTGGACCTATTTCGTTGCTTTAGTATGGTGCGTCCGAGGGGGTTCTTGTTGTTCCTGTTGGATACTGGAATTGAGCTGCTGGTGGCGGATCTCGAGTAGAGAGGATTTCCTCCATGGACTGGCGTTGGGACAGGAACCACGTCTTTATGAAGTGATGGGCAAGGGAGTAAGCATACATGTTGAGATGGATTGGAGGTAAAATACTTTGATTTTTTTGGAGGGATACCGTATTGCTCGTTGGGAGAGTCCTACAAATGTGGCTATAGAACTGTATCATATAGCCTGCTCTTATCCATACGATAAATACAACTTGGCATACATGTACTCTATCCTGCAAAGTAAAGACATCACATCCGGAACCGTCGTCTCATTGCTTACTTACATGTGCCCTACCTACCTTACATGTAGGAGGCGGTAAGCAGGCAGACGAGACCCGACCCGACGTGATCTGACCTCAACCCCCACCCCCATGCAGTCTCTGAACATTCTGCATTGACCCATCCAATCAAGCTCGTGCGCCGGCGTGAACAGTCCGTCTTTTCCTTCTCACACAAGCCAAAACCTCCAGTCCAAGCAGCTCTACGCGGGATCCACTGGAGAAATCGGCGTTCACACTGCCCGTACGCCGGCGATCAGCGTGGCCAGGTCCCCGGGTCCCCTAGCGGCGGTGGGTCCCGGCCAGCCCTAATTGGAGGGGACCGGCAGCCTGGGTTGGGGGTGCAGATCCCTCGATCCCCCAGTTTACAGGCGAGGTCGCCGTCCCTACGTATGTACAAGACCCCTGGATGTTGTTGTTGGTTTCGAGATCCCCGGGCTCAAGAGGATGGGACGGGAATGGTTAGGACTACGGGAATGGATCCTTCGAGGCGGGTTGGCGGTTGGCGGTTGGCGGTTGGGCGGTTGGGTGGACGAAAACAGCAAGCAGCCTGTGTTTCTTCAGGGGGTCTTCCCTCCTTTCTCCAGCGGGATGTGTTCGAGTCTCAGGGGCCGCATATACGTGCATGCACTGTTGCATGTCGTTGGTGTGCTGGTGTGTGACCGGGCGTGATACAGTCAATACTGCTGTTGTTGGTGTCTCGTACATATCTATGTAGCAGTCGACTGCTGCAGTTGCATCCCGAGACTTGACTGTGCCTCCGGTTCGTCACGCTGCTCTCCCTTCACGACGTGATAACGTGATACGTGGTCGATTATGGGCTCGGCAGGTCTCGTGGTGTTACAGTATTGGAGTCATCACCTGCAGTATTACGAACGGCTACATATGCAGCAACTATCATGTATTACCTACGACGCTGCTCGTTCTCGCAAGTTGAAGCAAGCTGACTGCAGATCCAGTCTGGAGTTCGTCGTTGGATCCCGAGACGGCAGCACGGACAACTTTATCGCTGCGACCCATGCTAACGAAAGTCGTCGGCACCGAGCTTCCTCTCCTCCTTCCTCCAGGCCTGACTTGTCCCTGCGATATCATGAACATCTCGGCAGCGAATACATGATGGTTGCTGCATAAGGATTACGATGGACGTGGCTCAGACTGGTTGATCTCTTTAGACCGTTTACGTTCGCCATCTCACTTTCGCCAGCCACCAGATCGTTCCCGTTCCCGTACCTTTATCGCACAACGTTGCTTCATCGTTCGCAGCTGCTGGCGCCATCAGCCTTACCAAGGCAGCGCCAATGCAGCGGACACCGCTAGGAATCTTAGCTCACAGGCATGAGGGCGCTGTTTCGAGCTCAGCACTTTTGGAGAGGTTCCGCTTATGGACGAGTGCTCGCCGACTGGAGACTAGATCTGCCTCCGCCGGCATCTTGCAGGTGGACCAAGATCCCGAGAGTGGGACGCCGGGAACGCCTCCATCCAACCTCAACCCGGTGATCAACAGGGGTTGACTCCTGCCCTATTTCGTAACATCGTTATTATTATCTATCCAGCTGGAGTCAAGAAGTCCCCTGTCCGTCCATCCGCTTCGGCGCCGAGCCAATCATGAATCCTGTTCCTTCCACCGGGCTTCTCTATGCCTGGGTCTTGATGGAGTGGTATGTGACATCCTTGATCTCACTTCGCCCGCCCATCACTTAGTAAGAGCTCGAGAGGTGCCCAAGTGGGCACGACGCTACGGCTTATGCTTACATTGTAAGGGAAAAAATACTTGTGTAGGGGGGTTCCGCAAGGTCAGAACCTCCGTCACCTATCCTTTGTTAGAACCAACCCAAGGTTCGATTTTCCGCCGTCGTTTCTTCGTATACCTTTCATCACGCTGTGAGAGGGTCATCTTCCCAAAAGAGATCTAGTCTTGAAGCAAATGATCTTTGCGAGAAGGGACCTCCTTGTAAGCACGAGGCCGTCGTTGGTCTAACCAAACGATACTTATATCAAGACGATACCTCGACGCAGACACACGTTGACCCATCCTGCGATCCTCTGACAACTCGGTCCAACATACAAACATGTCAGGCAACAGCGCTGAATACGCCGCGGCGCCCGCGAATGCCCGGAAGGAGGCACCAAGCGCGATGACATCTCAACCTGGGACCAACCTGGATATTGAGCAAGATGCCGGTGGCGACATGCATTTGCTGAATAGGACGGTTTACAACCTGACTTGGAGAGGTGTGACTGTTACGGTCAAGGACAGGAAAACCAAACAGCTTCGTAACATTGTCGACAATATGGAGGGTATGGTGGAAGCTGGTCAGTTCCTTAGAACTTGTCTACTGCCTGTGCCGGCCTGACATGTTCCATAGGGGAGATATGTGCGCTGATGGGACCATCTGGTTGCGGAAAGACGACGCTGCTCAACGTGCTCGCCCATCGCGATACCAACGCCCAAAGCGTATCCAGCAATGTTCTCGTCAACGGCTCGAGCGTACCTCTGAGCACATTCAGGAACATCAGTGCTTTCGTCGAGCAGGAGGACTCGTTGATCGGGTCGCTTACTGTCCGAGAAACGCTAGACTTTGCAGCTCGACTGTCGACAAACTCGAGGTTCGTCAGGCCCCAGAGATCGTTCACAGTCCATGGCTAACAACTTAGCAGTGTCCTGTCGTCAAGTGAACGTCTTCATCGCATCGGCAGCCTGCTTGAATCCTTCGGTCTGCGAGGGCAGGCCAACACACTCATCGGCACCCCCATCCGCAAGGGCATCAGTGGTGGTCAGAAACGCCGTGTCGGTGTCGCCAGTCAACTCATCACTAGCCCCAAGATCCTATTCCTCGACGAACCTACGAGCGGCCTCGACTCCGTCGCCAGTTGGGAAGTCATCAACTACCTCCGCAGTGTGGCTAGACGGAACAATTTGATCGTGATCGCCAGCATCCATCAGCCTTCGACATCGACCTTCAACCTGTTCGACAAGCTGCTGTTGATGTCCAACGGCAAGCCGCACTACTTCGGTCCGGTCAGCAGCGTAGCAGACCATTACGCGCAATGCCAGTATCCCATCCCGAACAACACGAACCCGGCTGAGTTCCTGCTCGAAATGGTCAATACCGACTTCACCATGAACCCGGCCTACGCCCAACAGCTCGTCGAATGGCTACAGAACTCCTGGGAGAACTCGGCGCAATGTGCCTATGTCTACAATGCTATCATGTCCGCGGAGCAACAGGGCTACGAAGCTGTCTCCGCCCAGCTTGCGGCAGAGATCCAGAGACCCAGCCGATTGAGCCTGATCGCTACGCTTTTACATCGCTCGTTCGTCAAGAGCTACCGTGACGTCGTCGCGTATGGTATCCGGGTAGCGATGTACACTGGCCTTGCGTTGATGATGGGGACGGTGTGGCTGCGACTGAACACCCACCAGACCGATATCATCCCCTTCACCAATGCGATTGTGAGTTGCTTCAAATGCACTGTCAGGCTATATGATCAGGACTAACATGTTTTTCACAGTTCTTCGGCTCCGCCTTCATGTCCTTCATGGCTGTTGCCTATGTACCCGCTTTCCTTGAAGATCGGCAGCAATACGTGAAGGAGCACCAGAACGGGCTCTACGGCGCGACCGAGCTGATCGTCTCGAACTTCCTCATCGGCCTCCCATACCTCTGTAAGCCAGCCCAACCCACCTCCAGACGGGATCTCGTGGGAACAAAGTCCCCTAACCTCCATCGTAGTCCTTATCTCGATCATCTTCTCCCTGATCTCGTACTGGCTCTCCAACTTCGCGCCGACCGCGAGCGCCTTCTTCACGTGGGTCATGTGGCTGTACCTGGACCTGCTGGCGGCCGAGTCGCTCGTCGTGCTCTTCACGGCGCTCTTCCCCAATTTCGTCATCTCGCTCGCGCTCGTGGCCTTCGCCAACGGCCTGTGGATGAGCGTCGGCGGGTTCCTCGTGCAGCCGACGATCCTCAACGTCTTCTACAAGTACGTCTTCCACTACTGGGACTACCAGAAGTGGGTCTTCGAGGGCATGATGGTCAACGAGTTCAGCCGCCGCGTCTACGAGTGCGCGAAGGTCCCGGGCGGGGGCTGCGCTTGCATGTACCAGTCGGAGCTTGCGGACCAGTGCCAGATCACGGGCCAGGCTGTGTTGGATCAGTTTGGGTACGAGACGGGACATATGGGACGCAACGTCGGGATCATGCTGTCTATCGTGGTTGGTTATCGACTGGCGGCTTGGGCGGTGCTTACACTCAAGAAGAATTAGGGTGTGGCGGAGAGGATTATGGACATGTATGCGTACGGCCTGGTTTCCTAGTCTAAGAAGAGAAAGCGGTATCGTTAGAATTCACGGCGCAAGCAAGAAGACGTTCATCATCTCGGCTTGCCATTCCAGTGATTAGCAGGAATTACTTTGGAACCCCAGGAAACCGTACGGTGCCACCATGGACGGCTTGCTCGCGTCTGATGGATATCATCAACACTATGGTCCCACGTGTACGGCATTTCAGACCTGGCCCAGCTAATGCACCATTCCCAATTAAAGCTTGAAGCTTGAGAGAGCTACAGTAGCCGTTAATGCCGACGCTTTCTGGAGCAAACTGGATTATGTCACCGTCTTCCGCCTAGGCACAATCGACATCGTACGCCGCCGTCTCCTCGGATCCAGTGCGCTCACTCGTCGACCGCTCCTCTTCCGCTCCACGCTCTTATCCTGCTCAGCATTGAGTATGACCTCCTGGAGAACCCTAAGGACGTACTCGTCCGTCTCGTACACTCCCTTGTCAGGCATCGTAGTATAAAAAGCCGCCTTCCTAGTGGCGACGCCATATTCACACGCCTCCAACAGATCCACCAGCGAAGGCCGGTCGTCAGGGTCCGCGCTTGTGCACAGGTAGATAAGGAGGCGCAGGTCATCCTCGATGGCGACGCTGGGCGCGTCGAGCTCTCGCGGCGCTTTGGTGTTGATCGTGCGTCCTTTCATCGTCACGTCTCGCCCGTTTGGGTGACAGATCACGTCTTCGCAGAGTGCCAGACTGCACATCAACTAGAGGGGGCGAAGAGACAAGGTCGTCAGCCGTCATCGATCCATGGTTCAGTGTGGCCTGGTAGTTTCGGGCGCACATACCTCTCCTATTGCGAGTATGTTTGCCTCGTCAACATCTCCGTCGTATGATGATACGGCTGAAGAGTCGTTGGGCATGCTTGAGAGTGATTCCACGCTATCGTGCTATAGTCAGCAACCGTGAAACGAGAACAACTTGGACATCTGGGGCCATAACTGCATCTCACCCTTCGTTTTCATCCAGTATGGACGCAGAGCCGAAGTCGATGAACTACCGTAATCATTCGTCAGTTGCGAGGCCACGGGGAGATCTGGGTAGGCCAGCCAACCTTCACGAGCGGCCCAAACGTGTGCTCCCGATCGCCAGTGGGGACTCCAGCCAAACAGACGTTCTCGAAGTGCAGGTCGCCGTGTACGACTCCGGCGGTGCTTTCTTGTGCCGGCGGCGTGGTCGGAAGCACTTCTCTTCTAATGGCCGCGTCCTGCTGTCCACGAGGCGGATGAGCCATGGCTATGCATGCGCGAACAACTTCACACAAAGACCAGTCAGCACCACCACCACATAAACAAACCTTCGAGCCTTCCCAGTACGGGCCCACCACGAGACTCACAGCAGAGGAATATGTTCCACAGGATGTGGTTGGGTATAGGGATCAAGCGATCCTGGAACCTGTCCACCATGGCCTTCAACGTCCCATGCCCAACATATTCCATCAGCAGACTGTCTCGGCCGGCTATCTTGACTCGGCCCGCCTCCGCTAACTGCACGATATGCTCGGCACCTCGCAGGATATCGAGGACGCGGAACTCCCTATCCACCAGCAGATCCGCCATGAAGCTGCCGCCGGGGGCGCTCGGGCCCATGTACTTTGCGATGAACTGTCCCATGAACATGCCGTCTGTCGGCGACCACCTGTTGAAGAGGAGCGCGCCCCCGGAGAGACCTTCTTCGCCGAAGTGGGCGACGTACTCGAAGCCATCTTTCTGGGTGAAGTAGTTGACCACCGCGGAGGCCTGCTTGCCGAGTCTTCTTACCTGTTCGGGACGCGGCGGTATGGTCCCTAGCCAAGACCCGGACATTTTAGTAATACATCTATCCCAATGGGTCTCGTACCTGACATTCGCTCCTTCTATGGTGCGTTACTAGTTGCATTTGATGGGCTTTTGGGTTTCGGGAAGAATCGTCTTATTGGGGAACAAAGGGCGCATGTATGTGTGCTACCTACTGCATGCGGTACGAACAACGCATTGACCGGTAAGACAAAGGGCATTCAGAAAGACACGAAGGCAGCATTTCGGGTAAGCTATCTGGCATGATGGTTGCAGAACATATCCACAAGACGATGTTGTGTACACGGGCGCCAGGTGTAAGTTGTAGCTCGTGTGCATATATGCGCACAATGGCCGACATGAGTGTATAGGTTCCGAGCAGTCTCGCGGCGAGGGGCGTGACCTGCTCCTGTATGCATGCATGAATGAAGTCAATTCGCATTGGACAGACACCGGTGAAGCACCACAGACTCGAAAAGTGTGTTGTGCTGCATCGATGTACATCTCGGTCTCGAGAACATCAAGGCATTGCTTCACGGCTCTGAGGACGACGGTGTGCAGTGTCGCCGTCTCTCCTTCACTGTCTCGCTGTTTCTGATTCTTCTTAACGGTCGAGGCTTCAGGGTTGTTCCAAACCTTCAATGCCGAGAACAAAGCCACGACTCGTGATGTGGGCCCTCGAAATCACTCCAACACGCTCAAACTTGCTCACTACGTGTGTAAGGCGGTACTGCCCGCGCTTTGTTCTGATCAGCAAACCATGTTTCTTGGGACAATAATGATTTTACCTCAAGGGGAAATGCTGAAGTACCGGCCGTGTGTTAGATCCAACGGTCGCGTGGTCGCTGCCTCGTGGAACTTGGAGGGTGTCCTATAAGAGTGGAAGCCCTCCCATGGCATTATTATTCCTGCATTATACGTATCCGCGAATATTCCCAAGACAATCCAACCAAAGCGCTAATCAAGTCATCATATCGATCTTGGAAACACCAGTGCAGCTGTATCATTCAATCTCTACCATTATCACCACTTCATCAAGACGTGCGCTCGTAAAATTGGAGCCGTCAACCCTACGAACTTCAACACCCAGACGGGTGAACATGTGCGGCGACAAGTCGAGACAATCCCTCGGCGGTGCTCTCGCCATACTGAGTCTGCCGTTCCAGAGCACCTGTGCTACGTCGCCAGCGATGGCCGGAAGACTTACCTTCCACAGCCAAGGGAAAGGCGGCTCGACCGCCACACACGCTACGTTCACAGCCGATAAGGGCAGTGGCAGCGGCTTCACAGACATGGAGTCTTGCGTAGTTGGGATCCAGTAAGTCCACCAAGAAATGACATCTCGATATCAATACCATTACTGACAGGAGCGACAACAGTGAGACGGGAGACCTGACGCGGTCCGCCGTCATAAGCCCGTTCCTGCACAAGTTCAACATGAGCCCGGACGTCTCGTTACTGGGTTGCGCCAAGAGGCGGGCGATGGAGGTAGAGCTCCGGCGGCCGATGAAGATCGAAGTCGGCGGCGATGGCATCATTGGCCGGAGGGTGTCGGTGTGGATAGCCCGTGGTGTGGACCCGGTCGCGGAGGGTATCATCGGGTACAACTGACTCACGGAGGACATGGAGTGTGGACAGGGAGGAAGAGAGACAGACTCACGAGAACACGATATTGATGATGGCTAGTATGAGAACGTGTATGATTGGTGATAGGTATGGAGTATTGGGATGCGTGGTACGAATCCTGTGGAGCGGTCACGATCCTACGGGAGCCGTTAGATAAGGTTCTGATGGAGAATACCCTCAATGCAGCCGAGACCGGTCCGGAACATAGATTGTGATCAACGACGGTCGGGAGAAGTTAGAATGGGAGTCGAAACCCGGTAGACCTCCGTAGCCGACACCATGGCACTCATCGATGCGCCGCGCAGGCGCATGGTACTAGATAGATTGCGAGCCTAGAGTTCAAAACTTGAGGCTGATACACGGGGGTTTCTGGTCTTCGCGACTCATCCTCATCAACCACAGCTCTTGTCGCTTCGCCTTCGCCTCATGAAGGAAAAGCTGGACATGGACCTCAGACGGCGAGGCTTCTTTGAGAAACGGGAAGTTGAAACCCACAAAGGACACCACAATCAGGCCAGCCGGGTCTCGGACTCTCAGCTTGCTGGCGTGGTCAACTTCGTCCATGATAGATCTTGGCGGATTGACGAGATTCCACGGTTGGCTCGCCGCATGCATCATCGCAGAGGTCCATCAACCATGGAGACACCGATACCAGCACTGACACCAGTGTATCTTCTCAATGAGCTGTGACTCCGAGGCGCCTGAGTTGTTCCTCACATGAAAGAGCCACGTTGGTCCTTGGATCCTAGCGGGCTACCAAGCAGCCAAGTTGAGCTTTCAACGTGTCGGTGTTTCGTCGATAGCCCGTTTATCATTGGGATCAGTTCAGCAGGGAGCAGGGGGGTTTGATCGCCGTAGCTGATATTTAGCCAGGGCTGTCAGCGGACTAGCCGAAGGCCAGGGTCGTAATTTCATTGACTATGAAGTTCCATCTGATCCTTCGAGGTTCGCACGCATCTGTTCCTTCGCACGTGTCTGTCTGTCTTCTGCCGTCTTCTCGTCTGTCTGTTCTGTTCTCCGCGCCAGGCAAATAACCAACACCAACACCACCATGGAACTCCGAAGGGAATAGGCCACGAACGAAGCGCTCACGACATCCGACGATAATGTCGTATCAACTGCGTCCCGCCCAGCCGCAGGACGACGCCCCAAGCCAGGTCGCGCCGACCTACAACCCAACATTCACCGTCAGCGCCCCGTCCTACTTCTCCTACGCGCCGCCACAGCCTCATCCTCACCCTCACCCTCACCCACAATACCCTAACCTGCACGCGCCGCAACCCCCGCTGCCGCCGCCGCCGCCCGTCTATTACGACCACGACGGCTTCGCGCGCACGCAGTCATGGCTCGCGGCCCAGCCACCCGCCCCGGCCATGTCGCCGCCCGCCCCCGCCAAGACGGTCGTCAGCGAGTGGACGTCGGCCTCGTCCACCACCGAGGCCAGCTTTGACCGTCGCACGCTGGGGGCCGGCGCGCCGTCGGCCATGACCATGGCCATGCCGCCGCGACCGAATCGCAGGGTCTGCGGCATCAGGCGCAGCCATTTCTACGTCATTTTTGCCATCGGCATGTTTTTGCTTGTCGTGGGTATCGCGGTTGGGTTGGGTGTTGGGCTTGCTTCTAGGGATACGAGGTGGGTTCTTTTGCACTTGTTCATTGCGTTGCGACTTCGCAGTTCCTCAAAGAGCTTTCTTTTGCGTGCGTGTGTTTTGAGTTGGTTGTTGGTGATGGTGCAATACTGCGCAAATCCTTTGACGATAGCTATGAGGGATCAGCTTCGTTGGAGCCTCGATCAGATCGAAGTTCGGTACTCTCGTCACCGTTATATCCACTAGCCTCAGACTTCACACAGTCAATTGCTATGATTCGATCAAGTTACAACCAGCTGACAAGTCCATCGCAGCGCACCAACACCAACATCAACAACATCGCCCGACGGCACATCAACGCAAACATCCCCCACACCCAGCTTCACCGGCATCCAAGCCGGCGACACCGTTGCGTGCCCCGGCGACAACAACAGGGTATACCTCTCGGCGAGCACATCGAAGGCATTCAACATCCAGTGCGGGCAGGACTACAACTCCGCGGGCGGCGCCGTGGACCTTGCGCACATGATCAAGGCGACGCTGGCCGAGTGCATCGACGCGTGCAGCGGGCGCCAAGACTGCGTCGGCGTCGGGTACGGCTCGTACGAGGGCGAGCTGACGTGCTGGATGAAGAGCCAGCTCGGGACGCCGAATACGAGCACCGATGATTGGGCGTTTGCGCAGCTGCAGGATATGAGCGATGTGGCATGATGGATGGGCGGGCGGATCTAATCGATTTGGGCGGAAGGGATATGTTGGGATGTACTTATGGCTTGAGTTGGGCGGAGGGATACGATGGGATGTATTCATGGGTTGGCTTTTGGGTTTTGCGAGGCGTCTGGTGCCTGGAGCGTGTTGTCATGGATAGGGCACGCCCACCAGCGAGTAATTCATTGTCAATATTCGATCTTGGGCTTTTCGCTGTTGGTTTCTCTGTTGATTTCTCTGTGTATAGTAGGTGAACACAACACATACATACTCAAAGACATGTATTCTATCCAGTCCAAAATCCAAGCAGGACACAGGACAGCAAGACCTGCACTTCTCTTCGGTTCTCGTTTTCACAAAGGGCGCTTCGAGAGTCGCGAATGAAGTCACCAAGCCCTTGCCGGAAGGGGATTCCCGCCTACTTGTTTCCTACCACCACCACGCAAGACCCCGGCTGGGCCCCGGCTAGTCATGGAACCCAATGAGAGCCTTCATTACTTCGATAACCCATGGAACATGCTGGGCCGGGCGAAATCTGGCAGTGTTTCGTTTCGTTGAGAACCACTATGTATTTATCACCCCCAGGAACGCCTTACAAACAAAGTACACATATCGTACTCTTCAGGCCCTCTAAAGGCTGCCGCTCTCACTAGCTACTGCCTCGACGCCAATAGAGAATCGAAGCTAATGGAGTTTGGTGGCGAAGAATGGATGTATCCTCTTGCTCGAATTTGGCCCAGCGTCTGTCAGGGGTAGTTTGCGTTTTCGCAGTAAAGGCATCGAACGGGCGCTTTCAGTCGCGTTCCCACCGCCTTTTATATACACTCCTCCATCGTCAGAAGTCAGGTCGATCACAGCGGAGGCCCGACTTGTTGTTTCTGGTTTCCTGATTAGCAAGGCGGCCGTTCGCCGGGCATTGAACTTGTTGACAATGTCTAGCCATGCGTCACCCCATACGGATGCTTTCGACGGCCCAACTTTCGCGATCTCGAGCAGTCCGTTGTCGTCGACGGGACACTGTATGGCGATGTCCTCGAGGATTTCATCTATGCCACCAGCCTTCGGCTTGCGTCCCCCCATACTGTCGCGGTGCCGCACAAGCAGTCCATACAGCTTGTCCTTTCTCTCCTTGCCCTCATCACTCATGGGCTTGGTTGCGGAAGCGAGCTATGTCATTGGTATGGTGCCCTGGGAAGCAGTGATCTTCATCCAGTCGGAAGCGTACTCCTTCCACTTCCAAGGGCCCATTCCAGTCATAAAATACCAGTACTGATCGTCAAGCGTGACGGGGTGGCGGGAGACGATGGCGCTCAATAGAGCGTCTGGAAGGATACGGCTCCCATCGCGGCCCTCTAATGTAGCCCGGATGGAGCGCCATTCTCGGAGTTGGGCACGCACTGGGTCCGATAGGAAGAAGTATCTGTGGGTATCGGTATATGATTGCCCTTCCTCCATAGGCTCCAGCCGCATGGTCTTGTACTCGTTCTCCCATTCCCATTTCTTGCTCTCTCCGAGTTGGTATGTACGTGTCAGCTACCATCGGCAGCGGTGGGACACGATCCATCCGCAGTCTCTTGGCATTTAAACAGCGGTACAGCATATAGCTGGCGTAGCCTGCGTTAGTGGCGTACTCCAACTGATGTGCCGTCAGAGGCTTGCTCCAGTCGCCATCTCGAGCGTTCTTGTCGAACGGCAAGCCAAAATGCTCCTCCACAAGGACTGACAGGGCACAGCCGGTGATGTCGGTGTTGACCTCAGACCGCGTTCCATTCCGGCCGCCAAACTTCACCAGACGGTGTAGATGGTGAAGCTCAAAAGCAGCTCGTGGCTGGAGGCCAAGGTAGGTTTTCAATCGCTCAAAGTCGCCCATAACGCTGAGACCGGCTTTCTTCACCTCTGGGGATTCGATAATCTTCTGTAAGGTGGGTGCGAGAATGGTTTCGGGGCAGTCCCCTTGATGGAGTCCGAGATGGAATAGAGCGATGGTATTCTCACAGGCGAGGACGATCATTGAGACGTTATCCTGCATCGAGTTCGGATATTTGCGGCCCGTTGGATCACAGAACCATTGCATGTCGAAACCAACAACGCGCTCCTGGAGAAACTCCCGGGCATTGACCTCGGATTGCCCACGCGTGTTGCTGTACAGAACCCGCAGCTGTTTGCCATTACTAAGTGAAGACTCCATGGCGATAACCCAGAAAGAGAAGTAGGAATCTCGAGATGAAGAAGCATTATCAAAGTATCTACACTCAGTCGCGTCGACCCATGCCTCTGTCGATGTTGCGTTTGTGGATCCCAGGGATGTCCCACCCACCCTGGCGAGCCGGGACTATAATTTTCCCGCTTTTCTTACAAACGCACGATTGAAACTTGGAATGCTTTCAAAATAACACCATACATACAGCAAATGGCAGATAGCGCGACATTCACCAAGCTCGGGGTTGTAGTTTTTTTGCAGACCCGTGACGTCTCGAAGGGTTGCTAAAGTGGACACCGGCGGCTCTGCGGGCGTACAGCGCGCTCGCACCCTGCGGAGGGAGACCATAAGCTCGGCCTGGAAATTCAGAGAAGAGCTGATCGGGTTGGCGACGTGAGAGACTCTAAGAGCGCTCGTGCTCTGATGATGCGTCGTGACTAGGTAAGTGCGCAGCCACTAGCTGATAGTTCTACTCTCGGCGACAATATTAAAGGGGCGTCAAGGGGATGTACTCGATTGAAGACGCCGTCTCTCAAGTAGAACCTACAAATTGGGTCACCAGATAGAACTCCATAGGGGAGTGCTGGTATATGACTAAAGCATGTAGCGTTAGTTCATAAGCTGTTGCATAAAACCCTTTGTCTTTTTTACACTCGTTTTTTATTTTATAAACTTCGTTCAGCATCCCTCTGCTACCAGAGAAACGGAAGACATAGTAACTAATCAACGAATGAACAGTATATAAACATAAAACAGTTGCAAGTGCAATAACAATCACCAACCACCTCTCCTTTCTTGTCACCCTCCTTTTTGCCTCCTCGTCTTCTTTACGGTGTTTTACTCGCGATTAAGCACCGAAGAGGTATGCACCAAGCCCGAACAAGAGTCCGGCCACCACTATCACACCGCCAGCCAACCCGACAGTGGTAGTCAGAAAGGTTTCCGCTTGCGATAGAATCTGACCTCCTTGCCGCTGGGTGTCCGTCGGTCTTCCATTAGGAACATTACGGCGCCGACGTACCCACATCAAACGCCCCCCGTGCTGTGTGTTGCCAGTGGCTATGGCGTCTGGGGCGCCGGCCTGCTGGTTGGGCTGGAAAGTCTGCATGGGCGGAAAGCCTTGCTGCTGGGCCTGTATGAAGCCTTGCTGCCGGCCTTGCAGATACTCTTGGTACTGGGAAGGGACTTGCGTGAACGGGGACTGCTGGAGCGGGACTTGCGTAAACGCCGGCTGCGAGTTCTGCCAATATGGGAACGCACCCGGGGCGGCAGGCAGAGGCTGACCGAGAGGCTGAGGCTGAACAATGGGTTGGACAATAGGCTCGACAGGTGCGGCAGCCGGAGTCCCCCGGCGCTTTGCAGCAGCAGGGACACCATTCGGGTACCGGCACGTCAAGCATTTCAGCGTTCTACGGCTGCTGGCACTGGCGGCATTTAGTCTGAGGAACTGACTTGCGGGCTGCCGTTGTCTGCAATTGGTGCACTCCTGAGTGACTGTTACAAGTGCTTGGTCCATTTTGCTTGAGGGTGCAGAACTCTGCTTGCGAGTCTAAGTTCAGTTGTGTGTAGGGTTTCGATTTAGTTTCGAGAATCGAGAAGGAGTCCCTGACAGAAGAGATGACGTCGAGTTGCTAATGTATAGGTAAGTTTTTGTTGAGCGATGTTGCTTTCCAAGAGCACAGTTCTCCAAACTTGGATGTGTGTTGAAAGATTGGTTGATGGTGAATAGTGAGCAAAAGACTTGGGACTCGTAGCCGACGAGTCTCGAATTATATATTAGTTGTACGAGTAGGTAGTCGCCTGTGCATCTTTGAGCCCGTTTCCTTTCACTGAATTTGGTTTTTAGCGGGCGGTAACTTTACCATTCTCTGGGCAACATCTCCAAACGCATTATTGTCCTGAGTGTCGAACAAATCCTATCAAGATATCCGCATTGTAAGAAGAAGAACTGTGTATTGTTTGATTTTAGATATGTCATTCAATAACACAGACGGCTTGTTGCTTTCTTATCAGGACGGTTGTGCGTCAAGGTCAACAATGAAGGCTTGTAACCATCAAAGCCATTTGAAACTAAGAGGCTCATTGTTTATATTGACACAAGCACAATGTCATGTGTATGTCTCAGCAAGATAGGGATGTCCTCGAGCTATTATATATAGGGTATCTCTAGCTCGCTTCCTAGATCGTATCTAGAGTTTCTAAGAAGACCCATCTACTCACATCAACATCATCAACATCATTAACATTTCGCAATTGTAAACCGTCATCAAGCCTACATCAAACCCCATTACATACCCGCTGACTACTGTTTTGTTTGTTTGTTTTGTATTTAACGTGGGGGGTTGCTCCTCAGTAGTGCAAACCACGCCTCCCAGAGCCTCTACATCGCAGGGTTGTAGAGGTCTCAAGATAATAAGTACAGTCAGTCCCGCTCACGGGCCCATCCCCGTTGTTGCGGTGGTATGACCTTGGGGTCATCCATCTGGTCCTTCAAGAACAGCTATCTATTAGGGACAGATTATTGAAAAGAACTTGCTCTTCTCCACGAATTTTGCCCATTCTGTGCTCCTCTTCCTTAAGTATTGTAAACAGGCTGTCCTAGGTAAGTACCTGGGCAGTAGTCGGTTTTTCTCAAGCCTCTTACAAAAGAAAATGTGTTATAGTGTTTTTTTCTCACCGCAACTGCAGTGAACATTCAAGTCTGTATGCCCAAAATGTTCGTGATATCTAACAAAGTCGCTATGTCCAGATCTGGCCGCTAAAAGTCTGTATAGAGTACTCCTTTCAAAAGATATAAAGTCCCTTTTAGTTACTGCATATAAGTATACTTCTTGATACTTAGGTTCTGATTGGGCTCCCACTATTAATTGAATTCTTTCTTGCCCTTTCTTTTGAGATCTCTCTTAACGCAAGAGATTGTAGGAAGGTTTGTTGTGTCTGTTTCTAGCATGGCACCCTCTTTTGCTAGTGTGTCAGCAGCTTTGTTGCCATTAATATCTCTGTGTCCAGGAATCCACTTGACGGTCACTCCAGGAGTGTGTGCTGTGGCAAGTTCTTGGAATCATAGAAAAATGTTCTGTGATGTCTCGGGTGGGGTCCCATTGAGCCCATCTACCACTGATGTGTTGTCCAGGTAGACATATAGCCGTTTTCTGTGTCCATTTGCTCTGGCTAATGCAAGACCTTGGAGATGTCACGAAGCGTAGATGTGAAGTGTGCGTAAAAGTCCTGCTTTTATTATGTACGTGTAATAATCTCTCGGTGAAGAAGGAAAGAAAGATCTGGTCCACCAGCCAATTCTGGTGGGCTAGAAGATCTTTCAGTCCGACCCACAATTACCCAATCCAGTGGCAGTCGGAGCCACACGTCTATTGCGCCAGGTAACTTGATGCAGTGCACTGACCACTGCAGATGGGATGTCAGACCTGATGGGAGGTCAGACCATCACAGTAGTCAGCGGGTACACAATCATCGTAAAAACAACTATTTTTCTTGGCGCCACGCTGTTAGGGCGCAACCTCAATATCTGCGCTAAAGCAGGCACTTCTCTCAGTAACTGACTATCCTTGCCAAGACACAAGAGAATTTTTCTCGCAAGCCGGATGGCACCCTTCCATGACGGGCTCCCAATCACGCCCATGGCCGTCCCGAAGACGACCACTGTCGGCATGCTCAAATCCCCGGCCCCTAGAAAGACATACGGCCCGGCAACTCCGAGCAGGCTCTGCCAGGCGTTGCTTGACAACATCAGCAGCAGCCTGTCACAGGTCTCCGAGGCTGACTTTACCGTTATTTCCCTTCTGAAAAGAAAATCCCAAAATATCAATGACAGCAGCACCATTAGAATGAAACAACCTCAATTAAACGAAATCTCTACAGACCAAACCATTAAACGCAATGCAGAGAGTAAAGCCTCCTCCTTAGAGTGCTAGGTGTGACGGAACGCTCACTATAACCACTATGCCACAGCTGTTCCTCCCAAAAGGATGTCGGATATCAAGCATGGCAGCTTGACATTCAATGGTGGTACATGTACTCATGTCCGGGCTCCAGGACTCACACATGGGCTACCTATACCAGACCATGACACTAGGACCAAGTTGCAAAAATACTGGATAAAGACAGGTACCTTTATGAAGCCAAGATAACAATATTTCAAGAGTGTGCTGCAGCAGTTGACAAGACACTTGAGAAAGCTGGAACCGAATTATACTCACATACCAAGGAGTTCAGCGCCTTTTTTTTTAAATGCCTGAGCGAGTGGCTGGAAACCCGAGATTTAACCATAAGGAAGGCCACTTCCGGGGGGATGGTGATGGGGAAGCCCACCATGACTTTCGCGCAAGCTGTCTCTTCTAACCACCAACAGCAATCACTGATAGTCAACACTAGTATAAAGAAAACACAGCCTGGCACCCTTACTGCTGCTAATTAACTGAAAAAGAAACAAGATAATCTCCGGGTCTTTGTCCGCATGGATAATAGCCACCTAGAGCCTTACGGAATAAAGTTTATACTGAACAGAAGACTTAAGCTCCATCTCAAGGAGCTTAGAGAGGTGACGCAGTGCCGCTCCAGATTTACCTTACACCTAAGAGACAAGCCAACTCAGGCTAAGCTTCTGGCCTTCCAAGAAGAGATCGCCAGTATTCTTAAGGCACAAAAGATCAAAACCCACACAGTCTGGCATCATTACAAGATTGATGGATGCCCAAGGAAGGTCATCAGTGCAGAAGGGTTTATAATCGATATTACCGACACTGCTGTTACTGACGAGGTTGAAGCCCAAACAGGCGACAGACCTTTAAAGTGCATACTCTCAAGGAACAAAGTTGATTCTGATCCGGAGACCACATGGGTGATCTCTCTGCCCCGTGCAGTAAAAAAACCATTCACGCTTTTTGCTCACTCAATGATCTCGAGGCACATTTAATACTCCTCTAAGGTTCACCAGTGTGCGAGCTGCTTCAGATACCATGGTAGGAACTACCGATGTGAAAAGCAAGTATATGCACGTTGTGCCAGCGCAGTACACCAGGGGGATTGCAAAAAATCATTCCCAAAATACATCAACTGCAAGGGGCCTCATGCTGCTGACTTTGACAAATGCCCTGCACGCCCCAAGGTTATGAAAGGTATCATCTATAAGCACACATGGGAGCAAATCCAGGAAATAAGGCTGGCCAGAGAAAGAGCCAGATCCAGGGCCTTTAATAAAGCAGGCAGAAACGAAGCTGGGTCATCGCCTAGCAACAATAACAAAGACACTACAATGCAAATTGTGACGGCCTGCACAGACCTTCCCACATGACAAGCGGATACTTCCCAATAGGGGAAAGATCTGACCAGAGGATCCCCTTAAAGGGGCAACCTCCCACTGTACCTATCTCTCTCTCTCTTCCTTTCCTCTCTAGTCTTGATATTCTCGTCAATAGAGTAATAGCTGCTTGCTGCCGGCCATGTCCCAGCTCCTCAGTACGCTTGCCGTGACACAAATTGACACAACAAATACAGCTCATTCTAGAGATGCCGACACCATTGTTGTCCGTCAATGCTAGGTACATCAAACGAAACATATCGACAAGGGCATCTGGTCGTCCATTCTGTGAATACAGCAAGAGGACAAAAAAGTACAGGCCCTACAGAGTTAGCATCAACCTGGCTGACTACAAAAGAGAACAAGCAGACATCATTCTGATGCAAGAGCCCTGGGTTGGCATACCACCAGGCAGGAGAATGGGAGTGAAGACACACCCAAATTATGATATATATTCCCCGGTTGTCACGGCGAGCGTACTGAGGAGCTGGGACATGGCCGGCAGCAAGCAGCTATTACTCTATTGACGAGAATATCAAGACTAGAGAGGCAGGGAAGAGAGAGAGAGAGATAGGTACAGTGGGAGGTTGCCCCTTTAAGGGGATCCTCTGGTCAGATCTTTCCCCTATTGGGAAGTATCCGCTTGTCATGTGGGAAGGTCTGTGCAGGCCGTCACAACGAATGGCAATTAGGGCTATCTTACCGGTCTAGAAAACACACACTGGACATATCCTACACTTTGAATCACAGATTCCCCCAGCAGGAGTTCTCACTAAGTCAATAAGACGACATTATGGCCTCCGACTCGGACGAATAGACTAGAAACACCCTCTTATTGGCAGGCTCTAAATACAAGTTCGCAAGGAACCAACAAGGCTACAAAGGAGCTTCCAGCTAGTCCCTGACTTCCAAAGGCCAATACTCACCAAGCCATCATGGAAAAAGCCCCCAGCCCACAAGGACAAAAACAAAGAAACAGAGCTCTTCAAGCAATGGCTATGGGGGAGAAACGTGAACACTGACCTTGTCATCTATTCGGATGGATCACAGTTGGACGACCAAGGCACAACCCGTACTGGATGGGGTTATACTATCAGGAAAGGCGGCACTACACAAGAAATATATTAGGAAAAGGGCAGACTTCTACAAGCAGAAGTGATAGATACTGAAGTCCATGGCGCTCTCCAAAGTCTTGCAGCAGCCAGGGCAATTGGACGTGGAAAACGGCTATATGTCTATCTGGACAACACGTCAGTGATAGATAGGCTCAATAGGACTCTACCTGAGATATCACAGATCATTTTTCTATAATTTTAAGAACTCGTCATAGCATACACTCCTAGAGTGATTGTCAAATAGATTCCTGGACACAGAGATATTAATAGTAAAAAAGCTGCTGACACATTAACAAAAGAGGGTGCTATGCTAGAAACAGACGCGACGAACCTTTCCACAATCTCTTGAGTAGAAAGAGATATTAAAAAGAAGGGCAAGAAAGAATCTAATCAATGATAGAAAGACCAATCAGAACCTAGGTATCAAGAAGTATACTTACATACAGTAACTAAAAGGGACCTTATATCTTTTAAAAGGAGTACTTTATATAGACTTCTAGCGGCCAGATCTGGACATGGTGACTTTGCCAGATACCACGAACGCTTTGGGCATACAGACTGGAATGATCACTGTAATTGCGGTAAAAAAAAAAACACCATAATATATTTTCTTTTATAAAAGGCTTGGGTAAAACTGACTACTGTCCAGGTACTTGCTTAGGACAGCCTGTTTATAATACTTGGGGGAGAGGAACACGGAATGGGCAAGATTTATTGAAAAGAGCAAGTTCTTTTCATCAATCTGTCCCCAATAGATAGCTGTTCTTAGAGGACCAGATGGATGACCCCAAGGTCATACCGCCGCAACAACGGGAATGGGCTCGTGAGCGGGACTGACTGTACTTATTATCTTGAGACCTCCACAACCCTGCGATGCAGAGGCTCTGGGAGGCGTGGTTTGCACTACTGAGGAGCGATCCCCCACGTTAAATACAATCATCAATCATCATCATCATCTCTTTGGCCATGTCAACCCTTGGTTGTCCGAGCATGAGAAGCACATCGACAAGCCCAGCATGCAGGCCATCATCGGAATCACCTTCCTCAACCTTGCTGTCGTCCTCGCCAGCTTCATCGGCAACTTCATTGTGGCTGTTATCACCTTCGCCCGCCAAGAGATTGACTGGTCCACATTTCTCACGATGACCGATGGAATACCGTGTTCGATCCTGATAGGGTTGTGCCAGCAGGCCAATTATGGTTACCAGGCCTACGCCTTTTGGGTCATGTCAGATTCGCTCAGGGCTCTCGACTGCCCGCTTGCTTGGGTAGCTAAGGCGATGGCCATTTACTACATTGTGGTCGCTTCGGTGGGCTCTTTCCTCACCCTGCTGACATGGTGTGCGTCAGGTCTTAAGAAAGTTCTCGAAGGATTTGCCATGGTCCTCGCATCTGCCCCGAACCCGAACCCGAACCCGAACCCGAACCTCAATTACGTGAACAACCAATTCCCGAACCACAACCAAGCCGCAGTCAACAACCAAGCCGCGAATGCCAATGGCAACCCTGGCTACTGGATAGAGATGCATCCCGTGGGTTACGGGCCTGGTCAGGAAGGTATGGACGCGGGAATCCTACCTTGAGCATGGTAGGCGTGGTAAGTGGGTGATGTGAAGTTGGAGTCGGAGGAGACGAGAAAGACAAGAAAGACAAGAAAGAGGGGGTTAAGTTGGAGCTTGAGTCTACTGGACCTTGTTGTTTAGCCCTGTTTTAATGTTTATAGTTACCTTAGGCATGTTTCTTAGCCAATACAAGACATTTGCATTTGCAACCATTCATAGGTCCCTTCAATTATGCCTCGTGCAACGACCTCGGTATGTAATGCGAGTCTTCTGTATAAGTGCGAGCAGAGTGACAGTCTGATGATTGACGTGATTGGCCAATGGGTGCCGATAAAGCCAAAAGCGACTGGACTGCTGAAGCCCCTGACCCCTGACCCGTGACCCTGGCCCCTGACCTGACAAGCCCCGCACTGGAAGTCTGGATCCGCGCCCCGCGTTAACCTTGACTAGTACAGTACTATAGTAGGCAGGTCCAACGGTCGGGTATCACCCATCCACTTTAATAAATCACCTCCCAAGAATGTGCCTTGTGGTAGCGGTATCCAGAATAAGGACCAGGGTCACGATAGGTGGCTATTGGTCTGTATTCTGGAAGTTGCTTGATTGAAAGAAGGGATGGGTGGTGTCCCCATCCCAGAAGTAGCTATCATCCCAGTTGGGTACAAAACAGGTACAAACGGGTACCCGTTGGGCTCCAAGGTACCTTGTATCCTGGTCCGTGACCCATCCGTCATTGTGGCTGGAAAATGGGTTGAGGAGCCACAAGAATGCCTTCACGCGTCTTCAACTTCTGGACGCGTCAGACCGCACCTACAGTCCCGATCGAGATGCCACCTCCTAGCTCAGCCCCCATACCGACTTCGTCACCTCTGTCGTCGCCCACATCTTTTGTCACCGCGACCGCGACCGCAACCCCGCCGAACCGCCGGGATGGCACCGTGACCGACATCAGCAGCCCTGCAGGTGGTGACGTCGGGGCGAGCTCAGGCTTGCTGGACCAGTACCAGAAGGCCAGGCGCCTGCCACCCGAGCTCAAGGAGCACTGCCGCGTCTACCTGGAAGAGAACCTGCGTATGTCATGTGCTGTCTGACGGGCATTGGGCATTGCTGGCTGCTGGCGCACCATCTGACCGTGGCACAGATCAGCAAACCATACACCTCTTGGGCAGCCTGCTCACCTCGCGACGGACCGACCATCGAGCGCCCGCCTACTGCCCACCTCCCAGCCAGCTATCCTTGCTACTTGGGCTCGTTGTCCATCCCGACTTCACAACGAGACCGAAAGAACCAGAATGGCCCGAGGCTGCAATCGAGTCCCTAGCCTACCTGCGCACCACACTTGCTGTCTTCGGTCCTGTCCAAGCCGGGTTCAAGGAATCCACCCGTTTCAGTCATGCCTCGTCCTCATCATCCCGCGGCGGCACTCCCGACTCGGACTCTGAACCCGATGCCAACGACAAGGACCGCGATGAGCGCGGCGAAGTACAACTGGCCGGTAGATACGCCGAGGCTAGTGTATGGAAGCGCGGGCAGGACTTCTTCACTGTGGTCGGCTGGGTCTTCAATTGCAGCGTTTTGTACCCGAATCGATGGCGTTACTGGAAGCCCTGGCTCGAGTTTATGCTCGACGTGCTAGACAAGGATCTGGAGGAGAGATACGAGCTGGATTCCCAGAGCGGGCGCGACGACATGCCCGAACTTGGCCAATCAATCCTCGCAAGCTACGTCAGTCAGTGTTCTGGGCGCACAGCTGGCGGTATCAAGCGGATCATGAAGGCCATCTTTGCCGATGGAAGTAAGCCCGCCACCTCTCTATTCCAGGAAGTCTGGGTCAAGGAGCATAAGGAGAAGTCGCACAATGCTATGAACAAGAGGAAGCGGGAAAAGGTCAACATCGACAAGGGCGAATTTGGAGGGTGGCTTGACAATGACTCGGTATATTCGTCCCAGGCTTCGGAACCGCCAACGCCGCAGAAGCGAAGAACGAATTCGGGAAGCGTGGACAAGCACGAATTCCAGGCCCTCGAGTCAACCTATGTCGAATCTATCCCGCTACGTCAACGCCTGTTCTCCACGGTAAGCATCTGGATCTCAGAAAAACAGGCCACCTGTGTGGCTCCTAGCTGACTGATAACACAGCTTTCATACCTTTGCTACCACCTTCCCGACTCTCCCCTGGATGTGTCAGATCTCTATGAGAGTTTCGAAGCAACAACAAAGAGTCTGCCTTTACCCATTTTCACAGCTTTCGTTACCAGCACCACGTCTCAGCTGCTAAGGAGCCAGCAAATATCAGCCCTCCAAGGCATTCTATCACTACTGATGCCCTCCAGTGCCTTGTCTCCCGCCAAAGTGGACCGCGGAAGGCATGATGATGGGGGTATCTCACCCGCGATTCTGGAGCACTGCTTCCTCCCTTACTCGGCAAACACTATCACGGCAGAGGACAATGCAAAGGTGTCCGTACTACTCGAGCAGTTGATGCACATCGTTTGGCTTGACGGGACCGAAGACTTCAGCCAGGATCTCTTGTCTGCCGTGGGGCGTGGCATTGAGGCTCGAAATGCCAAGATCAAGAAGAAAAAGACTCGCGGCCGTGGTAATACTGACGATCCTGATATGGAAGCCAGAGCTGTTCTGGACATGTCAAGTGAGAGGCTGGTGATTCTTGCAGAGCTGTTGCGGGATGCTTCCACGGACTTAGAGGACGGTATGGACGCAGACGAAGACGAAAGAGAAGACGAGGACGAGGATGAGGACGAGGAAGGTTGGTGAAAATGCTATGTGTTGTTGCGACAGCCATAGAATGCTTGCTTACAAGAATCATCAGAAGATATGGAACTGTCTTTCATGACCGCCGTGGACGACTTGGGAGAGGAGGAAAGCGTGGTGGGGCCGAGATACTGCGTATGCCGACGGGAGTCATTTGGCAATATGGTTGCTTGTGATAATCCTACCTGCCCTCACGAGTGGTTTCACTGGAAATGTGTTAATCTCACATCAGCGCCCAAGGGCACATGGTTCTGTCCTACCTGCACGAAGAAAAAGTAGACCCTTTTGTAGGGTGCTTGTTGGAATGAAAGGCCACCTAGGTTGGACCAAGAGGCACAACAAAGCCATGAAAGGGGCTAATGGAATTCATGCTTGGGTTCACTCATGAGAGACATCATGAATCATGGGGGAAAACAACAGTGTGGAGCGTTCTGTCCCTCTTTTCTCCATGGTATCATGCGTGTCGTCTCACGTCTTGTGGTACATACAGTGCTGGTAGTACAAGGGTGATTGTACAGTTTGCAAAAGCAAGAATATCATGACAATTTGCCCCTTACCTCTCTCTTCCTTGCTGAGGTCGGCGTCCATGGCGCCGGCTGCCATGTCTCGTTTGGCCCACCTCTTGCACGCTTCCAGGGGTTTTCTTTCGGCTTCACAGCGTCTTGCACCTCTTGTTCCCGACCCCCAGCCCGCGCAGCCTGCTCCTGTGGTTGTGTCTTCCCTGTATTAAGCGGCGGCACTGGCTGTCCCTTCTCTTTGCCCGGCATATCTATCAAGCTGGGCTTTGCGTCCCATCTCGCGTCGGCTTCGGCAACGAGGACCTTCATGCGCTCCTGTCTCATCACGTCGGCCGACTGCTCCTGTAGGCTGGGCGGGCGCTCGCGCTGGTATCGCAGCCACTGGTGCCACTGCGGCGGGACCTTGACTTCGCTGTAGTGTGTCGATCGCGAGTAGTTGACTATGCGCCGGAAGCGTCCTGATGTGTCGTCGCCTCTTTGGAGTTTGAACTCCCAGTATGTGTTGCCTTGCAGGTCGAGTCCTGCGGGTGGGTTGCGTGTTAGACGGGCTGCCATTGCCATGTAAGACGGGAAGGCATGCGCCTGGACTGGACGTACCGACGAGGAACCGTTTCCTCCACGGTAACCTCAGGGCTTTCCATTGGTACCAGGCCTTCAGGACTGGACCTATTTGCTTGCCCGACATGGTTGTGTATGGTAGTTGGACAATCTGGGATCGTCAAGTGATGGACATGCATGTCAGAAATGTACCTTGACTGGAGTTTGCACGGCCACAGTTCAATCAATGATCTACCAGGATGTTAAATACCTGCGCCACATCTCTTACACTATCGTTAGCTGTGATGCACGGTCCATTAGGTGCTCAAGCCACCCTACCTACCTATTCCAGCCTAACGGCGCGCCTAACGTCAGTCTCATTTCCACAGTGGGCAATGGTGGGGGAGGTCAGCCCTGCCATCAACTTCTCGGGTTGCAATCGTACCTCAACGTCGTCAGTGTTTACATTGGATCCTGGACTGGCGCAATTGTTATACATGCCACTCGACTACCTACATCCATCTCGTTGCGACATCCATGGGTCTTGCTGGCAATAGTGTTATTGCCAGTCATCTCTACGCAGTCCGGACTCCCCGAGCATCCAATATCATCACTAAATCGAGCGATCTGTGTCACCAGTGACGTCGAACCTCATACCACCAACATTCCTGCGAGCCCTGCGCTTCAGCAGACATAGGGAAGGTATCTACAGCACCGTGTCATACAAGATCTGGACAGATGCTTTCCGGCTACCATCGTTTCGATTTCTTCAAGAAGGCACCACCCGCATAAGAACATATCTTGGTGTCTACTGAATACCCGTCCCGCAGTCATGGCGTCTGTTTCGTCTCTAGATAAGGACTTGCGCAAGATGCGCCTCGACAAATATACCCCTGGCGCCGCAAACGAAGCCCGGTCTTGGGTCGAAGCCGTCTTGGGCGAACGATTACCATCGAATGATCTCCTGGAAGGACTGAAAGATGGCCTGGCGCTTTGCAAGTACGTGCGACCTCTCGTTGACAGCCATTCGCCCACCTCTCTTGCTGACTGCTTTTGTGACAGACTGATCAACATGGCCATCGGCCCGCCCGGTATCAAGTTCAAGAAATCCGCCATGCCCTTTGTCCAAATGGAAAATATCTCGCACTTCCTCCGCGCCTGCCAGTCACCCCCTCTCAACCTACAAGAACACGACATGTTCCTCACCGTCGACCTATATGAGCAGAAGGACCCCGCCCAGGTCCTCCAGTGCCTCGGCGCATTCTCCCGAGCCGCCCACAACATCAACCCCTCTGCCTTCCCAACAGCAATTGGTTCGAGGCCACGCGGTGGTGGTGTGCTAAGCCCGCAAAGCACTGGACCGGCCACGCCTAGAAATCGCGGCATGTCCAATGTCAGCGCTACATCATCCGTATATGGGTCCCGTCCTGGCTTGGCGGCTGCCAAAACCGGTGACTCGGGTTCTGGTCGCTGGAGTTCTACTAAGAGCCCTACTGGGGAGCGGGTTGGATCACCCGGCAGTGTATCAAGTTGGAGCAAGAGGGACCACGAGGGTGTTACCAATCCAGCCTGGAACATAGCCCAGTACGGCTATATGGGTGGCGCAAGCCAGGGTAACCTGGGAATTGCCTTTGGAGGGCGGCGGCAGATCACTAGTGCTAGTCCCAATGTCCCAAACATGGCTGAGAAGGAACGCAGGCGTAAGGAACTGACTGCCGAAGCTGAACGCCAGAAACATCAGATAGAGGAAGAGGGACGCGTGCGCCAGTCCGAACTCGAAGCACAAGAAGAACGCGCTCGGTTAGAGGAAGAGCGTAGATGGGAAGAGGAGACCAGGCGGCAGCGGGCAGATGAGAAGCGCCAAGCCGAAGACGAGAAACGGCGGTGGGAAGAGGAAGAACGCCAATGGAAGCTGACTGAAGAAAAACGACGAAAGGAGGAAGAGGAAGCCGAGGCCAAGTTGGCAGGCGAACGCCATCGTACTCAAAATCAGAACGACGGCCGCCTACAAGGGCAATTCCTCAGTCAGTATCAGGCCGAGCAGAACTCAAGGACCCAGAAGACCGGCGACGACGATTACAGCGACCGCATCAAGCAATTGGAAAAGGAGTTGGAATTGGCCCGCCAGCGCGAACAACAATACGAGGAAGAGCGACAAAGGCGGTCGCAGAAACGAGAAGCGTCTAAGCATCGAGCCCTTTCTCGTACCCGTCCGGGCATGCCGGCAAGGGAGCCCAGCCGCCAGGACTCTTGGTCACGAGATGAGCGAGAGGTTCTACGTACGTCGCGGGATCAGCACCAAGAGACGGCTCCCCCGCCACCGCCGCGCCCTCTTCCTGTGCCCACAGCTGCACCAGTCAAGACAAACCGGACAGGTGAGATGGCGCCAGTGAAACCCCACCGGACTGGTGAGGGTAGACCCCTTCCCGTACCGGACCGAGCTAGAAACCAGGTGCCAAGTGGCTTCGGCACCGGCTCCCCACGGCCTCTGCCCATACCGTCTGCAAAACCCAATGCCAACCGAACGGATCGGTACTTGGCGTCCAACCCAGCACCTGTTCAGCCCCCCCCGCAACAGACCTACTCGCGCGAACTCGACGCCACAGCGGAGCGTGACGAAGAGGACAGACGCCGGGCACAGTTCCAAACTAAGACCAAGGCGGGCGGCTTTGCTGGCAAGTCCTTGCTGGAGCGTGAGATGGAAATGGAGCGCCAACGGCAACGCGAATGGGAGGAGTCTCAAAAGGAGACAGCCAAGGCGGCCAGGACTGGCGATGGTGTTGATGGTATTGGTGGTGGGGTCGGAGGACGTTGGGATGTCGGGCAGTGGAGCGGCTACACCGGCGGCGATAGCCAGAATAACGGTTCTTCGGGTATCGGTGCCGGCAGGAGACAAATCGTCGGGCCCAGACCACTCCCGGGGAGGCCTTGAGCGTATCGTTGAGCAGTGTGCTGGAAAGGCATACTAGTCGTCGTGCCCTTTGTTGCCGACAAGAATAGACCTAGCCTGGTCCTGACAAGATGTCAATTGTAGAGCTGGATTGAAGAGTTACGAATCTTGTTAATATACACCTGAATGAATATGTTCTTGTCCTATGCTCGGCCCTTCTGTTTTTCTATGATAGCAGCCTGATCGCGTACCTGCAAACAAGCTGGATAGGATTATTGTATATTGACTTTAGTATCCTTTCATGCCAATTTAACCTCGTGTTGCAAGCATGCGACGCTGAGGGACTCCATTATTAGGTTAGTTGGTAGGGGGAAATATGTGCTTGAACGTGTGAATAGCATGTAGAGTTGTCACTTGCGAAGATGGACGATCCGAATGTGGGCGACCAATCAACCTGAAAATGTGGTGGCCAGTTGAAGCAAACCCTTTGTGATTATATCTGCTGGGCTGGCGGAGGTCTGTTAGGTTCGCAGGGTCTTTGGGTCTCGTATATCCTATGTCTTTTGGTCTAGAGTTCCTCCTTAAGAGACGACGTCTCTTAGCGGGGTACGCCCACCACATTCCTACCATGCTGCCTCTTGAATAGGTACAAACCCCTACGACTCGTTCCAGATCCGGCGCGTCGGGTTGGTCCTGCTTGTCCTGTCTTGTTCCGGGTCCACACCTCAGGCTCCCTGCTCCGTTGGCCGATTATCCTGGCAAGCCACTCCCATGGGACCGGTTCACATATCTAACATAGTGGAGCACATCTCAACCAACTGGCAGTTGGTTGATATCACGAGTATTGGGCGCTTTGTGTACACATATTCTACGGCATGTGACGGCTGTTGGTTTGGATTTTCTACCTGATGATCACCTACAGCACCGGATCGGTACTTATGATACCCAACATATGTGAACTTTGTCATGGCCATTTGTGGCCCGGTGGCTCAGTCGATTCCAACAGCATGATATATGTCTATCGACGTACTCTTCCCTTTCAGCCGGGCACGACCCTTCATTGCCAACGCGTTTTGAACCTTATGTTCCCCTCGCCATATCGCTGCATTCGTGTCCAACTGATTGTTGGTCTACGTTGATTCTTTGTTCATGGCCCCAGGAGACGTTCAGGATGGTCCTGGTCATGCAGTATAAGATGATGACCGCGCGAGAGGAGAGAGGGCTCTGCACCCTCTCTTTCACGACTGCGGTTGCGATCTTGAAGAACGCTCTCTCTGTCTCGCTCTCTCTCTCTCTCTCGCTCTCTCGCTCTCTCGCTCTCTCATACGCGGGGTTGGCGCATTGGACCCTACGTACGAAACCGCGCACGCCGTCACTATGTGTGTAATTAGGACCATCAAGATGGCATGCGGTCATCCTCCCGAGTGGAAAGACATGAACTTGGGTGGTGGCAACCATTACATACACCAAGACAGGGGATGTTTCAAGAGTGTTGGCAAGGGGAGAAATGCTCCGACTTCAGGACCACGCCCGCTTCTGAAAACCCCGCCCTTGCTGTCAACGAAAAAATAAAGAAATGCGCTTGCTGCCGATACACCGAACAATTCGAACATACCTTGAAACTTGGAAGAGTTTCAGCGCCCGAGGACAAGCTGGTCGCGGTACGAGCCACACATGTATACCAGTTCGGACAGGAATGGGATGTCCTGAAAGAGAAGGGGGAGCTATTTCCTGGCATTATCAAGAAAAGTAAAGAATTACTCGTGCTATTCGACGCCGCGCTAAAAGAAGAGTAAATAGACTGCCTGAACATGGCATTTTTTCGGCAAGAAGGTAGACGGGGCTCGGGGGATGCTCGGGGTACTCTGGCAGGATAGGAGGTAATTTGGGTCACTCTTTCATGTTTTAACTAGGCGTTTGTTTTTGATTTATGGTTTGGTTTCTGGTTTGGTTTCTCTTTAGCGGTACGGTCTAGGTATGATTTTCAACTTTACGCTTTTCCTTTGACCGACTTGATGACTATGTCTACTAGGAAATGAAGGCCTGTTATGCAAGTGTTCGCACTCCGGCTTCCGTATACCACAATCACGCCTTGTAAAATCTCGTAATGAACGGCAGCAACATGCGATGCGGCCATCATGTAGGCCAAGAGTTGCTTGAGTCTCCATGTAACTAGCCCAGTAAGGGACTTGGTCTCTTTGTATGAAATCGCTTTCACTACCCTCTTCTGAGGTAGTATTCTAGCGGTTTAGGGTCTGATCTCTGGTTTTCCAGGATGTCGACTCAGCAACTGCGATCTGCCATCCGGTCCCTCTCTCAGAAGTCCTCCAACTCGCCGACCTTTCCGATGCGTGGGTTGGCAGAGTCTCCAGGCCGAAACTGGCCAGTGCCGGTGGTGGACCAGCAGCACTCGGTGTAGTTTCCGGCGCCGGGATATCGTCCTGCTCCGGCTTTGAAAATGGCAGCTTTGCAGGCTTGGATTGCTGACGGCGGTGCGTAGAAAACGAGGCTGAAGCGTTTGACGGCGGAGGAGGCCATTCTTAGTCTTGTCCTCGGGCCAACGGGGGGAATTCGTCTACAATCGATTTCACGCCTACCCGAGGCAATATTGAGAGAGTGTCGTGGCTGAAGTGGCGTAGTTGAGATTGTGCAATGTGTTGTTGAGGTTGGATAGTTGTTGCAGCCCCGCGGCGCAGCCGTCCACTGTCCAGTTTGCTTTGGTTCGGCCCGGGCCGCCCTGTGTGGGGACACTGCAGATCATTCCGGCAAACACCATCGCCGAAACCGCGAGCGGATGTCGAGTCAGTTGCTCAAATTGTTTATATTACATGAATCGAAGCAGGAGAAGAAAAATGAGCATCAGGGGTCGCCGACGCCGCCTTCCCGTTCGCGTCCATTCAGCATTCAGTCATGCATGTATATACATGTGCTGCTTACTCACATATCTGGGCTCAGCCCCCTAGCTGCGCCGCTGGCTTCACCGGAGTGACTCAAAGGTAGAAAGAGAGGCATGAGTAACAACACGAATGAATGGATTACTAAATGAATGAAAAGCGGTTAACAAAGGAAATAAAATTGTGTCCAAACAGCACGACCCCCGGCATGCAGCCCTAACAGTATACCATTATGCCGCTTACTCCCATTCCACATCATCGATCACCAATAGTCTTCGTGTTCCCAACCCAGCAGATTGAGAGATGGTAACAACCTGAAAATCAATTCAGGCTCTGCTGTAACTTTGAGCAAATTGACGAGTTTATATGTATATATATTTGGTGGTTCATGGCTGAACCCTATCAATCTTCTCCCTCAACCTCAACGCCACTGCTCAATAAGGCTCCAGTGAAACCTTCATCTTTCTCCGATGAGTCACGAGAGCCATATATGAAGACGTATCGTCACACGTGAATCGAATACCAACAATCCACACACCCACACCAACAATCCCATACAAACACCAAGCCTTATCCAAACACCAAGCTCCATACAGACACCAAGCCCTATACAAACACATACCTACAGGATGGCGAACACCAAAGCATCACGGCGTCAAAAAAAAGCAAAGGCACGCCAAAACGAGGCCACCGAGTCACCCGCGTTGCCCGATGTAAAACAACCAGACTCTGCAGCTGCAAAGACGACGCCAGAGAATCATAAGCATTGCAATCAAGTCAGGAACGAGCCGATTGAAGATTCGGTGACTTCAGCGGCATCATCCCTGGCGAATCCGGTCAACCATATAGACACTCCGCTTCTAGGGTCACTCCCCGAGCGCCCTTTCAGCCAACCTTCGAGCCCAGTCCGCTTGTTCATAGCCTCTCTTGGGAATCCAGCACCATACCAGAACAGCAGGCATTCGGCAGGGCACATTCTTCTCCACGCCCTACAATCCCACCTCGGCTTACCTTCTTTCAAACGGTCCAAGCCGTACGCTAGGGGCTTCCTTTCACTCGGCGCAGACGTCGGTCGACCCGAGCTGACTCTTTGGCAATCGCCAGCCTCCATGAACGTCTCGGGAAGCGCGGTGTTGAAAGCATACAAGCACTTCGTCTCAACAGTGACCTCAGAGGCATCGACGCTGTTGGTGGTGCTACACGATGAGATGGAAGCTGGAGTAGGTCAGCTCAAGGTCCGTCGCGGGTTTATGAGTGCCAAGGGCCATAACGGGATCAAGTCGGTGCAGCAGAGCTTGCAGTCTGCCGGTCTCATGAAGACACTGCTCGATGGCGATAATGAAGGAAGGCTCGTCAAGATCGGTATTGGTATTGGTAGGCCTAGCGGCGGCACCAGGGCGAAAGACGACGTTTCGGCCCACGTGTTGGCCGATTTCACCCACGAGGAGAGGATGGACGTTGAAGGCAGTGTGGGGAGACTGGTGGGCATTCTCGAGGATGAAAGTGCGAGAGTCGCTGCGTAATAATAAGGTAAGAACACCTCAACTGACGCGTTGTGAGCGCTTGAGTGAGTGATGTTACAGTATTCAACCTTGCACGATAGAAAATGGAAGGCAAGAAGAGAGGAAGGTTGCTTCCGTGCACCTCCACCTCAATGCGAAGAAATCCATGGGGCGAGCAACCCCGCGAAAGATGTCGTCATACCGTTTGGCAGAGACCATTCTGCGAACAACACCTGCATCACTTCTCCATTTCGAGTTGAACCCCTTTGATCTACTCGAGCTACTTCAATTCAATACACGGCATCAAAATGGCACCAGCGAACAAGATACGCGACATCTTCAACGTGAACGGCCTCGTCGCCGTCATCACAGGCGGCGGCAGCGGGCTTGGCCTCTACGCCGCTCGGGCTCTAGATGCCAACGGGGCGAAGGCAGTCTACATCGTCGGTCGCAGAGAGCAGACCTTGCAGGACGCCGCGAAGACTGCCGTCAATGGCACCATCAAGCCAATCGTAGGCGACGTCACCGACAAGGCTTCCCTCCAGAAGGTCGCCGACCAAGTGCGAAACGAACAGGGCTACATCAATCTTCTGTTCGCCAACGCCGGTGTATCTGGGCCCAAGCATACCGGTGCCCTCACCAAGTCTGATGGAAGCAAGCCTTCGATTCAGGAGGTCCAACAGAAGCTGTTCGAACCGGACATGGAGTCGTTCACTCAGGCATTGCACGTGAACAACACAGCCGTATTCTACACCGCAGTCGCGTTTCTCGACCTCCTCGACGCCGGCAACAAGCAGCGAAATGTGCCGCAGACATCGCAGATCATCGTCACATCCTCAGTGGCAGGCTTCAGCCGACACCTAGCCGGGAGCTTCGCCTACTCCACTTCCAAGGCCGCGGCGACGCACCTCGTCAAGATGCTGTCGACCTTCCTCTCCGTGAACAGCTTCAACATCCGCGCCAGTGTTATCGCACCAGGACTCTACCCCAGCGAGATGACTGAGGGACAGACGAGTCAGCTGAAGAGTTATCAGGGTGTCGAGGGGCACGAGAACGCATACGAAGGGGCCCACGAGATGCCGCATGAGCGGAGTCCGGCTGAGCGGACTGGCAGCGAGGAGGACTTTGCGGGCACAATCCTCTTCATGGCTAGTCGGGCTGGTGGTTATCTGAATGGAGAGACACTTCTGACGGACGGAGGAAGACTGAGTCAGCTTCCTGGGACGTACTGAGCTGGATAGAGTCTCGGGACTTGCCCTACATTTGCGTCAACGCCACCACGCTACCTTTGTAATGGCCACTCATCGACAAACAACGTGTGTCTCTGCACTCAAAGCATACAAAGGCTAGTGAAGAACATTGCGATTAGACTCTGCACGATGAGCTCGCCTAAGCCTGCCAATAGGTCGGAGTTGTCCGGTGCAGTTTTGTCCCAATATGAAATCCATGCATTAATAGCGAGCAAATACCATCTAAGATTTATGACGCCCTTGGGAGGCCTTATCCTGGCAATGATATGATAATATGCTGGTTGCCTCGAAGCGGGTAGTTCCGTACGAAAGACCGTCTTCAACTTCCTAAGGCTCCTAAGCAGCCACTCAACACTAAAGAGATACCACCACAGCATTCGCAGAAATTTCTGAAGAGATCGGCCTTCTCCAGCTTTGTCGTGCCCTTTTTCTGCCCAGCTGGGCCGCGATCGGGGTTCTGTGCCATTTGCGCTTGCTGTAACGTAGCAAAATGTATGGTCGATTCTCGTCTGTCTTAATCTTGGTTCTTCGGAGGATTTCGCGGTGCATGATTCTCCTCCTAGATATCCCTGTGTTGTGGGTCACTCCTTATCCTGTTATCACACGTGATACCCCTTGGCACCTACTGCCGTTCAACACTTGCGGGGTGTCGCCACTCCGTTGCGCGACAGGAGCAAGTGCCGCCGGTTGTGGCTTCGACTGTAACTCGAAATTAGGATGGAATCCACTCGGATGCATGACTTCAGGAGGGAAATTACTGGATGTTTCTCCATTGTCACCACAATATCCCAGCTAGCCTATAGTCTCGAGCGGGTTGGGGGACTGGTAATGTGGAAGGGCTCGTGCGTGTGTGTGACCTGGTCACCAGAATCATTCGTGCGGTATGTTCTGGGTGACGTTGGGAAGGGATGGTTGTGTGTGGTTCGTGGAGAAGATCTTCCCGAGATTCCCGTGCGAGGATTCGTCCTTTCATAAGGCTCTTGTGACTCATCGGATGAAGACGAAGGTTTCGCTGGTGCTGTATTGGCGTTGAGGTTGAGGGAGAAAACGATTAAAGTTTAGCCATGAGCCACCAACCAAAAAAAAAAAAAAAAAAAAAAAAAACCCCTCGTTAATTTGCTCGAGGTTCGGCAGAGCCTGAATCGTTTACACATCACCGATACCATCTTGATCTGCTGGGTTGGAAACACAAAGTCAGCGAGGACACTGGTTGACATAGTTGCAAGTGTTGATACTACAGGCACATATGGCCCTCGTTCATTCTTGGGTAGCTTTGAGCCACCTATGGAAGTACCCATGGAATACTCTAGAAGTCGATCTCACCATGTCTGGACATCTTACTGATGGCAGACGAAGGGGCCCAAAGAGATAGGAGCCCAACTACATTTACGTGTGAAAGTTGAGACGGGAAGAGAGAGATTATTACCAGATTTCAGGCTCCGCGACTATACACCGTGAGAGTGGACAGCTGGTACCGAGCGCAGTCGATACTGAGCATGATTCGCGAATGTTCTGGATACATCACGGCCGTCGTCTTCCAGGCTGTGCCAATGTCAGCTGGCGACATGAATGCACTCGAATTCCGATTGGAGCTCTCAGTTATGTCAATGAAGTCGCTATAGTATCGTCCAGCATATACTCCGGGGTCTCCAAGCAACTTATTGCCGACCAACTTGGGACGGGCGACGATCTGTTGGACACGCCACTGGATGATCTGATATGCGGTGGTGGGAGTACCAAGCAGGCGAGAAGGACTTGCAGAACTCAACAATCGAAATCCTTCCTTTTCTTTCGTCATGCATGCCTAGCAGTCAGAACTATTGAACGACTGAGCCAGTATTCGACACATCCGATGCTGTCTGCATGGCCAGGCAGGCCGTGGCATGGATCCTCTTCGGGTTGTCGAGGCTTTGTTTATAGTGATAATTAGAACTAGGACATTCTTCTCACCTCGGGTCCTCGAAAAACCTTCGAGGCATGTTGTTTGTGTGGGACTGATATATCTTCAGCTCTCAAAAGGCAGCAAAAACCGAGTTCTCATTTAAGACAAGCCCCATCCCGCAGTCCTTTCCGACCTCGCTCTTGACACTTCTAACGTCAAAGAATAGTGCACTCAGTCTTCAATCGAAAGGCATTGAACTCGATGGCATCATCAAAGAAGGGAAAGACACATTATGTCTCTCGGCACGAGACAGGGAAGGTCCCTCTCATTGACCTCACTGATCCAGGAGCGCCCGAGTCGTGGGTGAAACGCCCCGAGACGAAGTTTCTCGTCTTATCCCCTAAGAAGTCCGTCCCTATTCTTGACCTCACCAAAAGCGGAACTGGAGAAGGTCTAATCGAGTTGCGCGAGAGAAGAGTCGAACTCATTGATCTTACAGCCAGCCCTCCAAGGCGAAAGTCGACGAAAGAACGGCCTTCGGCGAAGAAGCATGGAAAGGCGAGAAGCCGCAGTACGAGACCACCTCGTCCCTTTAGAGGTCCACCTACACCACTTACACCACCTCCATCACCCCGCCCCTTTGGAGCTCCGTCTCGATTAAAGAAGCGTCTTATCCCATCCTCCATTGCCCCCGTTGCCCCTGTTGGCCGAACTACCCCTATCTCCCCTATTTCGCCATCTGTTATCCGCCCAACTATCAAAACACCTCTCTCAGGATTCGAGACTGCGACGAGGGGACCCGAATACACGACCACTCGGTCTCCTGAGAAACCTCATGGGCCTCCCCCTGTATTTGAGTTCAAGGGCCCAACGACACCTAAGCCCTTCAGCTTTCCAGGATTGTCGGACAAGCCTGCGAAAGACAAGACACCAGGACCGGGAAGACCAGCAGGGCCACTAGCCGTAACAGCTAGACTCCCCAAAGCGAAGCAAGCAGTCGGTCCGCCGCCACGCAACCTGTCCACGATCGGCCTAAATGAGCCAAAGTGGAAAAAGCTTGAGGGTGAGTTGCCATGCTTGCTACAAAGCTGAGAGAACCACCTTGTGCTAACACATCTCCCGTAGAATCGTCGCGGCGAACTCTACCCCGGGTTCTATTCCGCGGCTTCAGCGGTCGTTCGGGAGGCGGGATCGACAAGCGTCTCAACAGCGAAAAGGGCATAATCCCACACGGATTTCTCCGTGGGAAGAAGCCGACGACTATGTATGACACACCCAATCTCAAGGCTATGATTAATGGTCACCTTGGGGGTTCCAGGACCATCCAGAGCAATTTTAGCTCTTGGGCAGCGGATTTCGCGACCGCTGAAGGGTATGCCGGCAGCAGCCACGATAGCCGCATCGCAATCATCGACACATCTCTACTGGAGCAACACGTACGCATCTATCATGTCCCGACACTCAGGGAAGCCTTTGGTGAGCCTCCGTCGTATGCCCATGAGTATCTGGTGTACGGTCCCATCCAGGGCACGGCATTCCACTGCGTGCCTGCGAGCTCCATCTCTTATCCCGGCCGGTCAGGTCTCCCTACAAGCGACCTGAAGACGAGAATCGCGACGGCAAAGCGTGTCGCAACACTCTTTCGCCCATCGCGTGACAAGAGGCCCGACATCGTCATAGCAATGACCGTCGTCATGGCGTGCCGAGCTTCCGATCGCTACGTACGTGGCGCTGTCAAGAACTCGGACGGGCTTCTTCAGCAGCTTCAGGAGCAGCTGTCCGAAGAATTGAAAGCGCTGCAGCTCCCGTCTGCTGATACTGATACTGGTCTGGTCAATCCACACACCTATACGAAAAGTTTCCCAGAGGTGGAGAAGATGGTGAACCTGCTACTGGCCATGGAGCGCATAGTGAGAGCCAAAAGAACGAGTCGGAAGAGGGCACATTTCTCGTGACACATGACTATCGGCTGGAAAGGCGAAACAGCTTTGTGCTTAGGCTAAGAGGTTGGTCAGCCAGAATCGTATGGTTCTCCGCGGAGCGAATTGAATGACGTCTCCAAGACGTAGAGTTGGGCGACTGACACCCAAGACCAGAGTCATTTGAGCTTTGCACTTTGTACTGCACTCTAAAATACAGGCCACAGCCGGTGCATTATGTCAAGTGAGTTTCCTGGGTGCTCACCGATGTTCGGCGAAGGCTTGTCCAGAGGAAATCTCAGTTCCTTGCGATATTTATGTAATGGAGTACACCATAGTGTGCCTTGTGGTAGCGGTATCCAGAATAAGGACCAGGGTCACGAATGGTGGCTATTGGTCTGTATTCTGGAAGTTGCTTGATTGAAAGAAGGGATGGGTGGTGTCCCCATCCCAGAAGTAGCTATCATCCCAGTTGGGTACGAATCTGGTACAAACGGGTACCCGTTGGGCTCCAAGGTTCCTTGTACCCTGGTCCGTGACCCATCCGTCATTGTGGCTGGAAAATGGGTTGAGGAGCCACAATAGTTCTTGAATTTGACTCAGTCTTCGTACCTAATTCACGATATCGATCAGCTTGATGGCTGCGACCGTACCATGGGCTTGGTTATATCCGTGATGATGATGCCGACTGAGTTGATAGTTTGTCCAACTTCCTCCGGGATGCATCTCGAATCTACGCTCCCGTCCTAGTAACCTCGGACTGGTACGCACATGAGCATGACCATGAAGATCTGGTCCACGTTACACATCAGTCTTTATTCAATCAGTGCACCACACTTGCCAAAAACAACTATTTTTCTTGGCGCCCCGCTGTTAGGGCACAGCCTCGATTCCTGCGCTAAAGCAGGCACTTCTTTCAGTAACTGACTATCTTTGTTAAGACACAAGAGAAATTTTCTCACAAGCCGGATGGCACCCTTCCACGACGGGCCCCCAAACACGCCCGTGGCCGTCCCAAAGACGACCACCAGCGGCATGCTCAAATCCCTGGCCCCTAGAAAGACATACGGCCCGGCAACTCCGAGCAGGCTCCACTAAGCGCTGTTTGACAACATCAGCAGCAGCCTGTCACAGGTCTCTGAGGCTGACTTCACCATTGTTTCCCCTCTGAAAGGAAAATCCCGAAATATCAATGACAGCAGCACCACTGGAATGAAACAACCTCAATTGAACGAAATCTCTGCAGACCAAGCCATTGGATGTGATATAGGGAGCAAAGCCTCTTCTTTAAAGTGCCAGGACCAAGTTGCCAAGATACTGGTTAAAGACAAGCACCTCTATGAAGCCAGGATGACAATGTTTCAGGAGTGTGCTGCAGCAGTTGATAAGACACTTGAAAAAGCTAGAACCAAACTATACTCTCATGCTAAGGAGTTCAGCGCTTTCTTCTCTAAACGTCTGAGCGAGTGGCTGGAAACCCGAGATCCGCCCAAAAGGAAGACCATTCCTTGGGGAATAGGGATAATAAAGCCCACCATGACCTTCGCCCAAGCTGTCTCCTCTAGCCAGCAACAGCATCTACGGACAGTCAACACTACCATAAGAAAAATACAGCCTGGCGCCCTTATCACTGCCAACTAACTGAAAAAGAAGCAGGATGATCTCTGGGTCTTTGTTCGCATGGATAATAGCCACTTAGAGCCTTATAGAATAAAGTCTATACTAAACAGAAGACTTAAACTCCACCCTCAAGAGCTTAAAGAAATGACCCGGTGCCCCTCCGGATTTACCTTACACCTAAGGGACAAGCCAATTCAGGCTAAGCTCCTGGCCTTCCAAGAAGAAATCACCGACATTCTTAAGGCAGAAAAGATCGAGACCCACACGGTCTGGCATCACTACAAGGTCGATAGATGCCCAAGAAAGGTCATCAGTGCAGAAGGGTTAACAATCGATATTACTGACATTGCTGTTACTGAGAAAGTTAAAGCCCAAACAGATAACAGACCTTTAAGGTGTATATTCTTAAGGAACACAGTTAATTCTGATCCAGAGACTACATGGGTGATCTCTCTACCCCGTGCAGCAAAGAAACTATTCACGCTTTTTGCTCACTCAATGACCTCAAGGCACATTCAATACTCCCCCAAGGTTCACCAGTGTGCGAGCTGCTTGAGATACCATAGTAGGAACTACCAATATGAAAAGTAAGTATGTGCACGTTACGCCAGTACAGTACACCAGGGGGAGTGCAAAAAACCAATCCCAAAGTGTGTCAACTGCAAAGGACCTCCTGCTGCCAATTTCGATAAATGCCCTGTACGCCCTAAAGTTGTGAAAGGCATCATCCACAAGCACACGTGGGAGCAAATCCAGGAAATAAGGCTGGCCGGAGAAAGAGCCAGATCTAGGGCCTTCAATGAAACAGGCAAAAACCAAGCTGGGTCAACACTTAACAATAATAACAAAGACACCACAATACAAATCGACACAACAAATACAGCTCATTCCAAGAATGCTAACACCATTGTCGTCAGTCAATGCTAGGTACATCAAACAAAACACATTGACACGGGCATCTAGTCATCTATTCTGTAAATATAGCAGGAGGACAAAAGAGTGCAGGCCCTACAGAGTTAGCCACCAACCTAGCTGACTATAAAAGAGAACAAACAGACATCATTCTAATGCAAGAGCCCTGGATTGGCATACCACCAGGCAGGAGAATGAGAATAAAGACACATCCCAATTACGATATATACTCCCCAGTGGATTCCTGGGACAGCGACAGTACGCGGCCCAGATCTCTCATCTATGTGAGAAAACACCTTTAAATGGATCAATTTTGGCCCTATGCTACACGAGACATTACCTGGGTTAAGGTACAAGGCATTACATTTGCCAGTGTCTACCGGCTATGTGACAACCCACAGGAAGTGAATGACATTCTGGAAGTATGGACTCCACCTTTTGACTGCATTATAGCTGGAGATTTTAATGCTGGCGACACATCCTGGGACTCAAGCAATCCAGGATATTATGGTGGTGTTATACCTGCACAGACTATGGCAGACTACGGACTGGATCTGATTTCTGAACCAGATGTCCCAACACATGGTGACGGAAATGTACTAGATCTGGTGTTCTCAGATGTGCCCATGGGTGAAGCCTCAGTCAATGATGACTGCAAAGCAGCTGTTCAGACTTACAGGGCCCTTTCCAAACAGACTACAAGCCAAGAAGGGCGGAATCCAGCCTGACAGGAATTTTGCCGCGTGGTTCAGAAAGCTAGGAGAGAGTACTGGCAGACTCTAATTGATTCAGTGACTGAGCCAAAAGACCTGTACAGAATCGTTTCTTGGCACAAGCTGTCAGCAGGATTGCGTTCCCCTCCAATCATCATAGAAGACCAAATATTTGAGTCACAAGAGAGCAAGGCAAATGCACTACGCTCAGCCACGCTTGAACAAAGTACCTCAGACAACGATATCATTGACCCCTGGTCCGCTCAGATCACACAACCCAAGCCACACATCCCCCTTGAATATTATGTCGGACTGGAAGAGGCTAAAGGGTGCACTATAAGGACCAAGAGCAACTCCTCAGGAGTAGACACCCTCACAGTACGGATTCTGAAAGCTTGCTGGCCAGTCATTAGGGAACATATCAGAGCCCTCTTCTAGACATGTCTACAGATCGGACACCACCCTAAACCATTCAAAATAGCTGAAGTGGTGATGATCCCAAAACCAGGCAAGACAGACTACTCCAATCCCCGGGCTTACAGACCAATATTTTTACTGTCATGTCTTGGCAAAGGCCTAGAACGACTCATCGCAAAAAGAATTACCTGGTTTGTTGTTAAACTTGGAATTCTAGCTCCACAACATTTTGGAGCTCTACCAAAGCGCTCTGCCACTGACTTGGTAGCCGCACTCATACAAGATATTGAGCAGGCCCTCGACTAAGGCCTCGTTGCAACGGTAGCCACGTCAGATGTGAAAGGGGCCTTTGATACTGCCATAATGGGACGGCTAGTGGTTTGCATGAGAGAACAGGACTGGCCGGGCTTTCTCATAAGATGGGTCCAGTCATTCATGTCCAAGCGGTCCGCAAGGGTTTGGTTTGAAGGTATCGTGACCAATATTAAAGCTCTCATTTGTGGGCTACTACAAGGCTCACTAGCCTCTCCACATACCTTTCCTGGTAAAAATCATCTGTGCGCTCGCACTTGTTAGTACATCTGCGTATATCACAGCAAAATTCTTAACACTTGGCATTGCGCCATTATTTTGAATTTAAACATCAAGGGCAGAATCTCGAGATCCGCTTTGCTCCCTGCAAAGGGGACGGACACAGCACTCGATGATAGCGGCTTTCACAACCCCCCAGCGATCTATCAGAGTTGCAACGGACGCTCCTCAGTTCACCCGAGAACCTGAGCCTATCACCCCTTCTAACCTCGACCAGCGGAATAAGAAGAGGAAGCCTGCCAATGTCGAGGCTCCTCCAATAATTGACCTTACTAGAAAGCCCGCTACCTGATATCATGACATTGCCGCCAGCGCTTTTGCACCTCACTTAGAGGACCTTGAGCGCAAGACCCGTATTAAACAAACGGTCCTAGGACAGCTCGCTGACTGCCTAGACGATTATGTAAACACCTACGATGGACAATAACAGTCTGAGTACAAGAGAGAGGCCCGCTTAGTGGTTGAAATGATTTACAGTCACCTGAACATTGCTATCTTTTCTAGCACTGACGGCACCTTTTATGCGCCCATCCGTGTCAAAAGCTCGAGCCTATTGACACCACCACCACCAATACCACCACCAACACCACGAACGCGTGCGGGCAAGGCCCTAGGGGGAAGTAATCCAAGCAGGTTTCCTGGGCGGGAGTGGCCAAAGCAGGCCACGTGACGAATTCAGGGGGCAACGCTATCACCCATGCCGGTGCCGGACCCTCCGCCCACACGTCCCGCCCCAGTGCCTCGGCGTCTGCCCTAGCCAGGGATGAGACACAAATTTTGATACGCCTAGATGAAGATCGGCGTATGCGGAGGGAGCAGCCCTTCACTCTTCGCTTTGTAATCTGTAAGGAGTTTAAAGATCTTGGGCTAGGCCTGGCTGACGTGCCAGACATCAGCCCGACCAACACTGGTTGGTCTATCAGGGTGGCAACCAGGCGGATTAGAGAACAACTACTAGGTCCGGAAGCAAAGCTGCGTCTAAGAAAAGTTATAAATACTGTAACAGTAGATGTTCCAAAGCACTGGTTCACATACGTGGTGCCAGACATCCCCTGGAACTTCTCCGACTACGTGAACTTGGGCAACCACATCCAGACACAAGACGTGATCGAGGACGAGGTATATACCCAGACGAAAGCACGCCCGTTAAATGCAAGCCGTCTAGACAAGGCCCAGACCCCGCCACAGGCAGAGGCAGCTGGATGATTTCTTTCTTAATATCCGTGAGGCCGTTCAGCCTCTTTAACGGCAGCGGTCGCTCAAGGCTGGTTGAGAAGAAACCCACCATCAGCATCCACAACCCGGGATATCAGGGCTATTGCTTCGCTAGGAAGTGCAACCGGGCTCACTGCTGCAATAACTGCGGCGACCAAATAGATGACCACGAGGCAGGCAAGCCCTGTGACCGACCTTCCTGCTGTACAAACTGCCACCACGGCCCCTTCCCAGCAGGACATGACAACTGTGCAGCAGCCCCCAAACGCAAGCATGAAGAGCTTGTGCGCCGTAACAAGAAGCAGCTCCAGAGTGTCAGACGGGCTGGAGCCAAATGCTATAGAGAGGTCCACGATGTCACGTTATCGGCGCCTAAAGGACTCGGCCAGAACAGGCACGCACCTTCCAGCGACCCGTTTGCGACCCAAAACAACCCTAGCGCCACTGCCAAGAGGAAGAAGAGGGTACTGAGCACCGGCTCACGGCCCAACCACGCGCCGTCATCAGGGGCCAGCACGATCTCCAGCTCCCCCGGTGGGACCACTCTAGAGAGACACTCAGTTGACGGGGACGGAGACACCGAGATGAGCGCCCCGGGACCGTCATAGGCCCCGGGGCCGTCCTCTCAGGCCTCTCAACCGGACCGGCCAAGGCTACAGCAAGGTCCCCAGCACAAGGGCGCCCTCACAGCACCTACAGGCTGAACCCATAAATAACCCGAACTCCCTGAAGAATAATACCAGGACGCCAACATCCTAGTAAGAAGCGACACCACCACAAAGGACAACGCTAGCAACACAAATCACCTGACCTATATGTGATTTGATACAATATAGGCAAAGAGATGCCATAGTATAACATTATCCTTGAGCTCGGCTGGGCGCGGGGCGCTGATGTCATCCATGTCAACGAGCCTTGGACGGGCCCGAGGACAAGGACACAGAACCACCCGGGGTTTGAATCATATGCACCAATAGACTCGTGGAATACTACTCAGGATCGCACACTGGTCATGACGTATGTGCAGAAAGGGCAGAGGGTCAAGGCCCAACAGAAGAGACCTATTAGCACCCAAGACGCGCTTTGGCTGGATATCAATGGGTATACCATGCTCAACATCTACCGGTCACCGCGCTCTGACAGGATGATTGACTACCTCACTAGCATCAAAGTACCGGCTAATTTCTTAGTCACAGAAGACCTGAATGTTCACCACCTCACATTTGAGCCCAGAGTGGAAGGCCAAAATAGAGGAACTGACGTAATAAAGTGGATGACTGACAGCACCCTGTATTTCATAGGCATACCAGGGCAAGCCACTCATCGCGCCGGTCATGTTATTGACATAGCGCTTACTAACATTCCTTTTGTTAAGACAGAGGTGTGCCAGGAACTGGCCAGTGGATCGGACCACAACACCCTGTTAACTACCATTCCCAGCCGGGGGACCAAATTGTTAGAACACTACCATTACAAGGTCAAGGAAGAGAACCTGCCATGCTTCTCTGCCCTTGTACAGACGGGAATGGCTTCTATGCCTGACCGGATGGACATCAAGTTCAAGCGGCACTTAGACAACTACGTGGACAAGCTTACAGAAATGTTACGATTGGCCCTCATCACTATTGGCATACCCGCTACAGGCAACAGTAAAGGAGCCCCTTGGTGGACTAAGGACTGCAAGGAGGCCTACCACATTTACAGAGCCTCGGAAATTACCAGGCCCAGCGACTAGATAGAGTTCACAGAGGAGCATCGCACCTTCCTTTCTATGGTCCGCAAAGCCAAACAAGAATACTGGCAGGAAATCATTGATTCTGCGCATACTAATAAGGACCTGTACAAGATCGTCGGCTGGCATAAGCTAGGTGCCCGACTCAAGTCCCCACTGATCAAGGTGGGCAACAGGGTAATTGAGTCCACCCAGGAGAAGGCTGAAGTGCTGGCAGAAGAGGTGTTAGATCCACTGGAAAGGTGGGAACCCTCTGAAGCCAAGCTCTATTAGGATACCACGGTGTCTTTGGAAGAGGTCGAGCAGTATACCGTTGGGATTACCAGCACCTCCCCCGGCATAGACGGGATCACGGTGAGGCTGCTCAAGGCCTGTTATGAACATATCAAGGACGCCGTGCGCGACGTTTTCGAGCTCTGCTTACAGCTATAACACTTCCCCGCAGCCTGGTGGGATGCAGAGGTGTCAATAATCCCTAAGATCAGGAAAAAGAACCGCTTTTTGGTCCGATCTTGGCAGCCGATTACATTACTCTCTTGCCTCAGTAAGGGGCTAGAACGGCTGCTAGTAAAGCGAATGGCCTGGACGGCGTTCTCTCAAGGTATCCTCAGTGCCCAACACGGGGGCGCGCTGCCTAAACGGTTATGCATAGACCTTGTTCTGTCCTTCGCCCACGAGGTCGAAGCGGCACTTGCTAAGTGACTCAAGGTCTCTCTCGCCACAGTTGACGTACAGGGTGCACTTGACGCGCTTTTAGTGTGCCGGCTGCTGGAACGCATGCAGAAGCAAGGCTGGCCCCTAGCCTGCCTTGAACTGGTTAAGTCTTTTCTTGAAAAGCGGAGGGCCAAAGTCCGGCTTGAACGTGTCTCTACAGACTTCAAGGACATCAAGTGCGGCACCCCCAAGGGCTTTTTGTGATCCCCAGTCCTCTACATGCTGTACCTGGCAGAGCTCCTGTTACAAGACCCAGAGCTCTGTTTCGGGTACGACGATGATCTCTCTCTCTGCAGGGTATCAAAGTCACTGCAGCGGAACGCTAAGATGCTAACAGATGACCTCAAGCAGGTCATGCAGTGGGGAGACAAGAACAAGGTCTTCTTTGCTCCTGAGAAGTGTGAGCTGGTTTACATTACCAGAAGCCGAGATACCTCCAACCCCTCTATGGTGGTATGTGACCGTCTCACTATCAACCCTGTCCAAAAACCCAAGGGTAGCGAGAAGGAGCCAACACTACGCTAGCTGGGGGTTTGGATTGATCGGAAATTCACCCTCAAGCGACATGTTCAGGAATGTGCTGGCAAAATTATGCAGCTATCCCGACATATACGAAACCTAGCCAACACCAAGTACAGGCCCCCGGCATCCGGACTACAGAAGACTATGATCACCTGCGTCCTTCCCACGGCGCTATACGGGTCAGAAGTCTATTACAGCAGACAAAAGAAGCCGCCACGCAACCAATCACAGGCAGGCAAGCCTGAAATTAGTGCTGGTATAGGATGGCATATCAATACCCTGCAGAGATCCATCACAATGGCGGCACGGGCGGCACTGCCGTGCTGGCGGACCATACCGAATAACGTCATTTTCAGGGACGCTGGCCTCCCCACAACAGATGCGGCGCTTAATGCAGCGCTATGGCGGTTTGCTTTCAGGCTATATATTATAGACAAGAAGCATCTCTTTATTAAATGAATCCAATTGCCGGCAATTATACGGGGCCGTGGTACAGGCGGCTTTCAATGCCCTAAAACCAAATTATAGCTAATAGTTTGCCTGTTATCCCCTATACAGTGGCCCTTACTGGTACCACCGCGCTTCACGCCTGGCTGCAGGATCGATCCAATCAGAGGTATTGGCAAGGAGCAGGCTGTCAAGGACTTCAAGACCTGGTTTAAGGCTTTGCCACTACATGACATGGTGATCTTCTCAGATGGCTCAAAGAAACGGATGTATGTCAAATACGGCTATGCGATCTATCAGGGTGGGCGTCTGCTCGCCATTGGCAAGGGTCGTCTAGACCCGTGTTCTATCGTGTTTAATGTAGAAGTGCTCGGAGCCTGGAAGGGACTTCAGCACGTGGTCAAGTCACCCCCAGAACTTAGTCAGCGCCGGATCTGGGTGTGCGTGGACAACACAGGAGCGATCTGGGGACTCCGCAGCAATGCCGCGGTGTCCTGCCAGTGGGCTACCTAAAGTTCTATGCTAAGGCTGAAGTCCGTAATATTAACGTCAAGTGGTGCCCGGGGCACTGCGCCATTAAGGGCAATGAACTGGCAGACAAGCTGGCTAAGGCCGGCTCTAAGCTCTCTAATGTCAACTCCGACTGTACGCTGACGGCGTACGGCATCAAAGCAGAGGCAAGACTCAGGCTCGAAGTCTAGCGCGACATGTGGTGGATCAAGGCCCAGACCAAGCTGACCGCTACAAGTACTGGGACCTGAAATATAAACTGCGCTATCACAAGGAACTGTAGGTACTTAATATGCTGTTATTACACCCCTTCCTTGCTATCTGCTCAGGGCATGGCGACTTCTCTTGGTATTATGTCAAGTTCAAATATCAGGACGCCGTCCTTGACTGTTCGTGCGGCCGGAGCAAGACTCCGACGCACTTCATCCACTGTCGGAAGACTCTGGCACGGTACATGGTCTGGCCAAGGTGTCAGAAGGCGAACCATATGGGGGGTAAAGATGTATGTTGTTCTGCAGAGGGCTACAATACTAATCAGGCCTGGGGGCCATGTATATGTACATGAATGGTTCCTTTGTTCCCAGGATGTGCTTCCTGACACAAGGGCCCCGGCATCCCAGCCGGAGCTCGGAGCCAGGCTCGAGTATCTAGACGAACTTATGACTACCCCACGGGAGTACATGGACCTATTCGTAGCTACCAACTTCTATGGTAGCATCTGCCCTCCTCGCTGAGGGCATACTCACTCTTTCCTTTTATTACGGCGTTTGTGGGCTTTATCTTTCCATCTTTCCTTTTTAACGTCTCATGGGGCGCGTAAAAACCACTGTGGCATGTCGCGGCACCTACTATAAGCTCTAAGAGCACTGGACCTGGCGTTGCGCCCTGAAAACTGAAAATTTGGGACCTTAGCCGATACTTCCCCTCACCCGGAGAAGGGGGGACACGGTGTAATCCGCCGCTTAAGTGTGGTGGCTGTTTACGGACTTGACCTGCTAGATGGGCAGTGTATGTACATAGAAGACCTAGCCTAGTACGTCTGAGCGGCCTCTTGGAGCCCCTGGTTGACGCTGCTACGCGGCAGTCCCCCCGGCGTAAAATTCTACAACAACAACAACAACACCAGCCTCTCCAATCCTTTATATGCTGTATACAGAGCCAATCTGTGCCCGACTTGGTATGAAAAAGAGACGCTTTGGATATGCAGACGACCTAGCGACTCTCTGCATTAGAAAGAACCTTGAGGAAACAGCTACAGAGGCTTCTGAAAATCTTCATTTGCTCAACTAATGGGGACATAACAACGCTATTGAATTTGACCCTGACAAAACTGAGATCATGCACTTCTCAAGGAAAAAGAACTCAAACAATCCTCCAATTTACCACGGGACAATGAACAAAATAGCCAAGGTTTCTATGCGATGGCTATGTGTCCTTCTGGATAGAAAACTAAACTTTAAAGATCATGTTTCTTACTGGGCTAAGAAAGCTAGTAAGGTAATAAATCACCTTTAAAGACTATGCAATACAGTCAAAAGACTCCCAGTAAAGTCAGTCAGGAGGACTATAAAAGCTTGTATTATTCATATTCTTACACATGGCTTAGAGGCCTGGTACCCAGGAATCAAAAAAATCAGGAGCTCAGGTGAGACATCAGCATGTCGCATTAAGAGGCTTCTTAGAACGATAGATGCTGTACTACGAACAGCGATCAGGGCTATCCTGCCAGTCTAGAAAACACACCCTGGACATATCCTACACTTTGAATCATAGATTCCTCCAGCAGGAGTTTTTACAGAGGCAATAAGACGGCGTCACAGCTTACGACTCGGACGTTTAGACCAAAAACACCCTCTTATTGGCAGGCTCCAAGTATAAGCTCGCAAAGAACCAACAAGGCTACAAAGGAACTTCTAGCTAATCCCTGACTTTCAGAGACCAATACTCACCAAGTCATCATGGAAAAAGTCCCCAATCCGAAAGGATAAAGACAAAAAGACAGAGCTCTTCAAGGAATGATTATAAGAGAGAAATGTGAACACTGACCTTGTCATCTACTCAGATGGATCACAATTAGACAACAAAGGCACAACCCGCACTGGATGGGCTATACCATCAGGAAAGGCAATACTACACAAGAAGTATACCGGGGAAAGGGCAGACTTCTCTAAACAGAAATAATAGATACTGAAGTCCATAGCGCTCTCCAAGGGCTTACAGCAGCCAGGGCAGTTGGACATGGAAAACAGCTATATGTCTATCTGGACAACATAATAGTGGTAGATGGGCTCAATGGGACTCCGCCCGAGACATCACAGAACATTTTTCTATGGTTCCAAGAACTTGCCACAGCACACACTCCTGGAGTGACCGTCAAGTGGATTCCTGGACACAGAGATATTAATGGCAACAAAACTGCTGACACACTAGCAAAAGAGGGTGCCATGCTAGAAACAGACACAATAAACCTTGCTACAATCTCGTGGGTTAAGACAAATCTCAAAAGAAAGGGCAAGAAAGAGTTCAATCAATGGTAGAAAGACCAATCAGAACCTAGGTATCAAGAAGACCTCCACAACATTCCCAGGTTGGTAATTAACCCTGACGAGCTCTGTGCCACCCTCGCCAGTCTTACTTTTAGCAACAGGGGCGATGAGGTAAGATCCGTCGGTCCCCGCACTCGCGTGGATGGCCAGCTTTCGAGCAAGCAAAGCTGGTGCCATGATCCGAACAAATTTGCCAGCTAGGAAGGCATGGCGCCAGTCGAACATTTGCTCCGTCCAGGACCGGAGTTTCAAGACATCAGTTGCTTGAGTCCAAATAATTGAAGCCCCATATTTGACAAGAGTGGCCCTGGAGGACACCGCAGGTTCTAGGTAGTAGTTCACAATTCTCCTTTCCGGGAACCTCGGGGGAACTTTACCCGCAACCGCGCCCCATTTGTGGGAAAATGTCACGGGTACGTACCTAGGTACGTACCGTGCCACCCTATGTGTATATAACCAGGTCTGGACCCCCAGCTACTTGTTTTACTTCCTCTTCCTTCTTTAACAGCTACAATATACATTGGTCTACATATCAAGCTCTTCGGGTTCATCCCTTAGACCTTGTTCGTTACAGAAAACCTGCCCTTGTCGTTTGAACGCAACTCAGCGACCAGTTTTGCTCTCCAAGGCTCTGTTGGTCGTCCGGCTCGGAATAACGCCAAAAGCTCGCCACTGTAGCCAGCTCGGCCTGCTTGGACAGCGATTTCGGGGCCGCAATTTTCGATTCCGGTGCCATCGTAGTCCCCTCCGGCCATGAGCGCCATCAAAATCAGGTCCTGTTGTCGTAGCGGAGGTTGAAGCCGCTCCGGCATTTGGTACCTTCTGACCATTGCAATCTGGTTCTTCGCGTCCAACCTCTGGAGGATGATACGGCTCCCAAAGGCAAATGCATCTCCGTCTTTGGTCAAGACCGCGTCAACGACACCAGCCTTTTCCAGCTCAGCACATTCAGCTTCCGCTTCTCCTGGTGCATCCCGCCACGGTACACCTAACAAATCTAGCATCTGTTTAGACAGCATATTGATGTGGTCCGGGCTGTACTCTGCGTCGACCTCAGCCTGCGTCCGGGAGGACGAGCTCCTGGCCCCCGCGTACTGCGGGTCTATCGGCGGTCGAGATCCGGAGTAGTTCACATGTCTGCCGCGCTTGACAGGCGGTTTCCCCGGCCCGTCGTAGACGAAGATAGGTTGGGCACCAGCGAAGAGGAGATGCAATATGTGATAGAACAGTGTCCGAGTAGGATGATTCATCCCCCCTACGCAGATAAAGCATTAGTAGGTCCATAAGTAGACTCAATCAGTTTGTGTGGGAGTACAACCATATGGCTCGACTTTCTTTGTAGCCTCCTTATACTGAAAGACGGCAAATGGTGTGTCTACTGCGATACGAAGTGGGCGGCCTTTCTCGCGGACGCAATCTGCTACGAGCTTCGCAATCGGGACGTCTTCCCCAGGTAGCACCTTCCGGACCTCATCCCACAATCTTTGACGTAGTCCGCATTAGCTACGAGTAGACACGACGAAGACACGCCCTTGGCAGAGCAGCATGAGAGCGGTGCAACGGCCGCTGGTGTGTGCTTACCCGTTAATAGTCATCGCAGTAAAGATAAAATAATGGCGGCCTGACTACAATGAGCTTCCAGAAGATGGAAATATGTTAGCGCTGTTACGAAGGCTGGGCCGAGGACTGTCAGGGTGTGAGAGATACGCGGTGACGGCGCGTCAAGCGACGGCAAATCTCGCGGCAGACACGAGACGCCTGACCACGTGATGTAGTGGGGTCTCCCGTAGGGGTCGTCGACTGTCTAAATGCAAGTACTTCAAAGGATGCGGATATTGCTATATCCATAGATTACCCATAATTATCCACTCCTCACCAGCGGACAGCACCGGGTAGATGAATTTTCAGCATTCTGGGCCTTGTCGATTCGAAGCTTTCTTCTCTCTATCATCGCAGTCTTATTTCCATTCGGTTGGCGCTCACAGAGCCACATGCCGAGACAATGTCGTCGTCACGATTGAAGGCTTTCTCCAAAGAAGCGAAGGCGAAAAACACGAAGAAGGAACCGGTTAGCCCCGCACATGTTTAGAATCATCAGAATACTCTACTAAGAGACGTCCCAGCAACTCGACAGCGCCGATGACTACTTGGAGGCTGCCAGCGAACATGAAGATGCGATGGGAAAACACCGCGCCGGTGATGCCGCCAAGGCATTGCGCTTCGCTCACCGGGCACTAGAAGTGTACTCTAATGGGGTAGCCAAGTTCCCTCAGAACTTCGATCTCGCCTACAACAAGGCATGGCTAGAGCTCGAGGTTGCAACACATGATAGTCTTGCCGAGGCTCTTGATGTTCCCGTGATCGGGCTGCTTCGCCAGGCCTTGGAGTCTCACCGTATTGCCTTGGGCTTGAACTCTGATAATGCAGATGCGCTCTTCAACATGGCACAGGTGCTGACGGCTATCGCGGAAAAGATCGCAGAAGACGACGGCGCTGACGACTCAGAAGCGCTCCAATGCCTAGAACAAGCCATTGATTATCAGAATCAATGCTTCCAGATCCAGGAGAGGGAGTTCACGAAGAACCGCCGTGAATTCGAACAAGCGATGCACGGAAGTGCCGATAATGACCCAGACAACGACGGTGGTGCACGCCGGACCCAGAATACTGCCTACCCGGCCTCAGCAAACCAGGACGAAGAAGAAGACCAATGGGTCAGCGTTGTGGAACCTGTTACTGCCAACAGCCTTTTGGACACTGTTATCGCCCAAATCAACACCCTGGCCACTCTTTGCAGTATCATCAACTCACAGCTAGCCGCTACACCAGGCCTTGCGCCCCCTATATCGATGTCTTGGGTCGAGTCCTTCTCCACGAAGCTGCTGGCCGGCGTGTTGCCGAACCTTATTGACGAAAACAAGGAGGACTTGGGACCACGGCTTTCGGAGATGGCCCTCACAAAAGCAGTTTTCGTGGGCAACTTCCTCGAGCTCTCCTTTCGGTCCGGCGCTAACGATGTTGATACCTATCAAAAGGAGCTTGACAGCGCCTTCAAACAGCCCGAAGTTGACGCCACATCTGAGGACGTCCTTCTCGCCTGGGCTCGTGCCCTGATAGCTTTCAATAGTGCCCTTGCGGACTCGGACTCTCAGCAAGCGAACTCTGATGCAGGCGGCGTGCCTCAACAAACCCAAGCTTCGCTTCGCTGGTCTGTCCTCATTGACGCGCAATCTCGGTTGACAGCGACTGCGAAGCTTCCGCATATATCTGCCTCCAAAGACCATGACGATACTCGTACCCTGACCACGACTCATCTTCTGAGAGGCGACATCTCATTACTGCTCCAAGCGCTCTCATACCCACCCACGGCTCATATACAAGCGCGCAATACGGCGGGGCAACTGCTTAAGAATGCAGAGGTTTACTATCGGAATGCAGGAAAGCTGTTCGGTACCCTTGGCTCGGATGCTAGAGAAGAGAAGGCAGTTTGCGAGCTGAAGGGAGGCGTTGTGGCCGTTTTGCAGCAGCTCATAGCCGATGCGACTTCAGCGGGAAGCAGCTCAAGCACAGCCGATAGCAGTGCGAGTAACTTGTCAACAGCGTCTCCGCAGTTGATGGAGAGCGGGCTTGGAGCTGTAGCGAGAGCCAAAGGCGAGGCATGGGTTAGGGAACAGCTTGATGATTTGGTGGCTGAAGGTTTGATCCTGCCGCAGGTCTTCGGCTTGCAGTAATCACATAGTTAGTTGATCAGCACATATTGGAAGTTCAAGGAGCGATGCTTACCTGTAGAATTAAAGAGCAGGAAACACTGAACATGTGCCGACGCTACCACTCCTTCAGCTCACCTCTTGCACACCGTCAATGCGTTCGATGGAGTACCGTAGTTTGAGTATATGCACGCCAAACACCCTGCACGGTCATTCCCCCTTTCCAACACCCAAAAGGAGCACCCCAGCACCCAAGCCACCCACCGCTCCGTGGCCACACTCCTATCATGAGATCTACTTTCATTGTCCACCAACGGATTAAGACCGAGTATGATACAACGCGAAACATGTTGGCATACATCCCAGTTGCAATTATTCCTACGTTGATCCGATTTTATCAGCGTCCCATGATATACGGCGAAAACCACAGCATGTCGACGTGACAGACTACTTTCAACAACCTTGCAGCGGCACTTCATAATTAAGGTTGTCATTGTCCCAGCCGCAGTCAAACGTGATGCCCTGCGGAGACGCCCGCTGAAGGGCATCCTCGAGTCGTTGGTCATTGATGGCTATTTTCGCAAAGTCCCACGTCATCAGTGTCTCTCTCAGATGCCCCGGGGACCCCATGTAATCGACCAACGCGCCATAGAACCAGACGCCCTTGGCGTTCTCGATGCGGTCGTCGTCCTCGCGAGCGAAGCGGAAGCAGTGCGTCGACCCGCCGTTCCGGTGGTAGATGACCTTGGGGTGGTCGCCGTCCCACCGCAGGTCCTTGGCCTCGCGGACCTCGAACCCTTCATGCTGGGATACGGCGACGTGCGTTGCCTGGTCATCCTTGACCCAAACCACGATGTGCTCCCAGTCGTGGCGGTGTCCCTGGTGGAATATGTCGCCTGCGGAGTCCTTCTGGAAGTAGTAGTCGTAGATGTATGCGCAATAGCCGTTGTTGCAGCGCTGTCGAACGTAGACATTGTTGTTGTCGAGGTCGCTTATGTCATGGCAACCGTCGGGGTTTTTGTTCATGACGGGGAGCCCCACGGCCACAGAGCCGTCGATACCGATCGCGGGCGTGTCTATTAGCAAACTAGAGTTAGCAACCATTCCTTTCAGATGCTGTAACGAGAAGCAAGGAGCCGAGATGCGTGTCTCGGGAGCGAGGGCTCCTGAGACGACCAGAAGAGGAAATCCGCTCTCAAGGTATAACCAAAAGAGGTGGTGAAAGACTCTAAAATGCACTGACTGTAGCAACTGTCGGTGTCGAAGTCCATCGCAGGCTGCCAGCGGAGATCGTACTGGGTGGCACATTGTGGTAACGCCGGGGGCGGATCGGTGGGCCCGCGGGTAAGGGGCGCCGGTACGGCAACAGCCGAAGAGAGGAATATGCCCAGAAGGCTGAAGATGAAAGTAGAAGGCGTCATTGGGCACGTCCCCGTGGGATGATGCGTAGGATATCGGATTACAATACTCGTATGCAGTGAAATACAGCAGCTGGGACCCTGGGTGCTAATCTCCTGTAATGTGAGATAATATAACATAGCAGTGACTCTATATGGACTTCCAGAAATTCTCTACCAGTGCCGCTATTCAATGGGTTACTATTCATACTACTTGGAAGTTTGAATAATTTGCGTGTGTATTGTAATAGAAGCTACCTTGAGATTATAAGCCTATGGGTATTATTGATGTGAACAGACTTTTCTTTAATGTGTAAGAGTACAGGAGCTTCGAGAACAGTGATGTTTAAAAGATCGAGAGAGTTGAGGATATTGTTGGCATTGATCAGAACGTCGATAATCAGCGGTGCCCCTTTGAGATACCATTGTGATGCTTCATTACGCCTTGGAAATCTCTGGCAAATCTCATAAACATGAATGAGACAGGCGTATTGTTCATTCGATTAGGAACGTCATTGCACTGTGTGAACAGCACCATAGGCTCGGTCTGCTCACGTTGTAAAGGCGGCATACAGAGTCCGAGTCGTTGTACAGCCGAGTTCGTCTTGATACATACTGATAACCATCTCTCTTCCCATCTTGTATCATCCATCTGGCCACTCGTTCGTTCACGTAGTATCCTGCGGACTTTGCTTATGGAATTTACATTCTTGCTTCGAACGACAGGGGCACCTGATCGCTGATGGTGCAGCTTCTGCTTCGATTTGATTCTACTTGAATGAGAGCGAATTGGTACAGCCGCCAGTCTACATGATGATAACGCTTTGTCCGTCAGATCCCCATGGCCCTCGTTCTGTATCGATACCTCCAAAAGGCGGCACTCAGTGGACGGCCCTTGCAACTGCAGACTTCAGCTCCATTTCACGGAACATCTGAACCGGGCCAAGCACAAGCATGTATGAGGTGGTTTAATTCAGGACGCGGTTTCCTTAGCCCCTCGTTTGACATTAGGCATGAAACAATCAACCACCTGACGTCGGTAGCATGTGTGTACCTTAGGTACCTGTTGAAGATAGTGGATACGGTCGTTTTTGCCATACCTTAACCAACAAACACTTCTCCGGGCGAATCAGAATTGTGACCGCCTTTCGTGACTCTTAGCTTGGAGTATTATGCAGGAAGTCTTGCAGGGTAACTGCCATCCGAACCAGATGTGCACAAATCACCAATCACCAAACCTCTAGATGCACCAGTGACCCGCGCCCTCCCGCCCTTCCCGCCCTTCTGGTAAACCCGCGCGCTATTGGACGGGCTCAGAGAGTGCTAGATCTGCTCGGGCGGAAACCTTGATGTGGTTAGAGGTCTATTTAAGCAACCCTGCCTACCTACTTCTTCGAGTTCGCTCAAGCTGACACCCGACGGACAGCCCTCCATCCACACTGACTACCTACTCAACAACGACCATGATGATGCACCGACACACCATGTGGTTCCTGGCGATGATTGTCTTCGCTGTCCTGAGCCAGGCAGCCAAGCATCGCCTCATCGTGGGTACATTCAGCACCGAGTTCCTCTACACTCTCGAGTACGACGACCAGGACCAGAGCTTAGTGCTTGTGGCCACCAATCCCGTACCTGCTGCAAGCCAATGGATCGCACTGAACGTGAGTACCTTGCTAGTGCTTACCTTACCTTACCAATCTCAGCATAACACGGCCCACTCCCACTCCATGCTGACCGATCGTATCATTGTAGCACGACAAGACGAAGCTCTACGGCACGGACTGGAATGCCGCCGAGCCGTCGTTCATGAGCTACGACATCCAAGATCCCCTCAACATCAAGCACGAAGCTACCATCGTGGGAGGTCGCTACTGCTCAGGATCCAAGAGCATCTTCGTCGCCGCCTACCCCAAAGCACCCTACACGGTTTATAGCAACAACTACTACGGCGATGCAAAGTGCAGCTCGGTCATGTCTGTGCATGACAACGGCACCCTGAAGGAAATCATACAGGACTACACTTATGCCCCCGGCTCTGCTGTCCACGGTCTTGCGTTCAGCTCTGGCGGCGGATACCTGTTCTCGGCGGATACCATAGGAAACAAGATCTGGACGCACCAGATCGACGCCACGACAGGGCAGCTCACGTACGCGAGCAACATCACGGGGCCATCCGCGGGTTCGGATCCGCGTCACATCATCGCACACGGCGGAGACAAGTTCCTGTACACCGTCCTGGAGGGGTCGAGCGAGGTTGCGCAGTACGTCATGAACCGCGACGGCCAGCTGTTCTACCACGATACAAAGTACCCTCTCATCCGTGAGAGTGAGAACCCGGCGGACTTCTGGGCCGACGAGATCTCGATGTCTGTGAACAGCAAGTACCTCTGGGCGACGAACCGGGCGCGCGACAATACTAAGAAGGGCTATATCTCGGTGCTCGAACTCGACGAGGCGGAAGGGGCTATCGCGGGACAGAATTTCCTGTTGCCGACGTCTACCAGTGGCGGTTTTGCCAACGCGGTGGCCGCGAGCCCGTTCGACGAGTCTCTTGCGGCTTTGACGGATAACTCTACGGGCTTCGTCGAGATTTGGAATGTCAACGGGTATCCGATAGCGCATCTGAACATCGAAGACGGAGGTGGCTGTTGTGCCAATGCTGTATGGCTGGATTAGATAAGCGGCAACTGGTGACTTTGAGAGTCACCCAGTTGTCTGCGTCTGTGGTGTTGGCGTCGTGGGGAAGACTGGTGAAGATGGAGCTGCGTCTAACTTCTTGGGAATGCACCCTTTGCATATAAGGAAGCGTGGTGAGGCGATGAGATTCACCACCAATATTCGCAAGCAACTGGAAGCATTTGCAGGGAGCAGTACGCGTAATACCTACTTGCAACAATAAGTACTTGGTCCAATGTGTCCCTGTCAGTGATTCCGAAGCCGCTGCCTTGCGACCTCAGGTGAGGGTGTCAGCCCGGATAAGCAGTTTTGATCGGAAAAGGCGGTACTATGCAAAAGTTTGTCCGGACGAGAGGTTGGTGCTCGTGCCCTGCTTATGGCATCAGGCGGGCCTTCCTAATCACCAAGGCATCTACCGGTATAAATAGCTGCGATGGTGCTATACAGGGGCCCCCTGCCGACCTTGCTGAGTCCTCTTACTCTTCTCTCTGGTTCTCGCTGGTACCCAAGTCTGCCGACAACCTGCCTCGACGCCTCTTGAAGCCATGGTCCGAGATTTGAACGCTTTGAGAGCTACTGCGAAGCGCTGGACCACCAATCGACATTCCCAAGCTGCGTCCCTCGAAACGAATGCCGAGGTGACTACGCTGTACGAAGAATTGGACCACGGAAAACGTCAGATTCGCCTTCTTAGAGTGAAGCCTGGCCTTCAGGAGATAGAATGCGTACTCGAAACCTTCCCACTGGACGATCCACCGGTGTACAAGGCGCTATCCTATACGTGGGGCCAGGATGCAGCGGGCCATGAGGTCCGAATCAATGGAGAGGGCTTCTCTGTGAGACCCAATCTCTACGAGCTCCTTCGACTACTCTTGCGTGAGCAGGACAGCAGCTGGTTCTTCATCGACGCCGTATGCATCAACCAGCAAGATGTCGCCGATCGCACGAGTCAGGTCAAGCAGATGGGCGACGTCTATCGCTATGCTGTGGAGGTCGTAGCTTGGCTTGGTTCTGATGGCACTGAGGATCCTGATGTTCTTGCAAGTTGGCAGGGGCTGTGTGGACTCGGCGTGGAGGCTCTGGAGAGCCCGGATAGCGCTGCTTTCATGGTTGAGCGCATGAAGAGCAGATCGACTGAGCTGCTCGCGCTTCTTGAGGCTCTGTGCCAGCGACCTTATTGGAGGAGGCTATGGGTAGCACAGGAGGTCATGCTCAGCCGCGAATTGACTCTGCGCTGCAACGAGTTGCGATGCCCTTGGGATGTCTTGCTCCTCTTTCTCGACTACACATACGAGCAGGACTTGACTGGGTTCGCAAAGGAGGTGCCGGTCCACAAAGTACCGGTATTCGCTCTGAGATATGAGGAAAGTGAACTAGACAACAGCTCTTGGATTGCTGTCAATAGCTTGTTCATGGAATTTTCGGATCCTTTGGCTTCTTCAAATCATTGGGTGCGCTTTGGGATGGCCAACCGACGGTCTCGACCGATTCATCTCAACTGGCCTCTCGGTCGCGCAAGGCTGCTGTTGAACCAAAAGAAGGCATGGCAGCCGGAGAAAGATAGACCAAACATGAGACGACAACGTGGTAGCAGCCTTTGTGATGCATCAGTGCTCCATCACCCACGATAAGATCTTTGGCTCCCAGGGCCTAACCCACAGTGAAGTCGTCGTGGATTACAGAATGTCTGTCTCTGAGCTCTACACTCATGCGCTGATTGAGGGTCTCGTGGAGCTTCAATTGTTCCGAGGTCCTTACCTACCCTGCAAACGGTCAGAACCGTTGTTGTACGTTGGGGTGCTCTTGTTGGGTCTTGCCTTGATGAAAGACAGGCGCTATCGCGCAAACGCGATTCTGATCACATCCACTGTCCTGAGACGCATGGGCTGGTCTTTGCGACATCGACAGTTCTGGCATCTCGCTAGGGAGCAGTTCGACCTCATGGCAACTTACCATTTTCCGCCCACGGACTTCTTTCTTCAGTTCCTCTATCCTCTAACGGTAAAGATGCTCTTCTGGCGACTCGAACTCGAGATGCGCGTCTATCGATCAGTCAACTCTGTACCAGCGTCTGCCGCCGAGCGTAAATCGTTCATGGCATGAGACGAGTACATCGAAAAAGCATACCGCGAACTTTTGGAGAAGAAACTATCTGGCTTGACCAAGTACGACGGTCTCGTCCGGGAGTTACAGCGACTATCCACCGCAGAAGGACTCACCGACAACGAGGCGAAGGTTCTTTTAGAAGATATTGTCAGGTTCCCGACTGCTCGCGAGTGTGCTCAACTGAACGAGCGAGCATTACAAGATGTGCTCGATCGCCTAAAGTCGATGACTACGTCCGACTGCACAACGAGCAAAGATGACTGCAAGATACTGCTGACGATCTTTGACAAGCTGTCAGACGCCGTGAAGCCTCGAGAAGATTGGGGTTTCAGCGGCGTGCCTGATATCATGCAACGAGCCAATAAACATGTCAGAGCGATCGAAGAGCTCCTACGGATTAGTCGAAAGTCCGGTGAATCGAGATATGTAAAGATTAGGGAGGCTTTTCAAGGCCGGTACTCAGACTCTGTTCCATTATTCTAGCTGAGAGGGGCGGAACAGCGGCATTCCCTGAAGGTGTGTGGCAGTGCGACTGAACGATGGTCAGTCAACAGTGCGATAGTGGTACGACTTGACTCACCCGTCGAATGTGGTAATGGCAAGCATGCCTTGTGTGCGTCAATAGATACCATTGATCGAACTTAAGCTTTAGCTAGAAAGCTTGCTTGCTTGCCGGCTCGGTCACGGACCTGTATAAATAACTGGAAGAATTTACGTATTTTAACGAAATATTTATTATGTCGAGCAGAGTAAAGACGCGGCTTTTAATTTATAAATCGTAAAAGTAAGAGACGGTATATCTGCTAGACTATGCGTTCGATATTAAGCGGGTGTTATCTCGGATAGACCGGCTGTAATATTCTAAGCGGAAAGCGCACACGACACTTCTTATAAAAGAGTTTCAAAGTATTAAAGAAGTTCCTGTAAATTTGTATACGCCACGATGAATATCTTTGAGCATAACATAAGAGGTTAGTAAATAAACCAGAGGCCTGGCTTATCAAGGAATATACTGCAGAAACCCTTTGTGGTCGCGCTTTTACACGGGTGCCTAGGCAACAAATAGGCAGTGTCCCATTTTGATATTTAGGATGTTAACGAGACAGAGACAAAAGTGAGTCTGTTGACTATTACTATGGCCATGATAACACTTCGACCGGGACGACTTGGCTTACAAGTGGTGTAATTGGAGGTGACACAGGTTCCACTTACGGGCTACGCACACAAGTGTTGAGGGCCCATTGACACTTCGAGATCGTCGGTAAGCTATAAGGAAGCGAGACAGTCAACGGCTGAGGTCCATTCTCCTATTCAGAAGGCGTAGCAGCGATGATAGCAAGGCCAGATGCCCAATTTTGATCAACAGGGGCGGCCACGTTCCATGGCTCGGCCCAGGTCGAATTACATCCTGACCATGAGAGCCTCGGTGTACCTTGGCGACATAGCTGCCTCCGTCCTCGATCAGCTGGTCCTTGTCCATCTCATAGCAACCTTTCACTATAAAGTTCTTCACAACTGTGACCAGTCACAAGCCGAGGAGACCCTCCGCCTTCCCCCGTCTGCCATTGACCAACACACCATTATGGCGGTTTGTCACCTACCCGGTGCCTGTCGCATCCTCTTCGTGGTCGGTGTCATTGCTTATGGCATCCTGGTATGGCGAATCCGCCCTTTGAAAGTCGTACATCAACCTGTCCTCATCTGCGTCTGGTACGTCAAATTTGAAATGCTTGACTGTATCCGCAATAACTGCAAGTGATAGAAGTATCCTATGTTTTGGATGTCAGTGACACTCTTCTATTCCTGGTCGACATCCTCGCCGCAGTACTTACGCAGCAACAGCCGTAACGACAGACAGCGCCCCAAACGGGGGCTGATCTCTACTACCCAGACTCGCGGCCAAAGCCAGATCACCAACGATGAAGCCAACAGTGATAAGTCCCCCTATCAAAGCCGTAGCTTGATTGCAGAAGTGGGATTCCCGACCACTGACTCGGCCGGCTATTTGGAGAAAGAAGAAGATGGCGAGATTGAAAGCCGCACCCATGAACCCCTAAACGATAGTTAACATGGTAAGGGTCCTTGAGACGATGGAGGACTGTCCACAACTTACCACAGGTGCACAGGCATTGAGGACAGAGCTATCAGCGTTGTGCTCCGACCAGGATACGTTGCCGTCCATCCAGCCGTCTTCGTAATTGATAGCCAAGACCATGCCCGCTACACCGAGCACCAGGTGGCCGAAGATGGCGACGACGCGGGCTGCAAACCACCAAGCCTTATCCATGTTTACTGGCAGTCTGTGGTGCGCGAGCCTTTATGGTAGTTGATTCCTGAGAAGAGTGATCAGAACGATGTTGTAGTGAGGAATTGATGCTACGCGCGCACTATTTCAGCTGTCAGGGTGCCACCCCATCCCAGGGTGAGTCAGCGAGGGCTCCTGACAGATCATAGGCTGACTGATATATAGATACTGAGGCTGAACCGACATAGCCACGCTGCTCCGGTCAGAGGACCAGTTATTAGTGCTGACGATCAATCCTGGCCGATATCGTTTAAACGTGTTCCCCAGATCACTTGCATGGAGAACGTGATGCTGATCCTTTGCCTCCATAATACGGTCCCGCATTATAATGCGACGGAGCCAGCACACTCGGTCCTCAACAATCATTTTGGGGTGACAGACATTTAGCTGCATATAAACGCCGACCGAAAATGGTCTTTGCCTTCGGCCGCGACTCCAGCAGAGATGGCTTCTGTACCATCAGAACAGACATGGACCGGCAGCCGAAGTGCAACGGATGCCGCAGAGTCGAAGCGCTGCTGCGCTACGGCAAAGAACACGTCCCAGTGGGATCGAGTTCGAAGCCAGTGCTGTTCCACAGCGACTACCGGGAGCTCGAATACTGCGCAGAGAAATGCAGCACTTGTCGCGTCTTTCGCCGTAGCCTGATACTCAACCAGGCCACCTTCGCGCAAGTCGAGGCGCTGGCGGCGCCGGCGCAACAAGTCCCGGTGTGGGCAACCATCGAGCACGGAGAACTCCGAGTGAGCTTACAGGAAGGTGCGCGATCCTCCTGTCGGGCGAGCATGAAAGTCAAAGCAATATTGAGTGAGCCAGCTGAGATGGCAGAGCGCTCACTTCCGACCCTCGCGTCGGAAGACCGAGTTTCGGCGCAGATCCAGGCCTGGGCGAAAGGCTGTCAAACACAACATTCAAACTGCGGCAACCTCAATTGGTCTCATAGGAATCCCACGAGGCTGGTCCAGATATTGTCAGGTTCTTCCATCAGGCTCGTTGACACTCGGGAGGTGGACTTTTTGCCATATATCGCTCTGAGTTATTGCTGGGGGCCCGATCAAGAGCCCGAGAAGGAGTCCGGTGCTGAAACAAAGACCGTAAAGACAAACTACACCCAACGCAAGAAACCGTTCTCCATAACGGACCTCCGGAAAACCCTTCAAGACGTTATCCTTCTAGCAAGACGCGTTGGCGTACAGCACGTGTGGATCGACTCCGTGTGCATCATTCAAGACGACAACGAAGACTGGAGGACCGAGGCATCGTCAATGGCGGAGGTGTACAGCAACGCATATTTCACACTATGCGCAGTCGCAGTAGACAACGCTGACGCAGCACTGGACCGACCCCGAGAAGCCTGGAGATATCCAACCGAGCCGTGCCGGCTCGACGGGCGGAATCTCGCAGCTTCAGGTCCGCCTCTGCATGAGCTCAAGCGTCGCGCGCCATACTCGACCCGGGCGTGGATCCTGCAGGAAGAGAAACTCTCGCCCAGGATCCTGTACTGGACGCCACAGCGGATGTACTGGTCCTGCGCAACGCAAAGGTTCGAGGAGGGCGCGCAAAGTCGGAGACGACGCCCTGAAGTGGCTGATGAGAAGAGCTCTACACAGGCCTTCCTCCGCGCCTCGCGCGATGGCGTGAACCTGCACCCGTATTGGAAGGATATTGTAGAAGACTATACAAGAAGACTGTTAACAAGTGCAAAGGACAGGTTCCCCGCCGTGTCGGGTCTTGCCGCGAAGTACCAACTGCTGCAGGACGAGGATGAATTCCTAGCCGGCCTCTGGCGAAACACCGTGGCCGAAGACCTTGCCTGGTCCGTTGAGTCGGTTCCGCCGCCGGACCGGCAGCGGGATCGAATACAAGGAATTCCTTCCTGGTCGTGGGCATCGCTCCGCTTGGGCACACCAGTCAAGATGAGTCGCAACTGGCTTGCCTGCAACTCGTTCATCTTCCTAGAGGCTCAGAGCGGACAACAGGATCTGGTTGTACCTCTTCCGCTCGATGGAGTCGCACCAGTGGACCGTGCCATCCAAAGGATCCAGATAGGAGCCCACGTCACGAGCATTAAGGTGCGAGGCCGAATGCGACCTCTACTGCGGGCAAGCTCGGAGCAACGCCTCTGGTCAGACGTGAGTAGTCGTTCGGCAACACAGGAGGGGACTTTCTCGTTTGCGCGCTTCGTCGACCGGAACATTCACTGCATCGAGCCGAGTAGGGGACGGCTTCTAGTTTACGAATCGCAGAGACGCGAGACGGTGTATCAGCTGGACTATCTGTCAGATACCGAGCGGGTGCTTTCCCGGATGGGCCACCTGCAGTGCCTCGAGGTGGGTGCGCATACGATACTGCTTGTAGAAGAGTGTGAAGGTGCTGAGGAGCCGGTGAAGTCGTGTCGGCGACTAGGACTATCTTTGGGCTTGACAAGGCAGGATTTCTTTGGGAGCGCTCTCTTGGGGACGTGTCACTTAGTATGAGGCACGAAATCTGGAAACAGACGAAGTGAATGTTCGGAGGGGTGAGAGATGGCACAACATCTAATGACAGCTACTCCGCGACTGGGAGACCCAGACTCGCGATCCTTCCTCGGCACCATTGACACCGGGGCCGTCAAGCTTTTGTGCGCCGTGATGTCAGTACCAACCTGTCGTGTGACCGGATCATGGCATGATGCGAATAGGCGCACGAGGGGATGATATTGTATTCATGTTCCCACTTCTCATAAAGGGTCCATATATTCCCGATTTCTTCGACCTGAAACCATCATTCCACCAGACTAGAACTGGCGCATGTCGACGAACGTGGGCCGTAGGGTCGAGAGGGAGATGGGAGACGAGGAAGCCGGTGGTTATCTCGAAAAAAAGTTACCAGCTACGACTAGATTACAGTTACGACGAAGATGTCGAGCTTATGTACCATTACCAACACCGCCAAACCCACTTCCCCTATTACCCCCCTATTACCCATTATCACCATCATATCCGCACCACACTCTGTGCATCAGTAGTATACCGCAAATCATCCTTCATAGCGCTCTTCAACCAGCAATAATTCAGATCCGTCCCCTGCGGCCCGACATCATACCAGATTGCGCCGTTGCACTGCTCGTTGTTCGCGCACAGCGATACGCACTCCTGCATGGTCTGCGCCTCGAGGTTCTCGATGTCTGCGCCCTGGTGCGCAACGTTGCACTCGACTTTGAATTGATCACCTGTTTTGGGGTCGGTGTAGGTGCTGCCGTCGTCGGCGAGGCACTTGGGCTTGGAGGAGCCGCCTGATGTGGGCTCGGTGGTGGGTGTAGAGGTGGCGGTGGTAGTTGTAGGGGGGGCAGCGGCTGTGGGCTGGGACGGAGTTGGGTCAGCAGTCGTTGGTGTGGGTTTGGTGACAATAACAGGGGGAGTGGGCTCGGTCTTCGCTTCCACCGTAGGAGTCGAGGTTTCAGACGGCAAGCTTGGTGTCGTGACCGGTTGTAAAGAAGTGGCGATGGTAACTAATTCCGAAGAAGCAAGAAGTGGGAGCTCGCTCGTCTTGAATGCGGATACGGTTTCGGTCGTGAGCGAGGGCAACAGGAGGGAACTGCTGCTTACTTGGTTACCACCACCCTGAGACATTGTCACTGGCGTCGAACTGATGAGTGAATACGTGTTAGCGACACTGCTGCTGGAATAATTCCTTCACGATAGAGGCGCTTACTGTACAGCATGATTACGTTTCGTCAACCCAACAGCAACCCCAATGACGACGCCCACAAAGACCAGCAGCACACAAGCCAGCACCACCCAGAAGGTCCTCCTTCTCAACCCCCAAATCGTCGGCGTGCCGTCGCCTACCGCAATCTTCTGATTCATCTCCCTATCCCAGCTCTTGCCCGTGCGAAATTTATCTGACAAACTGACGATCCGCGGTCCCGAGACCACAATGAGGCCTGGCTGAGACTTCCGGATATCGGGACTTCCGACTTCGATGCCCTCCTCGGGCGGGTGCACCTCCGGCGCGGACGACTGGCTGCCGATGACGGTACTGGTCATGCTCGAGCTCGCCGAGTGCGGGTGCTTGTCTCGGAACCTGAGACTCTTCCTGAACTTCTTGAAGCTCTCCCACGTGGGCGAGGCCGCTGGCGCCCCCCGCCCGATGTCGCCCTCCTCGGCGCAGTCCCAGCACGCAGGCAGGGCCTTGCGGTCTGAGTGTGGGCAACGTGAACCATCATTGGTGTCGTTGGTGATGTTGGGGTTCGACGTCTCGTCGGCGGGACTGCTACTATCGCTCCCCATCGTACGGACGTAAATTTTCGAAACGCGTGTATTGCGTAAATTTTCGATCTGGCAAACTGGCTATAACTGGCGTGTTGTGTTGGTGAGCACATCCCAATTCGGTACATATCCTAGAAAAGATAATCATGAGAAAGCAAGTGTACCAAACGAAGTCAAGATGAGGAAGTAAGGGTCAAACGAAGACAACCACCCCCAACAGGATAGGGCCGTATCAGCCCATGTCATCGTAGCTATCCTTGCCCGCCCCTATGACCACAAGGCGATGCTGATGCTATTCTTAAGCACGAAGCTCGCAGACAAAGCTGGCTTTCTCTTTGGGTGACAAATGGCGATCCCCATATCAATAGAGTCTGTCTCCGGGGGCTGAAAAGCTTCAAGGGGAAGACCAAAAGGACAATGGGCGGGCAAACAACAGGCGCACGAGCACTATAGCCTCATCCCTTACGTTGGTGTTGGGCGCCACCTTGTCCGCGAATAATGCCGGGGAGGCTTGCTCGTTCAGCAGACCATACGAGATCTATCTTTCAGTAGTGGGCAAGCCAGATGGGATGCTACAGTCACCCCTCATAAGTCTCCGCCCGTCATGCTCCTGTCAACTTTTCAATATTAGTGCTGCATTCGTATTAACAGAATACGCTCCCTGGAATAAACAGGTCTAACGCAATAAGCCATATCTAATGCTTATTCTAGACTGATTATTCCAGATTTAATAAAGACAACTTTTCGCTTGGTGCATAAGGCGTGTATGGAGACTTCTAGAGGTTTAGTGTAGCTTACGCGGATTCCCTGTGTGCCGAGATTGGCTTCGGCGACGCCTCGACGACTTCCCCCTCGGTTGAATCCATCAAGACAAACGACCCCGGAAGCACGTAACCCCCCGTAAGGCCCGTAATGACTAGCCCCCAATACCTCTCAGCCCCGAGGGGCAAGGACGAAGGAGGCTGGCCCGACGATCAGAACAGGTGATGGGATACAGATAGACGAACACTCGGACCGACATTCATCTCGAACCCGGTAGGAAGATGACGACCCCCGTAAGTATGGACGAAGGAGCAGATGTAAAAGGGCTACCTCGGTGACTAGGCCGCATAGAGCATTCATTCGTTGCGTCGCCACTCCAACGGGGTAGCCGCTTGGAGCAGCTGTTGCCTGCACCGGAGCACTTGAGAAACATGAGCATATTATTTGGAATTACCATGTATGGCTGATTAGTGATTATATGGCAGTGCGGATACTAGGGAACCGTCTAGCCCTAAAGTTCGTTTGCACAAGACACTTCCTGTACGGCAGGAACATCCATCTTCGTCGTGGGGTATCCGTATCTCGTCCTCAAACCAAGGATGGGGGAATCATGAATAACAACCTGTAAACGCCATGCTTGCCATGCTTCACAGCACAAAAGAACCATCCACCGTGAAGACTGAAAAGAACAGCTCTGTCTACAAACGCGCAGATTTGTTGGCCAAAATCATGATTTCTGACGACCAATCGGGCCCAACTCTCCCGTGGTGCCTCCGTGATGGTCGAATGCACCGTACGAGGGGTATTCACTGTATCGGCAGCATCAATCATGATAAAGGCCATTAGTTTGCAGCAGTCGTGATTGGCAACCGTTGGGCAACATCCGAACTGAGTGACGGCTTCTTCCACCCTGTGGTGCCGTTCGTTCCAGCGCGTTTAGTGTCGGCTGCATTGGGCTTCGGGGTATTGTGTCCATCTGTAAAGTCATCTGCCTTGAAGTTGTCCCGACTGCGAGTGTCTTCGCTCTGCCTGCCCGTCTGGACAGATTTCCTGGACATCTCATGGCTGACTCTTTTCTCCATGCTCTTCCTTGCCTCTTCGGTGCTCGGCTTGTTATTGCCCAGCACAACATCAAGCTTCTCGCCTTGATTGATGGCTTCAATGGCCCTCTCGGCAATCTCCACATTCTCAAAGGCACGGCCTTTGCCCCATTTGCCAAGTGACTTGCTCTTCTCACCTTTCTTTCCAATGCTACGACGCAAGTGGCCCTGGAGTCCTCGTTTTCCATTCTCGCTCATGATAACGTCCGCCAATTGTCGCATGACTCGCCAGCCTTTCTCGATGTCTTCTAGAGCAACCTTGCGCTCCGAGTCCGACAGAGCCTTCAGCTCGCGTTGCCCATGAATGATGCGAGCACGACGGAGGTATTTGACCTGCTTCTTGCCGCCGGATACCTCTTTGGCTACTCCCTTGAGGGTGTAACCCACAGGAGCGAAGATCGCTGCAAGGTCTTTCAGGACGAATCCCATAAGACCCATGCCCACACCGGCGACTGCTCCTTCGACACCGTCCTCCTTTGCACCACGATAAGGCAGTCGAACAATTCCTGTAACTCCATCGTATATACCATACATGAACTCTGAGCCGGCCGCCCTGAGTCCAGACTTGATTCCAGTGACTCGAGTCGGACGTCGGACAGTCTCGTCACCGTACAAGCGAGGCGCGTTGTGGAAGCCTTGAGCTATAGCGAGCGTAAGATCAACAGGAGCACGAACTAAAGCGCGTCCAGACCTGCCGACGCCTTCCTGGACGTCGTGGAAGTACTCGTCTTGAGCAGGCTCAAGAGGGGCTGTTCCTGGAGTCCCGGCAGCCAGCAGTGAGGCATTGTCAGGCTGGTCAGCCATGCTGCCGGGAGTAGCTCCTCCATTTGCACCATTCGCCGCTGGCCCATACTTTCCGTTCGCTTTTGCCGCCGAGCGCTCGGCTAGCAATTTCTGTCTTCGCGTCTTTCTTTCCTCCTTCTTCTTCTTGCGTTCGGCACGCTTGTTCGATGTCTTGGTCATGTGGTACGGTACACCGCCAATACCGCCAAAGAGGTCGCCAACAGTGCTCATCAAGGCTCCCGCAATGCCAGTGATGGGCTCGCCGGGGCCCTCAAAGTCGTTCCACTCCTTGTGTCGGATAAGACGTAACCTACGCCACGAAATGTAACCTCTGTCGACTGCCACATCAGCAGCAAGGGCACTAAGCTTGAGACTCGTATTCTTGACCGTCCATACGGCCACGCGATCGTCCAGAATCGAGCACCGCATGGACTTCTCTCCCGAAAGCGTGAGGGAACGGTGGAAAGCTCTCACGGCATTTTTTGCGCCGTCACCTTCAGCCTCGATGCTGCGGGCGATTTCCTGGGCGGCCTCTAGTGCCTCGTCTGTCAAGCAGTATTTAATACTTTCGGCCAGCCGCTCGGCGTTCAATTGCTTGTAAGGCACGGGGTCAGGTCCCGCGCCGGCATTGGCGACCATCGAGCCCCAAAAGTTCTGGTCACCAAAGAACGGCACGATGGCGGTCGGCTTGCCGCACTTGAGAGCGGCGGCGGTCGTCCCAGCACCACCGTGGATAACGCAAGCTCGGACCTTGGGAAACAGCCAGTCGTGCGGCGTATTCTCGAGCATGTAGATGTTTTCAGGCACATTGTCTTGGCCCAAACCTCCCCAGCCTTTAGAAACTAGAGCTCGGACTCCGGCTGCCCGTACTGCTTCGAAGATCATCTCGGTGAAACGGTCAGCATCGTCCACGACGATGGACCCGAAGCCGATGTAAATGGGTGCCTCTCCGGCGTCAAGAAACTTGACGAGATCGACGGGTGGCTTGAAAGTTGAGGCAAGGTCAAGGAATACGAAGCCGCTGATATCTACCTCTGGACCCCAGTCTTCAGGTTTGGGTACTAACGCAGGACTCCACAAGTAGGTGAATGGGACGTGGAGGCGATAGGTCGCGCCGGGAGCCCAAAGGGTGGAAACGGGATCGAGACCCAGCGTCTTGATGCGAAAATCGTTTACCAAATCTCCAAGTCCCTGCCAGACCATCATCTCAACTAGCGGATATGAGATGAAGTTGGTGTATCCGGGGTCAACGTTGGACTTATTGATGCTTGCTAAAGGGTGGGGAAAGGCCTGGGTCGGCGTGTAGGGAAATGTGAACATGAGGTGCAGTGGGATTCCGAGGGCTTCTGCGCAGTGGACGTGCGCGAAACTAGGCGGATTGGCAATAATGGTATCCGCAACGAACGGATCATCCTTGCCCATCATCTTCAAGTTCTGAGCGTCTTTCTCGTTGTCTGTCGCATTCACACACGCTCGCCAGAACCCCTCAAACATCTCGGCCATGGCAGCGCGCCTCCTTCCGATGTCGCCGGCCTTTACCGTCTCCAGCTTGGGGATCATACCGGGATTCTTGACCATGAAGGCCATAAGCTCGGAAGGATCACCACCAACGGAAAAGAACTCCAACCCCGAGTCTCTCTCAACGAAGTCTCGGAAAGCGGGATGAGTAGCGATCCTCACGCGGTGTCCGTACTCCTCTTTAAGTAACTTGCCAATCTTCAAGAAAGGTTGGGCATCACCGCGTGAGCCGATTACCATGATGACTATATTCAACTTGGGCCGTCTCGAGGCTTTCGAAGTGGCAGTGGTAGCCGAAGATAGGCGCGACTGCGCCGACCGTTGGGTAATCTTACCACCCTCGCCTGGCCCGATGACGACCTTCTTAACTGCCGTGCCCAAAGCCTTGGCGAGGTAGCCCGTATTGCTGGTGTCGTTGACGGTAATGTTCAAGCGCCCATCTCTTTTTGAAACCTTGCCCTTGGTGTGGTAGTTGTCATTCTCTACTTGAAAGCGGCGGCGGTATTGCTCCTGAGCCATCTGTCGTTTTGATCGTCCATGTTGGCTGGCTGGGCCATTTTGTTCATCATCGTCAGACGATGATGAGCTAGATTCGTCTGCCTGTTCTTGCTGGCGCCAAAGGGCAGTCTGCTGCATGGAGAGATTTGTCCCTGCGCGCCTGAAGCTTGGTGCGGAGGGAAAGGCAGAAGCGTCACGATGATTTCGACGTGGGGCATCTGTCTGGAACTTCTTGTCGAATGTCGGGCGTTCTTTCTTCGGACTCTTGACTAGACTCGTCGGTGGTTCGTTCAGAGGCTCTGATCGACTCTTCTGGTCGCCGGTAGCAGGGTCGGACGTCTTGGAAGAGCCGGGTAGGGTGTCGGAGGAGGTGGTAGTTAGGGGTGGGTTTGGTGATTCGATGTCCGGAGGCATATAGCCTGGGAAGATAACATTGCCCTTGGGGTCTTGAAGAAGAGCGCCATGATCGTTGCCCTCTTGTACCTGGACCACATCCTCGTCGGGGCTGTTGCTGTCGATAGGGGCCGTTGACGGCTTGTCGAGCTCGATAGGCATGCTGCTCCGTGCTCCAAGGTCGGGGTACCGTAAACAGCGTGTTGGTGTGTTGAGGTGTGGAAAGCTGGGAAAGAAATTCAGAATGTTAGAACTACGATGGGGACGATGACATATTAGTGTGGACCCACGTCGTAATAAAATCCCACACCTGTCAAGACCAATACGGATAGTCTAGTAATAGTTGCAGTGGGTTGTAGGGATGGGGACGGGGGGAATGGTCTCAGTGGGCAGTGGCCCGTGGGAGGTATTGCTCTCAGACCAGACTCGACACGGTGTGACCTGGTGCGTTGGCCCTAAACAGTGAATAGTATGTCTCGTTCGGGACAGCCAGCATGTTAGCATGAGTCGGCAGCCGTCAAGGTTTTGCTGGACCTGCCGCGGCGTCAGGGCTGTCAGGGCTGTCAGGGCTACGCCAGTATGCGTGCATCATCGATGCTCAATGTGACAGCGACACACATAAAGAGGTAAGGAGGAATAAAAAAAGGGAGAGAGCGGTGGAGCAGAGTCCGGCGGTAGGTTGCCGAGAGGAAGACCGAAAGGAAGCCCCAGAACGGGGCCACATGGGAAACAACCTCCATGGCTGCATGGTGCATGGGAAAGACTCGACAGCTATCGGCTTTGGCAGCAGGTATCGAGCTCCAATTTCTTGGGCATCTCGATACCTTCGCACGCTTCGGATAGCCTGCCAGTAGCGGAAGGTTAGCCTCGCTATCGTGACATCATCAATGAGGGATGACAGCTGACTGCCGGTGCAGGTGGTCCGCCTCCATTCAAGGTTGGATCCATGGATGAATGGAGATTGCCCATCTCGACATCGGACGGACCCCGCTCATGCGCCACAAGAAGCCGACTGGTCTCGTGTGGTCAGCATGTGGACGTGGCGGTGTGACCAGCTCTGCTCAGCCACAAGGTACGTACACCAACTGAAGTTAACGGGCATTTACTGAACTCAGTGCGACTTCGTTCCCTGTTTTCACAGCCGACATGAGCAATATCCGGTTCTCCCAATGCCTACCGAAGTCTGTAAGTTCACCGTGATGACACGTTCAAGATGTCCTCGTCATGTTTCAGATGGCAGAGCGTGTCTCATCGAGTATCTAAAAAGAGACAATGCTCTGAGTGTGTGCACAGCACCTGTCATCGAATCAGGAGTCCTGGGTTCAGGACTGTCGCGATGCTCCCTACCAACCCCTACCTCTCACGACCCGGCTCTGCGATGCCGATGTTGCTCTCGTCGAGACCAACCTGAATGGTGCCCTGTCTGTCTATCTCGCGGAGCCGGACAACGAGACTGGGCACGGGACGCGGAACGATTAACACATCTGAGTAGATCGCTGTAATCACGCGGCGCGGTTCGTGACCAGTCGAGCCATGTCCCAAGCCCTCGCCGGGAGTTTCAACTGCACGAACCCCGTGCATGAGGTGCCGTCGTTGTCGTGTGTGGTTTGCATTTGTCGTACAGTGCAGCGTTGAGCTTCTCCTCAGCGCCCCACGGCCCCGGATCGGGATACGGTCTCATGCCTGATGAACAGGTCGACGGTCTCTACCACGGTTAAGGTCACAATACCTGGCATGATGCTCCCCTCCTAATCCGCGGGTATGGCTGTGTATGATCTTTCATGGAATGTCCAGCCTGCGGTGTCACTCTTCAGGTGCATTTGCTACACTGAACCCTCATAAGTCTTCGTACGCCCCCTCCCCCCATCACCAAGCGAAAGGTGCATTTATGAGAGATGGAATAAACACCCTGGAATAAGCATCGAAGATGACGTTATAGCCATGAGCTGCTTATTTTTGTCTGCTTATTCCAGTATTTCCGAAACTACACGTGTGATCTGGAATTCTTCCAACGTGGCGCGTACGCAGACTTATGAGGGCCGAGTGTAGCAAGGCGGTGCTGTTGACCAGACGTGTCGTGTGGGACTTGCTGTTAGTAGAATTAGTAGATAGAGTAATGGACTTGAGACACGTATTGGGCTTGGATGCCAGGTCTAGACTATGACAGCGGTCTGCTGGTGCATATTGAAACGGTGGATGTTGTGATCGTTGTCAAAGATACCACGATGTATATTTGAGTATCACACTGTGTTTGCTGTCCGTACAGGGTTACCGTTCATGGTCACCGCCATGAATGTGAAGGCCATCTTGAGACCGCAAATGACATGCTTATCTATGTAATATATTCATCTTCTAGTGAGTAATGGGTATTGGCGACAGCACGCTTGAGACACTCGCCAGCTTGTTCAAACCATTGGTACTGTTCTGAGGGCGCGATGGTGCGGCGACATCGCGAAGACGTGGGCACTGGGTTGGGATCAGAGCCGACATTGTAAAGTCGTCCAAGATATGGGCCGCTTTCTCTTCAGCTTCTGGTGCTCCCCGGAGGCCGCTCTTCCATACGGACCAGGTTCAAGGCTTCTCGAAACACATCACTGCAAACCGGAACGTCCCGTTGGCGTAGCCTCGCCTCATGGCCCTGAACGCTTGCAGGAACGCAAGACCATCTCGTCCTTGGGCTATCGCGAAGGCCCACAGGGATGGCGAAGAGACTAGACTCCACGAAATATCCCTGGAACCCGTTAGCTACCTTACGATCGAAGTAAGCCCAGAGGCACGAGACTCACCATGTCTTGGCAACACTTTTACTGATGTCAATTGGACCACTCTTGACCTTGAACCCAGCGGCCTCTGCCATTCGAACATAGTCATCTGCTGTGCAAAGCTTGGGTAGAAGCATGCCGTCTTCAATAGGTTTGACGTCTGCGTTCTCCTGCTCGGGACTCAGGCCCGGAGCTTTGAACCAGTCGGCAATCACGAGACGACCTCCTCCTGGGGCAAGAAGAGCCTCCGCCGAGGAGAAGAACAATGGCTTGTTGGGAAAGTGGGACAGGGCCTCGGAGACCCAGACACAGTCGAAAGATGCCTTCTTCGTATCACCGGAGGAGAAGTGGTCCAGCATCTTCTCCGCGTCAAGCTCAATGAACCGAACTTTGCCCTCCTGATAGCTGATGAAGCCAGATTGGTCCTCGATTTCAGCCTGCGAAGTTTCTGCAAGGGTCAATCGCTTGGCGATCTCAACCTGTTTCCCGCTGATGGTGATGCCGGTGACTCGGCAGGCTTGCTCCTTGGCTAGAAAGCACGATGTCCCGCCAATGCCGCAGCCGACATCAAGGACCTCGCTTCTATCTGGCAGCGCAGAGATCTCTAGCAGATACTCAATGAGGTTCAATTGAGCTTCCTCCTTGGTCTCGGTCGGCGACTTGAACAAGCCGTGGTGGATATGCCGTCCCCTACGCAGGCCTCAGTGAATGTGCCCCAAGGCTTGAGGTTTGGGAGTCTCACCAGAGGGAATAGTAGTAGTCCGATGCGATCTCATAATGCTGCTTGATCCGATCCTTCAAGGTGGCGGGCGAAGCGTGCGCCTCATAGCCGGGAACCTCGAACTGGTCGCCTGGGTGGGGTGAAGTTGCCATTGCCCGATATTCACCGCGGGGGTTACAGATTCGATTGGTGTTCTTCTGGTGATCGGCTGGACCTCCAATTGGATAATGGTCTGAGGCGAGGCGAGGCGTCGTACCACTCCAGCTCAGCAGTGGGCAGAGTAATATTCACAGGCAAGCGGACTGTTGGATCGCGAGGATGTTGTGGAAGAGGTGTCACAGTGGACTTCCACCAAACACAACAACTGCAACCATGATGTAATTGAAGGTAGATCATGAAACGGTGCAGGGGACAAGTATCAGACCGTAGCTGTCAGGTGGATACGGCATCCCAGTACTGTAGTCCCGCTCAGTACAGATTACTAGAGAGCCACCCCGACAGGTGATAAATAACCTGTAGTCGGACAGGTAAGGATTTGTGCCTGTTCGAAAGACGCCATCTCTCAGAGAGGAACTCGCTGCTCGTTCCAGGAGTTTCCGCCTGAGATAGTCCACTAGACGGTGTGTTTTACACAGTGCAAGACAGTGTATACACTGTCAGTTCCTCCAGAGTACGTACTTAACGGTGACCATAAACCGCAACGTGATGGTTTGCACTACTGAGGAGCGATCCCCCACGTTAAATACAATCAATCAATCAATCATAAACCGCAACGGCCATGGCTGTCTGATGGGAGTGTTGAAGAGCCTGGGGCTATGATTTACATTATCCGTTCTAGATGTTTGGCTTGCGTGTCTTATAATTATCAGCACTTTTGAATTCATTCGGAAGGTTATTTGTGAATGAATAGTTGAGGCCCTTGCTACATAGCTACACTCCCCGGCCATAAGTCTCCGAGCATCCCTGTTTTACACCAAAACACCCCAACTTTACGCGATCGTGATAAATCGAGCAAAATAGATACAACTTAAGTACTTATAGTACATATAGTTAAATTTACCGGAATATTGAAATGGTTTATTTAAAAACTTTGACATCTTAAAGATAAAGGTCGTAAATATTACTTTATTAAAGGTTAAATTATTGATAAAAATGACTTTCTAACATATTTAATTTTAAAAAAACCTATTACATAAGGTTTTTCATCTTGTACGTATATTACATGGTATTTAATATTATGTAACTTTATTACAACTTATACGACTTTTTAAACATTTCTTATAGCTTTATTAAGATTTAAGATTTAAGATTTTAAACTTTATTTTTATATATCTATTTCTTACTATTTTAGTCGCTAAGAAAATGAATATTTAGTAATTATCTACGAAAACTTCAGCATTTTCAAATATAAGTTCCTTATAATATCATTTTAAAAAGCTTTAAGTTTTTAGTTATAAAAGCGTAAAGGTAGGGCATTTTGGTGTAAATGCGGGGATGCTCGGAGACTTATGGCGGGTCAGTGTAGGTAGACGTATACACACAAGCAAGGACACCTAGCTCCGTTGCAGTCCGGTACGAAAGATCTTCTAGTTTGTCGTATGGCGAGTTGTCTAGCCTATCCTCCCTATCCCACAGATAATCGTCCATTCTTTCTTGCAAGTCTCTAACCAAGTCAGTCGCATCGTCATAAGCCCCCACGGGGTTGTGGTATCGCGTAGCCCAGTGAACTTGTTCACTGGATACGTCCACGAATACTTTTCCGTTGCCGTGGAAGACGGCACCGTTTGTTATAGCCCAAGGCTCCTTTTGAGCCGCCCGGGAACTCTGTTGTATGCGGTAATCGATGATCCAAATCTTGCGGGCATGGCCTCCAGTGACCAGATCAGCAAGGCTGCGAGTAAGCTCGTTCATTCCGTCCGCTCGGTACGCTAGCGAATTTCCATCCCAGCGTTCTGTCAAGTCGAGCTTCCACTTGGGATTAAACTCGATCGCAAGGTTCCCATGATCTATGTACGGGTATTGAGAGCCTCCCCAGTTGAAAGGAGGAATGCCATCGAGGGCACCCCATTCGATATGCTCGATTTCTTTCATCTGAAGGCAAATCAGGTCATCTGATGGGAAAAGCGTGAAACACTAGTGTTCACCCGTCAGAGGCGAGCATCTGGTCATCTTGTAACGCAAGGGCGGTTGGTCAAATCCAACCGTCTCGAGGTCCGTCTCGAGATCCATCTCGGAGTCCGTCTCGAGGTCAAGCTCTTGTGTGACCAATAGGCGGTACGCTTCGAACTGACGCTTCGTGATCATCCGGGATTATGTGCACGCTGTCCAGAGACCGCAATCAATAAGGTAGGTCGACGGGTTGTTCTTGGTCCATGACACAGTACCTGACGCCTTGTTGGAGCAGTGCGGTGCGGTCAGCTTTAGCAAGGGCTTTTTCGCCCTTCCACGTGGACGTGGTCGCCGGCAGGTGATAGCATGGGCCCGAGAGCCTTTCCAATTATTCGCAGCTGGAGACCGAGAGTAGAGTGAGAAGAAATGTACGCCGGGGGAAAAAGACCGTATTGCCAAGCGCCAAATCTCATCCCACACGCTAAAGCCAGCTTGACTCGGCCTGATAAGGACTCCATTCAGCCGATCAGAGCTACAAACTTGTGATGAGAGCCCGACTTGCCGCCACCAGTCTTCCAATACTCGAACGCTTGCTGAAGGCTGTCTTTCACCAACACCACGTCGCATTGGTCTGCGTACCACGCAGCCATGGCATACCGGAGACACGAATTTCCCTTCGTATGTACGACGACGGGCATGTCGGGGTACTCCCGCCCCGGAGTGACCAAATGGACACGTCCAACATCGACAAGTTCATCCAGACTGCAGGAGTATGCTGGTCCAAAGGTTATGCCCCGTGGGGTTTCTTCCGGACTGGATGGTATGGAACCAAGGCAGAAGATGATATCTGCCTGCACGGGGTTCAGAGCCCCGGTCCGTCGCCCCTTGTATCGAATGCAGAGCAGCATATGCTCGGGCAGCCCGTCCCAGTTCGCTTCTATATGTCGCGTACAGTATTCTTTCGAGCCCACCAAGACGACGGCCTTTTCTGTCCCGGGACTCTGTCCACATTCTTCCCAGGTTGGAACCCGGGGTGGGATACCCGTAAGCACAAGGCCCTCCGACGTGCGAGGAATACCCCCAGCGTCGCAGTCGAGGATCACAAAGCGAAAGATGTCTTGAATAGTCTCGCACTCATTGATTAGGCTGTTCAAGAGGACGATGCGCTTCCCGACGACGCCCGCACAGAGCTCTTGATGGCTCAAGGACGGTACGAACCCACCCTTGGGTAGTTTGACATCAATGTTGGCATACATCGTCGCTATGAATGAGAGGACGTCCGTCCTCGTCATAGAGAATTGGTTCTTGTCCGAGCCAGAGATGAGTCCATTTGTGCGTTGGAAAGATTTGTGTATTCTGCGCAAGAAGTCGGCTGATCGATATCCCCAACAGCCAGCTACTGTCTTGACTTCAAGTGTTGAAGTGTCGACGATGCTCGAGAAGATCTTGTAGTAGTATCCCATGAAGAATGCTTGGCACACGGTGAAAGCCTCCAGAACTGTTGGTTCGTTAAGAGCAACTTCAAGACCTGTTTCGCCTGACATATTGTCGCTCGTGATTACTTCAGCGATGCGTGAGAGTGAGCCTGGTGAATCAAGACCAAGAACTACGGATAGTTTGCCATTGACCTCATCCGTGCTGAAGACAGCTAGAAGAGAAGCGATCCGCCATGCACCAGATTCTATTCGACGTTGGTTGGCGACCGATTCTCCTTTGTTCCTGAATGTCATGATCAGGTCGCACGTGAAGCCAGACTCAGCAGACTCGCCCGGCCCAAGTATGATGGGTTTGCCAGCATCGATACCCTGCTGCCATGCGTCACGGCACCTGGCCGCTGTGTCGCGGCTTATAGGAAACGTCGAAAACGTTTCCTCGGGCTGGGTAAGGGACACGGTCGTGGATAGCTCTCTAGGTGCGAATCGCTGGCGCATGGCTGTAGACATAGATCCGGTTCCAGCTCCGGTATAGATCGGTGCGTTATCATAGATCAGACAACAACTTGTTTCTCTGCCGGAAGAGGGGCAAAAGTTCTTGACTGTCAGGACCTCGAAACTGAGATTGGTCAAGCAGTATGCGATAGCAGCGATATCAGACGAAGTTGTCCGGTGAACTTCAGTCTTCTGGCAGACGAGCCAATAAAGAAATTCGACGGCCTCAGCAGTCTCCGTTGACGGCATGAAGCCCTGCACCATCAAGCCCTGCTTGAGGAGGTCAATGTGTATTCGTTGACAGGCGACGTTCATCTCCCGAACCTGGAGGAAACTGCATTAGTCTTGCTTCCTTGGAGACCAGTACCGCTCTGGAAAGTGGAGTGTTAACTTACCACTGCTGCAGAGCGCCACCCATTTATCCTGATCTGAAGGCTCGAGTCCAGCAGATCCTGCGTGGTCCTGACTCCCTCTTCGCTTGAGAAAAGACGCCGGAGGAACTCTTTGCAAATATTTCGCACAGTAGACGATGAAGCAAACTCGTCGAGGACGGCGACGATGCAAGTCATCATGACGGTCCAATGGCAAGTGCTGCTCAGCAAATTCTTCACTGGTGCGCCCTCGAAGTGTTGGGGTACCCCGTTCTCGAGCAGCCTCACACGACAGCTCCAGGTCTTATCGAACCGCTGGATATCAATGACGCCCTGGCGCTTCAAGAAGTCAAACTCGCTCTCCTCAATCAAGGCCAAGAAGTCGACATCCCCTTTCTCCGCCGTAAACCAGTTGCCTATTCGGTACCCCAGGCTGACCAGTGTTGCAACATCGCCCACCCCGACTCCAGCTGCCACCAGACCACTGCTCCCAATGTTTCGTTGTATTGACATTGGAATCGGTAGTGCAATCCTGATGACCCAGTTAGCATGATGCAGCAACAAGACTGCAGAGGACGCTCGGAAATCTCAGCTACGGGGAGGTTTGATGAGTAGTTGATTGAAGGAAATAGCAATATTTCTCACCTGTGGGCCTCGCACGCTATTAACCACCCCAAAGTCGGGCGTATTGCTACGTAACTCCGGGTAGGCTTTCTTTGGGGCTTCCTGGCGGGCTTTCTTGCTAGGTACCGGCGACCACCAGGACTTCGGGCAAGCTGGTGATGCGTGATTGGGAGCCCGCATATTGCAGATGGTAGAAAGGGTGTGAAGCTACCACCCCAGGTTCCAACGAGGACAACCGCCCGCAGCAGGGCTGTGTGCAATGGTGCCATCGACATGATCAACCCAGAGCTACCGCTGTTCATCTTTCCCCCTCTCGTAAAGCAGCCACGCAAGACAAGATGGGTAAAGGGGCTAGGCCATTATCCCAGTTTGAGGCTCAATCGAGGGCGATTATTGAGGACGCAGGCAACATTGTCGACAAGTCTCGTATGGCTGGTGCGACTTGAATTCAAGGCATCCGTCCGTCGTATCGATGTTGATGGGAACCATCGCATTGCAGCCTGATTGCCGCGAGCCCGACCTGAGAGCATGTCGTACTGAATGTCATACTCCAACCCCCATTGGTTTGCAGTCACCCCTCATAAGTCTCTGTCCGTTATGCTCCTGTCAACTCGTCAATATCAATGCTGCGTTGGTAAGAATTCGTATGCTGGACTGTGAACGGAGCCATACAGGGCGCCCTGTTGTCGTATGACTGCGACGCTGTAAGGCATGGCCACGCTTGGAGGACCTCTTCAAGGCTACAACTTTCATCGATCAATGTCCTTAACTCATGGGTGTTAGCCTGAGGACCACGACGGATTGAACGTATCTAGCGCTTGGGAGTGCGTTGAATGCCGACACGGGTCTGCTTCTTGAACACTACTACTTCATGTCACAAGTCACAACTCTGTCATGAATCCTCATAATTGCCACACATTACCCCCTATTTCACTCCGTTACCAGGCACAGTCACCCCACTCCTGTTGGTGACGCTTTCCTACTGTGCGTTGAGACTCCGAAGCCGATCAATCAAGATGTCAACCTGCATCTTGTCTCCTCCTTCCACCCCCTCTATCCGTCCCAATTTCTCCGCAGCCAGTATCAACGGTTCCGAGAAGCGCTGTTCTACAGCCCCTTTCATCCCCGACGGAACAAGGTCTTTGAAACTGGCAAACAGGAAGTATCCAAAGTTCGCCGCCTGTAAGAGAAACGGGTTGTTCTCGACCCAGAACTCAAGTAGCGCTTCGTCGTCCATATCTACTACCGACAGCATGTCCGGGAATGCGGCGTACTGCAGTCGCTCGATGACTTCCGACTTGGAGAATAGATTCGTCAGCTTTTCTTGCCTTGCGGTTATAAGCTCCTCCTTCAGCCACCGAACTGCGCATGCTTTAAGTGACGCGAACATGCAGTTCTCCAATAGGTCTTCGAGTATTTCCAGGCGGTTGTGATCGTCGGGCTCAGAGTGAAGGATGGTACCGGCGAATCTCGTGGCTGCATTTCTGGTCTGGAGATCAGGGTGGAAGACCGAAATCAGCGTTAGATGGTGGTGGTAAGTCATGAAAGATGCGTCTTCCGTGGCAACTACCAATTTTCGGTGTTCGAGGCCGAGGCCGATAGCAAGTACAGCATCAGCAGTCCCCGGGCTGCTGACCACTTGGGCTTGCGCCTCGTCGCCAAGGAACCGCTCAAGAATAGTAAAATGCTCAGGGAAAAGGTGCATCTCGGGCTCCGGGTTGTCTGCCCCGAAAACGTCGGTGGAAAAGAGCCAATAAGCCATGAGGCTCACCGTTCCACCTGGTGATAGATGGATATCGTCAGGGGAGGTGAAATCCTCGAAAGCAGCGAGAGGGTCGATGCCGGCCGATGCCTCATATATACTCTCAATGAACGGTCCCGAAAATCCGTCCAGGCCCAAATCAGAAAGTAAGGCCTTGTGCTCCGTTAGTACGACGTAGGTTTCACGGGACTGAACTATATCGAATACTCACGACTAGTTGGCCAACCACGGAATCTCGCTGCTGGAGCACCTCGTTTTCCCTAAACGCCTGTGCCATTGTTTTCTTACCCGGAACGAGCTTCTCGGGATGGTAGATCTCAAGTAGGCGTGGCGACCACTGCATCTCATGCGCGTTGACGTATCGCTGCAAGACGCACGTGGCGAATGACTGCAGTAGTTTCCGTTGCAGTTCATCCTCGTTCGAGTCCTCCTGTTCAGCCTCGGGGTCTGGTGCATTCTTGGAGATATCTCCATCTTTGTCGGCGTTGAGTATGTTGATGCTGGACGAACGCTGTGGTAGAGGCGGCCGTTTCCGGCCTGATAGCGAGCGAACCAGGTTGACGACTGCTGCTGTCATCTCTGGAATCGGCATGTAGGCCTCGAAGACCTTGACCAGTGACGGTCCCAGGAATCGGGAAGGGTGTTTTGTCTTGATGCGCCGGTGGAGGATAGCAAGCATGCCAAGCAGGGTGATGAACCTGTCTGGTATCTTGGAGTCGGATGCGACAGCCTTCTCCTCCTCGGGCTCGTCGTCGACGTCGTCATCCTCGGCCCCAGCCAACCGTTCCAGGGCCTCCATGACCTTGATCAGCACCTCGCGCGGGTTTCCCAGGCGGGCTACAGTCTCAAGACAGGTCTCGGAGCCATCGATGGTCACAAGCATCTGTACCAGGTCCCAGCCAATCTCCTGCGTCAGGCCGGCATCCTGGAGCACCTCGTTCAAGGCGGGCAGGACGGCCGGGGTGGTGACATGGTACTGGAGGATGGTGAGATAGGTGAAGCGGTCCTCCTTGGCGCCCTCGCGGATGGCGGTGATTGAGTCGGACAGATCGGGCATCTCGGCACAGGCAGGGTGTGTGCGTGCGGTGTTGATCAGAGTCGGTAAAAGCGCCTCACGTACCTCTCTCTGTCCATGTGCATGTGTGAGTGCCCAGGTGCAGTGAGTGAGTGGAGTGGATGCATGTGAGGCATAATGTAAGCAGCCCGGCCAGCTGGAGGGGCTGGCAAGCAGGCTGGCAGGTGTGTGACGTGATGAGGGGTAGTGGTCTCCAGGTGGCCCATGCAGCCCATGCAGCCCTATCTGAAGCTAGTAAAAAACCGAACCGTTCCAGCTCAAAACCTGTTCGGCGGCGGATAATTAAATTATGATTCCGGTCTGTGCTACCCTTGTAGTATTTGTTTTAAATTGCTTATAATTATAGTGGCTGGCTTATTTTCTTAGAATGTTATAAAGATTATTTAATATATTAAGGCGTTTAACACGTTTATTAAAGGCTTTATTAAACTATTTATACTTACTTTTAACCTTTACTTTTGTAAAGGTATTATTAATTTTATTATTATTAATTAAGTTATTATTGATTAACGAGATAAATAAATTAAGTAAATAAAGATATTTCAAAAATCGTAATATATTAAACCGGGTTATATAATAACGCGACGGCTTTAATAGTTACTTTAATAAGCATACCTTAAAAAGCTTTAAAAGATAGTTATCTTAATAAGTATGTCTTAAAAAGCCTTAAAAGATAATCATTAAAAAGTCTAATATTTTAACGGAAATTATAGCTAATAACTAGCTAGGAATAATAAGACCTTAACATAAAATAAAGTAGGAATTATAATGAAGAAAATATGCTAGATGCCCCGAATAGACGGATTATAATTTCGATTACGCCCTATAAGTTGTCGTCTGATTGTGGCCCCGAACAGATTCTCAGGAACCGAGCCATACGCCCGGCAACCATACTGTCACCGTCCTCTACTGTACTTAACCACCTACCATAAAGTATGTGTTCCCCCAAGATTGTCAAGCCAATATGTGCAGCGTATCATTCCCGTCGTGACACCACGGAGGAGTTGAGGAGAGCCACAATCACGAGCCGTCGAGCAAGAGAGTACAAGTATGAGCGCCCGTGTTCCTCTGGTCGCACGGAAAGAACATCAAGTACAATAAAAGGTTCAACACGGTGGATAAATAAGGTATACCTATATCTCCCTATACAGTAAGGTACGTAAGGCAGAGTGCAACGGAGCCTGGCGGACACATACAACATGACAAGACATGTATAGGGTAGTAGATCCTACCAGCGCTCGCTTTTGCACTCATAGCTATCGTTTGTGTTTGTTCATCCATTTGCCCCTTTCTGGTAGGTACAGTACTAATGCCGGCTTGCAGGTACTGGAACCGTCATGTATAAGCCTGTCCTACTCCACCACGGAAACTCGTGCTTTCAACACTGCTCTTGAGGGCCATCATCTCATCCAGTCTCCGTACACCATTCGTCCAGTAATCAACGGTATATCTATCTAGCTTCGAATCGGAATAAGAACACTGCAATAAGCATCAAAAGTAGCCTATCAAACTAGAGCTGCTTATTCCTGTATGCTTATTCCAGTATTTCGGTATTTCAACAGGTGATGTAGGAACTCATTAACATGGCGCGTAAGAAACTTATGAGGGCTGATTATAACATCACAAGCACTCCTTTTCTTGGAGGAAGAGTTTTACCAAGGTCAAACCCGCCCAAGGGGTGAAGATGAGCTGTTGACCTCGCTATCAAACTCGAGTGCCATGCATGAACCTGCCAGGTATCCCTGGCGTCTCCTTCACCGGTCCATGCCTCGCAACGTGCTCCATGCCTCGCAACGTGCTCCGACACCTCTTCTCTTGTGTATTTGATCCTGAAATGCTTCGCTTTCTTGTCCTTCTCCCGCTTGCAGCCAAGGCAGAAGTACCCCCAGTCGACCTGCAGGCCAGAATCAAACAGATAGGGCGCGGCGATGATGGGCAAAAATGACAGAGGTTCCACCCGCCGGCCGAGAGATTGAAGTCGCTTTTGTGTCAATTCGGCGCTCCTTTCACGGGCACAGACGTGAGTGTACCGCGCGAACAGACTCTCAACTCACTCTTGCCGGGGCGCGCATCGCGTCACTGCGCAGCTGCGTCTCGTCGGGCTTGAAAAAAACCGCTGGGCGACCGATTCTGAGCGGAAAGTACTCCAACCTGTGGGTGAGACAGGAGTAGCAGACTCTACGACAGTCGAGGAGGTAGAGGTGGTCGCCAAAGCGCTTGCACGTGGAGCATCGGGTTGAGCTAAGGGTCGTGTACAGTGAACGGCAGTCATACGTGTCTGCCTGGATGCTGAGGATGGTGCGGATGATGTTGGACAATGCTTGATGATGGCCTTGTACTGGAGGACCAATTCAACCAGCTCCATTGCACGGCGGTTGACGTGGCGGAAACGAGTCAGCGACAGAAGGTCACTGTACAGCAGGACCTGGGTGAGAAGTTCTGCCGGAAGATGGTCTAGTTGGCCGGCGGAATAACGTGGGGTGGTGGGCGCGTTGGTGTATCGCCCATTGTCAAGCGGACACCATGTCACCAGCTGCGCATCGTCTAAAGTTTTGTCGACGATGTTTTGCTTCGTATAGGCCATGAAACCTGGCAGATCAGGGTGTGTTTTCCTCATGGCGGGCTCGCATTGAGACCAAGTTTTTCATGAGAGAGGGAAGCTCAAGTACTAATAAGACACGTACTGTTGACAGAAGGGGTGTTTGGTCCAAATAGTGGCTGCGTCGGCTGTGTGGCTAGGAGAGGGGTTCGGTTATGTCTATATTGTCACATGTGAGCCCTGGCAAGCATATTTAGGCATGATTCAATTCAAGTCTATGGTATATCCCCGATTCCCCAGATGGTAACTTTCATGACGAGAACGCTCGCTCCGTTGCCGACTCCAGTCATGCCCCCAATGCCTCCATGTGCGCCTAGAACAAGCGATGATGTCTGTACGACAGCATATATTGACGCTCCCGTCCCTACCAGGACGTGTGGCCGCCATCGATGACGAGGTTGTTCCCCGTCATGAAGCTGCTGGCATTGCTCAGGAGAAACAGCGCGGCGCCCTTGAACTCGCTGGTCTCTGCCAGTCGGCCCACTGCGGCAGTCGAAGGTCAGCAATGTTCGCTGACAGGTTATGTATCACGGTATGTGGTAATAAGTGATGGACTTACTCATGTTCTCGCTCTCCCATTTCTGCTGGAGCCCCGGCACCTCCTCGAAGTTCTTGCGGACCATGGGTGTCAGGATGTGGCCAGGGCTGATGCAGTTGACCCTGATCCCCCCTGTGCCGTCTGGTCGAATGGGACTCCATTCCATTGCGAGGTTACGGGCCAGTTGAATAACCGCGGCTTTGGAGGAGTTGTAGACCTGTGAACTACACGTCAGTGGCTTGGAATCAGACGGGCGAGTCTATTTCCGTTGGATGGCGTACCGGTGATATTAGGCCCTTATTCGCAACGCTACCCGACATGCTGGCAATAAGACACATGCTGCCATGGCACTTGTACTTGAACATCTGCCTAGCCGCGCTCGCCGCCGTCATCATGACACCGGTGTAGTTGATGTCCATCATCCGGGCCACGTCTTCTCGGCTGTACTCCGCCGCAGGGCAGAGTTGCTGGACTCCAGCGGCCGCGACGACCCCATCGAGTCGGTGATGCTTGTCCGCAATTTCTGCTATGGTTCGGTTCAGCCCGTCCGTGTCCTGTACGTCTTGCTGCCTGTAGTGAAGAGAGCCTCCCCACTTTGCGGCTCTCCTGGCCGTTTCTTGCCAGCGCTCATCTGCTTGTGGCTCGCGGTCGAAGCAGTATACTAAGAGTTGTCAACCGGCAGTCCATACACTATATATGTCCTTGTAAGCTTACCATTGCCTCCTGTCTCCACCAGGGCCTCTGCGAGCGACAGACCCAGACCCCTCGCACCGCCAGTGACGATAAATACCCTGTCTTTCAGATCGAAATCTGCGAGTCGCATTTGGCCAACGGGTGCCTCAGTGTCTGGCCCAATGCCGACCATAGGGTTTTGGTGTGGCTCTGGAGGGGAAGGGACTGGGTTGCCTATTCGCCCAGGATCATGATGTGTAGTTGGAACGGCCCCAGCAGGGCGTGAAGACTGTATGCTCCTGTGTTGTATCGCAGTTGGCCTTGAGGATGCCTTTGTGAAGACAAACGGTGCCCGGGAGCATCGTCGCGCGATGAATCTTGGTGCGAAAGACATAATGGTAGACAACAAGCGTATACGTCAAGTATGAGTGAGTTCACAATAGGAATGAGCAACAAGCCAAGCCAGCAATATCGTGAGAAAACCCCACGACTTTCCTGGCGTGGTTTATATACATATGGAGAAGTCCGCCCCATATAAGAAAATTCTGTGCCATCCTGGGATTATGGCAGTGATGAAACTGGCCTGATGAGAACTCGTAGCTTATACGTCATGAGACATTATCGCTTATCGTGAGGTTGGACCTCTCTCGTCTCGTCTCATCTCGTGCCAGGCTCGCAGCGGAGGTATTCCCGGTCGGTCTCCACGAGACGCGAGGGAAATGCTCCGGCTGTCTGGGCATAGCTGGTTTCATTATAAGAATTTTCATCTGCAGGCTGTCGTCCTCGGTCCAAACCGTCGGTATGGGGCTGTGAATGGCGGTTGATGATCTTGACGATCGGTACCTGCGCGGCGTGAGCCAGAATCTGGTTTGACGTAGGTATGATAAGACGTCAGAATTATGGCGGTCAGATTTTGCCATCTTGGGCAGTTGTTCCCCCTTTGTTCCCCGCATAATTCCTGGGCATTACTTCTAAACTCTGGAGTGATCGGCAAGAACGCGGACGTCTAGTCCGGGGAGCTCACCGAGCTGACGACCCACCATGCCGGTCAAGGCCTAACGGCAGGGATGATCCGACAGGGCTAGGTCCCTGTCAGTCACGATGTTGGCATGTTTGTTCCGACCCTGTCATGTCGAGCATCGCCAACTTGAGCTTCGTTGCATCGTACTGCGGTTTAGGTGCCCGACTCTATTGCCTTGAAACAACATCGTCGCCTCCACATAATCTGCCCACTTTCACTTTCGACTTTACTATTAACCCAGCACAGGACACGCTCAAGGTCTCTGCTCAGACGTCGCACTAGGCCAGTTCCCTTCCAAAGATCAAGGTGCTGTCCACCGTGGGCTCGTGCGGTATGGTTCCATAGCACTGCAGCCTCAAGGGGCGTATTAACTATGTCTTTTGGCTTATCCTATAGTTATTATAAGCCTATAAGAGGCGATTAATTCGATTAATCATACAATCATATCTCATAGCTGATAGTCGTGTCACAGCTGGTACTTCATAAGCACCACTGGTCGTAAGCACCAGTACCTCAAAAGCACGAAGCCGCAAGCAGAACACCACACCACAGCAGGAATCCTCCACTGACCATCGAACTAGCAGCCCCCGTCGCTGGAGCCGAGGTCTCCGCCGCGCTCGAGCTGGAGCTGGTACTTGTACTGGGCGCGACCCTTGAGCCATCATCGCTCGCAGCAGCAAGCCCCGAATGAGCGGCCGGCGTCCCGCTCGCCGTCGCGAGCGCAGTCAACGTGCTGCCAGACTGGGTGACCGTGAGCAGCAGGCTCGATGTTTCGACCGTGGATAACTTGATGGTGTTGCTGACTGCTGCTGACGAAGAAGCTGCGGACGTGGGCGTTGTGATAGTCTCGCTCGAGTTTGCCCACGGCGCAATGAGGCACTGGGACATCAGCTTGGTGTCGACGAGGGCGCCGTTCTGCTCGGAGGGCGTGAGTGATAGCACGTAAGAGGTGTCGAAGCTGCCGGCGCCCCAACCGATCAGACCCACGAAGACGTCGGAGTTGGCATTGATGAAGGTGTTTTGGGCGCAGAAGGACGTGAAACACTATCTTTGGTGTTAGTACCCACGAGCAGATGTGCATAGACATGACGTGGAGGAGTAGAGCTGTCGACTCACAGAAGCATCGCTCGAAGACCCCGTCTCGCTCACAAACCCCTGCCGCCCCCTTTTCCTTAGATACTCGGCCACGGCCGTGAAAGCGTCAACATTGTCCGTTGTGCACTTCGCATGAGTGCCGGAGTTATCCTCGTCGAGGTACTTATGGATATCCAGTAATAGACCATCCGTCTTCCCATCCGGATTCGTGATCGCCATGAGGGCGTCGGCGCTCCCGTCCGTGACCAGCGTGGCCGCGCTGTCGAAGTTATTGCCGGATAGCAGGATCATGTGAGACGCGGCGCCCGCCTTCCGGATAGCCGTCACAGCCGCCTGGCAGGTCTGCGCCCAGATTCCGACGTCGAGAGCGTGTGGCTCGTTCATCAGCTCGAAGACGACCTTGTCGTTACTGGCGTACTTGGTTGCGAGCTGGCTCCATAAGCTGGCGAATTGGTCGTCGGTTGGGCCACCCTGCCCGATGATGCTCCTGTCCCAGCGTGCGAAGTTGTGTATATCTATCATGCAGTAGGCCCCTGTGTCCAGACAGGCTTGCATCAGCTGGTCGTACTGTGCTAGGTTCGAGTCGTTGAGGTCGCCGGCAAGCTGGTTGTTGACAAGGAACTGCCATGACGTTGCTGCGCAGGGTTATATTAGTATGAGCGGCGCAGCAATGAGGCACTGGGGGCCGTACGGAGCCGCAGTATATTCATCCCATCATCCTCCACAAAGTGTTGCATCTGACCTGGACCCTTACCCAGCGCAAGCTGAACCGAGCTCGTGGGACAAGAACCCTGAACGACCCATTAGCAGCGGATCTCATGCAGCAACAGGTTGCCCTCCGAACTTGTTCTTACATCTGTTTGGCAACCAAAATCGCCTCCTGCTATAGCGACTCCCTATCAAGTACCCTCGTCAGTGTTAATGTTCTTGGACTGGTAAGGTAGTGGCCTCCACGCACCAGAAACTGGACCTTAGCCACGGCAGCGCGAGCAAGTCCGAGCAGAGTGAACGACTGAAAATACATGATTAGCAGGAAAATGAATTAACCAAACGAGCAAAGAAGAAACGAATGTGCCTAAAATGAATTGTACAAAAGTACAGTGGCGAATGAAAGCCCTGCCAGGGACGAGCAATTGGAGATGGAGGCACAGTCGAGCAGAGCAGAAGCTCTCAAGCCGGGAATGCAAGGGGACGATGCACTGGCACCCGGGGTTTTTAAAGACTTCGAGTAATCGGCCCAAGGATTATGGATGTGTTGCAGGAGCTCCCGGGCATTCGTGTCTTCAAGGCCACAAGTAGAACGGACTAGGTAGGATGGGCTTGATGGGGTGGGATTCGGGCCACATCAAACTTAAAGCGTCTCATATTGACGACAGCATACCCAGGCTCGTACAGGCGCATCCCAAAACGTCGGGCCACGCGAAACCAGGTTTACGCGTAGCACCATCTGCCGCTCAGCGTCGTCGCCTGATGATGAGCTCAGTTTGCCTGCTCCTGCTGCAACATGGTGGTGATACAGTGTAATCGGCACAGCTGTGTCGCTGTCCGATCTGTCCACAAAGGAGGGGGAGGCAGACGGATGGGCCAAGGTGGCGAAGGGGGGCGCGCGAAGGAGGCGAAGGGGGGCGCGCGAAGGATGCATACTAAGTACACTATTGCCGAATCTACCTACATCTTCCAGCAGAAGCACTCCATCGCAGCGTCGGGCACGTCACATACGGCAGAAAAGGAAGCCCATGCCTATCACGATGATAAAACAACAGCTATGTATCCCCTAGAACTCGAGGGGATGATGCATGGCAACTTGCAGATGATGAGTTTGAGTCTGTGTAAGGTCTATGGTAGCACATGGAAACGAAACGAGGTGAAGGAATGGGATCAGTCTTCCCATTCCTCATCGTATTGATCGATCAGACGATTCTCATCCTCCCGGTTGCTCCTGCCTCCCCGGCTCGGGGAGCCCGAAATGTAATGATATCCTCGTCGATTCGGAAGGAATCGGGCGCACGAGGAGGTAGCGATCACGAACATATCCTAGAACAGAAGACTGGAGTTAGAAACAGGGCACAATATACGAGGAACATAATTAATGTGATGGACTTACGCATATGAAGCTCCACACGCTCGCCCAGAGTGAGTAGTTGGGCAGCTGTTTCCAGCCTCTGGCATTTGCCACGGCCCGTTGGTAGAAGATTCCACCGAGCAAGTAGACAAGGATGGCGATGGCGAGGATGATCAGAAAGACGGATCCAGGGCCTACGCTTCCCGGCTTGTGCGGTTCGGCTCCGGCGCAAGCATGTCGCGACTTGACCTTGAAAATATAGGAGCATTCTTCTGGATCGGTAGCAATAAAGGCGACCTGAGCCGACGAAGCCGCGGGATCCCGGTCGCAGCTGAAGAATATTGTCGTCGACTTCCTCCGCACCGGCTCATCCGAGTCTCTAGCCGTATCGATGCCGGTCGTGTTCGTTGCTGATGGCGCCTCGTCATCGGTGTCGTAGTCTCTGTAGGCAGCACCTTTGTGCACGGCGCTTCTCCCGGCCAGGCTCGCGCTGCTTGACTTCTTCTTCCCACAAGGAGAGCCTCCGGAGTATTGCAGAACCAGCTCCTTGCCTCGGGTTATCAGCTCGCCCGACTGAAAACCCAAGCTGTAGTAGTCCCCCTGGGATTTGTAGTAGGCGCTGATGTTCTGCCACTTGCTCTCCTCGATGCCCTTGACGTCCTCAATGTGTTCGGCGACTGGGCCGCATATGTTCAGAGTGAAGTTCGAGCCGTAGTCGTAGCCCCTTGCCTTGTAGTCCTCCAGGGGCGCACCGTTGGTATTCGACTTGGACCCGTCGGCCTTGGGCTTTACAGCTACATCGGGTCTCAGATCGAAGAATGCGCCCGAGGTGGAGGAGGCGGTGCAAGGTGCCGTCGATGTCGTCTTGTCTGAGTCGGAAGCGAGGGTGGTCGAGGCGAGGCAGAGGAAGGACAGCAGCACCGGGTAGGCCGGGCAGGATACGGAGGAGAAGCGCATGGTTCACAAGGTGGGATGAGTATGTAGGCGTTCTCGCGCGTTTGGTGATATTGGTTGAAGGCAGGTGGGCTAGATAAATCATCCGCATAGGCCCTGGATAATACAACACGGTTGAAATGAATAAGAATAATGATACAATAGTTGAAGCGAAAGGGCCAGTGTCAGCATTCACTGGTCTTCTTGGGCCGGGACGCAGTCTGTGGACGAAGCTGCGCAAGACCACGAAACAGTAAAGGACGATAACTGAATGAAAGATACTAGGTAAGAATAATGAAACGCGGCAGAGAGAATAAGTTGAAGTTATGCCAAGGTGGCCGTAGCCGTTTTGGGAAACGACCCCTAAAGGAACATTAGATGCCGCCCCTGGCCCGCCGGTACGTAACCCCCCTTACCTAATAAACCCCCCTGCATTTCTCCAGAGGTTTGCTTCAATCGCATTTAGAGAATGCTTTGAAGTCAACCGATCATCGCGTCACCCGGGTGTCTCGTCGTACCACACGGAACGCCAGAGAGCCGACGCGGTCGAACCTCTGCATGTCATTTGGAATTACCCCAATCTGACTGACGCTTTGCTTTTGTCAGCTGCCTACAAAAGCCGCCCGAACTGCCTACGACAGACTCCGTTGCCGAACTGTTCAGCGTTCAGCACTCCAAACCACTCGAGTCCCTCCCTCACCATGGCGTCCAAAGCGAAAAGAGCAGAGCCTGCGCATGGCTACGAGTTTGGCGGCCCGTAAGGTTGACCCTTTCTGGAAAGGAAAGAGACTGGTGTGGCCACAATAGCTAACATGTTGCCCTTTCTCTCTAGGCTCGGTGCTTCTGTCATCACCTTCGGCCTGCCCTTCCTCTGCTGGCTCTTCACCTTTGCCTGCAACGACATCTCGGGATGCCCTGCGCCCTCGCTGTTGAACCCCAAGACCCTGTCCATCAACCAGCTGAAGACCGAGGTGGGATGGCCCGAGGATGGCATCATGGGCCTCGCTAGCTGGAAAGCTACCGCATGGACTGTGGCCTACTACCTCTTCAGCGCCCTCTTGTACCGTATCTTGCCCGCCATCGAGACCGAGGGCACCGAGCTTTCGTCCGGTGGGAGGCTCAAGTACAGGTTCAATGGTGAGTCAGTCCCCCGATGCCTACCCCCTGATTTGGACTGACTCAAGCCGGGCGTAGCTTTCTCTACAACCGTGACTACGCTGGTCCTCTGCTTTGCCGGCACCATCGCCCAAGGCGCCGAGTTCCCATTGTGGACTTTCATTGCCGACAACTACCTCCAAATCCTGACTGCCAATATCATCATTTCCTATGCGCTTGCCATATTCGTCTACGTCCGCAGCTTCTCTGTCAAGCGACCCAACTCGGACTTGCGTGAGCTCGCTGCTGGTGGTCATTCCGGTAACCTCATCTATGACTTCTACATGGGACGTGAGCTCAACCCTCGCATCACTCTGCCTTTCATCGGGGAGATAGATGTCAAAGAGTTCATGGAACTGCGCCCCGGCATGCTCGGCTATATCATCCTGAACTGTGCATTCATCGCCAAGCAGTACCGCAACTTCGGCTTCGTCACGGATAGCATCGTGTTTATCACCCTCGTGCAGGCCATTTACGTGCTGGATGGTCAGTTCATGGAACCCGCTATCCTGACTACCATGGACATCACCACGGATGGATTCGGGTTCATGCTTGCCTTTGGAGACCTTGTCTGGCTCCCCTTTATCTACTCCCAGCAGACGCGATACCTGTCAACCCACCCTGTCATGATGGGCTGGTTAGGTACTGCCGCCGTCTCTGCTGTACTAACTGCCGGCTTCTCTGTGTTCCGTCTGAGCAACAGCCAGAAGAACATATTCCGGACCAACCCCAATGACCCGCGTGTCGCTCATCTCACCTACATCGAGACCAAGACTGGCTCGCGACTCATTACATCGGGCTGGTGGGGTATCGCTCGACACATCAACTACCTTGGGGATTGGTTGCAATCATGGCCTTACTCACTCCCGACTGGCTTTGCTGGCTACGCGATCCTGACGGCAGGTAGCGGCGTGGACGGCTCAGTCAAGATGCTGGACGGAAGAGAGGTTGTCCAGGGACCCGCCAAGTACTGGGGTATGATCTTCACCTACTTCTACGTTCTCTACTTCGCGGTGCTGTTGATTCACCGCGATGGCCGAGATGACGAGAAATGTGCGAGGAAATATGGCGAGGACTGGAAAAAGTACAAGAGCATTGTCAAGTCCAGGATCGTGCCTGGCATCTACTAGAAGCTCGTCACAAACATGCATCCCACGATCACTGTCGGGTTTGGAAATCAAATGTTATTGGCGACTGGTGTATTGTGTAATGGAAGTGGCAGAGGGCATACGGAAACTTTGAAGGAGGATGTGTACCTACAGTACAACCGTCGAGAAAGCTTCGATACAACGAGGAAGTAATACAACCGAGCCCACTGGCCCTGACGACTTGTGTCTACCCTGCCCTCGATGTACGAGGCGCGCAGCTTCCCCCGACCTGGAGGCAACTGCTCGAAATCAACACAACAGCGCAGACAACGCAACAAGTGCTTGGGATGGGTTAGCAGCAGTTGAATTACGTAGGCAGTGACTCTGCCCTCTGGCATATGTGCTTGCTGTACACTGAACCCTCATACGTCTCCGTACACCCCCCCGGGCCGTTCTCAGGATCTTGAACATTGGGGGGTAATTTGTTATCCGTGGAATAACAACCCTAGAATAAGCGTTAAGCATGGTCAATAAAGACCCAACTGCTTATTCCGCTGTGCTTATTCCGATTTGATTAATATACAGTTGTTTGCTGGAAGGGTCGTGTACGGAGACTTGTGAGGGTTCAGTCTACGCACCTTCCCATAGACGTTAAACACTGCAACACTGCAACCCCCATCTTGGCCATTTCCGAACTGCCACGTTCCCGACTTGACTGTCTCCTCAACATCCCCCATTACATCCCCCATCATAAACGAGGACTTGCATCTTCAGTCACGTTTCCGAGTTGCCGTCGCCTCAATATCCCCCATTTTAAACAACCTGCATCTTCAAGGTAGCCATGGCCGGCGGGGGCACCAAGCGATCCCGGGACACCGAGTTGTCATGGGACGATTTCGAGGAGAGCACGACCAAAAGGCAACGGCACTTGGGCCCCAGTCCAAGCCAGATGCTGCAAGAAGCCCCGCCTGCATATCATCAGAGACCGGGAACCGTCGACCGTCTTACCGACCAGAACTACATCGCATGGCTCAAGAGCATTGATTTTCGCCCGCCCAACGGAATGCAAGCCTGGATGCAAGGCAACGGTTCCGTCACTGAATACACGCTGTTCACTCGGGACAACGGGGAGCGGTGTTTCATCCAGATGATGCGCGACCACGTCTTTGTTTTTCAGCACAAGGACCGCGGCGAGGAAGACGACTCGAGGCGGGAAACGGACCCATAGATCTGGGCATACCGCAGTCAGGTCGTCGAGCTCGAGTTTCTTGGCGTTGGAGTGCACACTGAGAGGCAGAAGAGGCTGCCAAAATACGCCGTCGTACTGGGACATGTCTACATCCGCCAACCCTACGCTGACGGCCAGCCGGAGCGAGTGCTGAGGACCAACTACAGTGTCGTTATGGACGTCACCAAGCCAACCAAGTCGGTATGTACAAAATGTCCCCTTCTCCCTTTCCGAGAAGACCAGATTTTGATATCCCCGCAGCTGTGGATGATATACAACTACGGATACGGCGAATCCTTCGCAGAAAATCTCGAGTTCTTCAAGGGCAATGCCCCGTTCGATATGGCAAGAATCGCCGACAGCCTCGAAGACTTCGTTGAAGACGAATCCATCGGAGAAGGGCTTTCTCGCTGTCCTCCTTACCTGGACGGCAGCAGGGTCATTGAAATAGTGCAGGCGTCAGCTAATTTTGTGGTGCCCATCTTCACGACCCCGAACCTCGATTCGCTGCTGAAGGCTATTGAAGACGGTTGGGGTACTATGAGCTTCTAGCTCGTGGCTTGTCGCTTGTGGCTTGTAGATGCGGCGTAACGGAAACAGGCGTGTATTGTAGGGGTGATTGAGTGGATGGAATAGCGAATGGCTGGTTGTTTTACCACTATAGACGTAGCGTATTCTAGAAATTGACAGTCTTGATTCAATGAACAGATTCGCATACTGGCTCCAGAGTGCCTGTTTCAAACATTGTAGCAATCGACATCTCGATGATCTACACTGGACCCTCACAAGTCTCCGTACACCGGTAATATCAAGTCCGAATAAGCACCATGGAATAAGCATTAGGAATGGCGTATCAAACTAGAGCTGCTTATTTCTGTATGCTTATCCCAAAGAATTTTTGCTGTTAATCAAGATACTTACCAACCTATGCGTACGGAGACTTACGAGGGCTGAGTGTAACAAGGCGTATAAATGAAGACTTACGAGAGGGGACTGTACACTCAACCTGTATAAGTTTCTGTCTGGCACCTCTCCATTAATCGTTGGATCTCAATGATACGTTCATATCAATCGAATAAGAATCCAGAATAGGCAGGTTTAATCCAACAAGCCATCTTCTATGCTTATTTCTGAACGATTATTCTACTTCCGATGAATACACCCTTCGGTTGCCGAACAAGGGGGTACGGGGACTTATGGAAGTTCGGTGTAGCGCAGCAGAACAGCACACCTAATCGCTGTCTTCCACCTGCTGTCTTCCATTCGATGTTTGCTGTCACAGAAGCTCCTCGCTTCTGGCGTTCCACGGCATTACCATCCCTCATATTCAGGGGCGGCTGTCTGTACCTGGAGTGCTTGTCGCGGGGTAGCGCTACAGTCACCCCTCATAAGTTTCCGTCCGTCATGCTTCCGTGATCTCTAAAGCACGGATGCTCCATTCGTATTAATGGAGTAAATGCCCCGGAATAAGCAGGTTCAATCAAATGAACCATGTTTAATGCTTATTCCAGGGTGCCTATTCTAGTTATAATAAATATACCTTTCGCTTGGTGAACGAGAGGTGTACGGAGACTTCTGGGGGTTCAGTGTAGCGAGCCCACCCCGCATTGGTGAGGTGGTTTACACGAGCAGGAGGAACGTCGACTAATACGGCCAGAGGATTCGGGCGGTGCGGCTTGCCGATCATCAGGCAACCGCCTGCACCCTTCAAGATACTCGTCTGACCTCATCTTCCCTCCATCTTCCCTCCATCGTCCTTACATCGTCACAACTTGGGGGTTGAGTAGGTATCGTTCGTGTATGAGACCAGTCGATAGAACTCCATCTGATTTCCGAGCTCTTGCCAGTCACTGCTTTAACTGGAACTCGTCCTTCCCTCTCATCGTCTCCCATACCTCGCGCAAGGATGAGTGCACATGCGGACGCAGACGCAGCCGGCCTCGAGCAAGCAGCCCGCAGCCAGACCGGCGGCGGCGAAGATGAGACCACGCAGACCTGGTTCGAGCACTCGACGGCGAAGCGCATCCACACCGACACGCTCATCGCCCAGACCCTCGCCAAGCAGTACCCGAACCTGGACCTGGTGATCGCGCCGCCGACCAACGGCCTCAACCTGCTGGCGTACGCCAACTCGGGCCACGCCAGCTACGATGCCGTCGAGGAGACCGGCACCGTGTTCCCGAGCACCCTGTCCTGGACCATGTACGCGGCCCCGGCGCGGCGGATCGACGGCAGCATGGGGCGCCTGATCGAGAAGCTCAACTTCGGCAAGTTCGTCTACAAGTGGAAGGACGAGGAGTTCGTCCTGTACATGGCCGACTGCCGCGACGGCACCATGTCCTACCCGCAGCAGACCAACCACTACATCCTGACGGCCAAGCGGCAGCAGGCCGAGGCGCTCATCCTCGAGGCTGGCCGGTGGGCCACCGAGCTGCACGGCGAGCTCTTCGTCTTCGACCAGGGCGGCTGGCAGAAGAACGCCGAGCTCTACCGCAGCGTCATGAAGGCTTCGTGGGATAACGTCATCCTCGACGCCGACATGAAGAAGGCCATCATCGACGATCACCTCAACTTCTTCGAGTCCAGGAAGACGTATCAGAGGTTGCAGGTGCCCTGGAAACGCGGCATCATCTACTATGGCCCGCCGGGGAACGGGAAGACTATTTCCATCAAGGCCATGATGCACACGCTCTACAGCCGCGACGAGCCTGTGCCGACGCTGTACGTGCGCTCTTTGGTCTCTGTGAGTACCGTATCTACTGGGAAATGACGAGAGTGTTGCTGCTGATACCTTGGACTCTCTTCCAGTATGCCGGTCCAGAGTACTCGTTGAGGATCATATTCGAGAAGGCGAGACAGTTCGCCCCATGCTATCTGGTCTTCGAAGATCTCGACTCCATCGTCTCGGACAATGTGCGGAGTTACTTCCTCAACGAAGTCGATGGTTTGAAGAACAACGACGGTATCTTCATGATTGGCTCCACGAACCACCTTGATCGCTTGGATCCGGGTATCTCTGTAAGTTTAGCACTGGCAACTGAGCTGAATGGTAGCATACACGGATGAGCGGGCGACTGACTATCGCGTAGAAACGGCCCTCGCGCTTCGACAGGAAGTACCTCTTCCCTGACCCCAACCTGGGCGACCGCATCGCGTACTGCAAATTCTGGCAGTCCAAGCTAGCCGACAACGACGACATCAAGTTTCCCGACAAGCTCTGCACGGCCATCGCCGAGATCATGGACAAGTTCAGCTTCGCCTACATGCAGGAGGCCTTCGTAGCGGCGTTACTCGCCATCGCCAGAGAAACCGAGAGCACGCTGCCCAGCAAGGAGGTGGTGACGCGCGACATGGACGACGGGTGGCTGGGAGTGAGTCTCGTCGACGGCGACGATGGCTTGAACGAGCTGGTGCTGTGGGTGGAGATCAAGAAGCAGGTTGAGATTCTGCGGGAGGGCATGAAGGAGAAGAGAGCGGCTGCGATGGGCAGGCAGAAGCCCAACTGGGGTGTATCAGTAAAGGGATCTTTCACTTTGAAGAGGGGTTAGGGATCTACCTCGCATCCTGGTCTTTTACAAACTTTACTCCGGCTACCTGGTATCTTACAAACGGGTGCGGCGAAGACCCAACTGCGATGACGAGCTGAGCTTCGAGACAGGTGAAGTTGGAGGAGCTCCTTCTCAAGAGATAGTGTCCCTTGGGTGGCCACAATTCATACTCATGCTGTACCTAGGAGCGCCGGGAAGTGTCAGTCACAAAGAGACCAGTATCAAATAGTGCACCGAGAAAGCCAGATGAGGGCTCATACTCTTTCATACGTGGGTTGAAAGTGAAAGGCGTAGGTAGCGAGGGCGCGTGACCTCATCAGTTTCGCATAAGATCGTGATGGAGTAGAACGATGTTGCAGGCTACCGGAAACTGGTGAAGATGGAGACAGAACCCACAGATGGTTGGCGACAGATGGTTGGCGAACGTAGGATGGATGAAGGATGAATGATGCGTAAATGAACGCTTGATGGGAAGTACAGATCGTGACAGCCAGCGCGACCTGAACTTGCTACCAGGGGCAGAAAAAGGAAAGGCCAGGTTGTTCCTAACGATGGCACGACAAGATTTTCGTCGTGTCTACCTACCCCCATGTGTCACGCTTTGAACTTAGAACACGTTCGAAAGGAAGATGAGGTTGATAATAAATGGAAAATGTCTTGCTCTTCATTCTAATACACATGGCAAGATATAAGCTGTACACTGGAAGGCCCCACTTAAACATCAGCGCCATGTTAAATACCAGCAAAAAGCACCAACCATACCCGAGACATGTCATACCGGGTCGCCCTAATGTACACATCCCCAGTTTGCTTGAGTGCTTAGTTCCTAAATAGTGTGTGGACGCATGCCACTTCTGCCCGGTCATCTCAAGCATGCCATTCCCAGTCCGTTCACTCACTTCAAGTACGTCATGATCTCTTCTCTGTCCCTGATTGGCATCATGTGCAGCATTTCCTTCAGGCCCTTGAGGGCGGCAGTCTTGTCTCCTGACAACAGACTGGCCATCTCGCGGGAGACAGATTCCGCCTTGATTTGCTCGACCTTTGTCGTTATATCCTTCGCATTCTCCTCGTACCATGTGACAACAGCCTTGTCGTTCCGGTCGAAGTCAGCGATGCCCGACCAAGCCGCCAGGAGGCGCAAATGTTGCTGGCGGATCTCGACTGCAGCAGGGTTGGTCGAATCTGTCGTCTTGGTTGAAGCAGTAGCAGTTGCCGTTGCCATCCGCTTGAGGATGTACTCTTCGTTCAAACGTCTGCGTACACGCCAGTAGAAGAAGCGGCGGGTGTTCTTCCACTCTAGGGCTTCCCGGATGGCGCCCTTGGCCTTCATCCGACCGGCACGGTCGTGCAGATCAGCGAACTGTATGCTGACTTGGGCGTATATTGGCAATAGCTGCTTCTCGCGAGCGGTCATCTTGGCCTTGACTTCCTCGAGCTGCTCCTTGGACAAGCTCTGATCACTAGCTTGCTTCTTGAGGGCGGCGTAGGTAGGATCCAGACGGGCCATGGTCTCGAGCTGCTTCTCCTTCTTGTACTTGATACCGATGATACCTTCGGGCTCTAGGACACCAGCACGGGCTTCGACATCGGCGTACATCTCCATGGCCACGGGGTTGATGGTAGGATCGACAACGACCCAAGATCCACCGCGCAGTTCACCATAAGGTGGGATGTAGACAAATATGGGTTGCTCGAATTTCACCAGGGCGTCCACGATGTATGAACCGTACTTCAAGACCTCATTGTACATGTCTCGCTGGCCACCAGAGAAACCTCTCCAGTTGGCCAGAATCATGAGTGGCAGCTGTTCACCGTGGTTGAAGTCGTTGATGGCCTGCGCAGTCTTGAATGCGGAGTTGGGGTACCAGACACCACCGGCTTCGTTGATGACCTGCTCGACGGAATCTGGGTTGGCAGGATCGGCCGGGGTGACGTTCTCGACGGTTCGAGTCTCGACGGCAATGACACCCATTGGGATACCACCAAGACGAGCGCGACCAACAACGACAGTGCGGGCCCAGCCACCAAGGGTCTCGACGAACGAGTCTTTGTCGAAGAGACCTGGCTGGAAGCCATCCTCGTCCTGCTTGCCACCGATGAGCCACCTCACATCGTGCGGTTGCTTGTTCGGCGGCGTGTAGATCACCTCACGATCCCAAGTGTCAACGCTGGGAGTAATGGGCACGGGGAGGTTGCGCTGAGCAGGAACAAACGATAGCCACTCCACAATCTTGGAGACACCAGCAAAGTCGTCGTTGGCAGTCATGTGGGACACACCATTGCGGTACATGATCTGGGTACCACCGAGCTGAAGGTTAGAAGTGTAAACTTCGCGTCCAAGAAGGTTGTTCAAAGCATTAGCACCGGTGAGGATGATGGGTTGGCCCTCAATCTGGACGGCACGCTGGCCAAGACGAACGAGATAAGCACCGATTCCTGTCGAGAGTTAGCTGGAGTGTCTGATACGGTTGGACGGGTGAGACTTACCAATGGATCTGCAGGTAATGAGGGTGACTGTGAATATGTCGTTGTATGCGCGACTTGTGGCACCTGCAATAAGACCAGAACCTCTCAGGCACTCGACACCAAGACCATCCTCGGCACCAACAATGGCGACGATCTTGTGACGCTTCTCGCCTTCCTCGGTAACTGGCTCAGTGATGACATCGCGTCGCGAGCCGTCTTCGAACCGCTTCTTAGCCTGGTCGTCCAAGTACAAGTACTTGAAACCAAGTGTCTGTTGGGACGGGTCGTTCCACGCCACCTTGAAGTGCGGGATGAGCTCGTCAGCGACGCCGAGGCGAGCACCAGAGTTGGCCGAAAGATAAATCCGCGGGATTCCCATGCTGCGGGCTAATTCTGTGCATTTGTGGAAGAAGTGATCCTCCTTAGGCCCAAACGAGCCGATCAGGTAGGTAATGTCGTTGGCAACCACGACAAACTTGCGACCACTGGGGTATTCAGGAGTGCGAGCATTGATAACCCAGCCCACCATACCACAAGTGTTGGTGCCAGGCTCTCGGGACACCTCGATCAGCTTGTCGTGATCATCAAGGACAAGTTCACTATAGTCAATGCATTCACCCTGGGCGGGCTTCTTATCGGCCCAGGACGGCTGTTCCTTGACAAGTTTGGTCCAGCTATTCTCCACGGCCTGGCGGAAAAGCTCTGGGAAGTCGTAGACGAACTGCGTTCCCATCAGGTGCGCCTTGTACCGCTTGGGCTGAAGCCAATTCTTGGTTGGATATGGCGAGTTGACTGGCATCAGATGCATCGATCCAATCTTGTTCGTCCCACCAATGGAGTGGAAGATCATCTCACCCTTCTCCGACTTCCGTTCAGCATAGATCTCGACCTGGATGACGTAGCCGGATGTGTTGATAATGAGCACACGCAGGGGATATGGCAAGCCCGTGGTGGCGTCGGTGCAGACAATGCGGATCTCAACTTGAGACACACGAAGACGCCAAGCGCGAGGGCCGAACCTGTCGAGGAAGCCCTGGAGGGAGCTCTCCACCTCTTGGGGATTCAGCTGGAAGACGGGTGTGAAGTTCAAGAACATGTGATTCAAATCAGAATTGTTGTTTCCGATGATCTCTAGGGCGTCGAATATGTCGTTGATCACTCTATCAGCCTCAGACACGAGGTACTCGACAGTCGGAATATCATCTCGAAGGCGTCCGGGTCGTATGGCAGCACGAGTGAAGTATCGCTTGTCAGTCTCGACACCCTTGCCAAAGGCCTCGTACACGTGGATGTTCTTGTTTTCGGTGAAGACGGGTGTAGTCTTGAACTTCGAAAGGCGTCCCAGCTCCAGTTGGAAGGCCAAAGCCGGCTCGCTGTGACGAATGCTGTCGTCTTCTGCATAATTAGGACCACGGAACGTGTAGTAGCGGGGGTATGAACCGTCGTTGTGAGCGCAGATAAAAGTCACGCGGCGGACCTTGTGAGCCGCCAGTTCGGCCCTGGAAGCATCGATCAACGCGCGGATCTTGCCCAGGATCTCTTGGTCATCTCTGGATTCAGCGTCACGAACAGCAACGCTGATCACATTGGACAGCGCTTCATCCTCAGACTTGCTACCAAAAGTTTTGCGCTTGCCGCTCAGATCCGGGATGGTGCTAGGGGCTCGCGACTTCTTGGTAGGTAGCTTCTCTATCGCCTTCTGCAACATCTCTTCGGCATCATCCAAGTACCTGCAGGGCACAATGACACCCTTTCGAGAAGCCTCAGCTTCTGTCTGACGGGTCAGATATGACATGTCACCCACAGAGCTAATGCGGTTGAAGCTGAATTCCTGAGTGGGGGTTCCAGGAGTGGATGGGTTCGTGGACTGAAACGGCAGAGAGAACTCGGACGACCCGACCTTGCGGAAAGAGAAGTCCCAAGAGAGAAAGGCAGGCGCGGTATCGGACTCGTCAGTGATGTACTCAACCCGCGTCACGTTGTATGCACGGTATGCTCGACGAATGTACGTTTCGAGGGCAGCGGCTGAGACCCACGGATCATCATGGGCGAAGAACGAGGTGAGCACATCGAAGACAGTGTACTTGGAGTCGACCACCTCCTTGATTACATCGAGACTTGGCTCTCTGTGCTCCCAGCCGGTCTCGCCGTACTTGTTCTCGACGACTGACGACCGTAGAATATGCTCCATCTGTGCAGTCCGCTCCTCGAGAGACGGCAAGGCACACTGGATCAGTATTTCGCGCGCTTTCAGCGATACCTTGGCAGTTTGGCGCGAATCGAGCTCCGCAAGCTTGCGAAGTACGGGTCTGAGGTATTTACCAATGTTGCCCACATTGGGCTTGTTGGGACGATACTCATCGAGAAGAGCCAGGACCAGGTGGTTCTTGGATCCTACACGACTGTGGGAGAGCACGATCTGAATGACCTTGGGGTAGTCTTCCCTGTTCTCCTCGCGAAGCTTCAGAACGACATCCTCGTCCTGAGAACGACGACCCGAGAAAAGTGCCTCAACGTCGGCGTATGTTGAGAGCAGGCTCGAAATAGCCTTCAACTCACGAACCTTGGGGCCGTCGACATAGTTGTCAAGAACTTCAATCAGTGGTGACAGAGTATCCCGAATGGCGTTCGCCTCACTCGATGAAGAGTTATCATCCAGAAACTTGGTGAGAGTCCTGGCCAAAGTCTTGGCCGGGAACTCAGTGCCTCGTGCTTTGGCCCGTTCGATGACCTGAGTGAACTGGGTATCAAGCTTCTGCGGCATCCTCGAGTGGAGCGCCGAGTGGTACTGGGCCCACTCGCTGTAAGGAAGCTCTGGATCCCGCAGAACCTCAACCATATCTTTGAGGGTTTGCTGCATGATGACTGAGTTATCGAAGCCATTCAGAATATTGCTCAAGGTCTTGTAGAGCAAATTGAACCTTTGGGCGGGCTTGTTACCAATAACCTGCGGTGCGCGGAGAGCAGGAAGTTGGCCAACGAACGGCTCTGCCTGCTTAACGCGGGATGGGTCGTCAAGAGCGAGTATACCCAGGATGTCGCCAGCTTCAATGGTAACACCAGGCTGCTTAATCAGCTGGACGATACCGTCCTCCTGGGCAATCAGGGGCATAAACATCTTCATGACCTCAACTTCGGCGAAGGTCTGACCGGCGCTGACGTGCTCGCCATTCTCAACGGTATATTTGACCAATTTGCCAGGGCTGGGTGTGCGCAGCTGAGTAGGGTCATTCTCCTGCTCAAGGAGGCAGGTCTTGCTGTCGACAGATACACGCGTAGCGCCGACTTCTTCTTTCCAATAGACGCTGTGACTTCGTCCGTCTAGGAGGATGAGGAGACCGCCATCACTGAGAGCCCGAATGCCAACTTGGCATTTCGAGCCGTTAATGAAGAGATGGTAGCTGTCAACAGCCGCACGAGTCGCAGTGAACTTGTACCGGTGACCCTCGTAAATGAACTCGATGGGGAAAACAGTCTTGAGGATGTCCCTAGACGGGACCTGACCTCTCTCGAGGCCAGATCGGTACTCGGCAATATGAGCCTCACAGGCAATGTGGGCCTTGGTGATGGCGCCACATATGACAGCAAGGACAGGGTCCGGGCGCTCGGCGGTCAGCTTTTTCGAAATCAGTTCATCAAGCCAGCCGGTGGTTATGGTATTGTCTTCGAAGGCTTCTGTCTCGAGGAGCTTGATCAGATACTCGACAGTAGTTCTGAAGTCGCCACGGATGCTCAGTTCCTTCAGGGCAACGACCATGTTCTTCCGTGACGCCGCTCGATTCTCTCCATAGGCAAAGATGTGGCCAAATTGACTGTCGGAGAAGCTGTGAATACTGGATGATGTACTGACGGAGAAGTAACCCCAAACGTTGGCACTACTTCGGAAGTTCAGTTCGTGCATGACACCGTTTGACGGCTTGAACCCCTCACCGGGGTCTTCCGACGTGATGCGGCAAGCGGTACAGTGACCACGAGGTTGAGGCCGGCGTTGGGTCTTGTCGCTCTGAGGGCTCTTGAACTCGAAGTCAATCTCGGTGGACGACTTGGGATCTACACCATAGAGTAGTCGGATATCGCTGATCCGGTGCAGGGGAATACCCATGGCAACCTGGAGCTGGGCAACGGGCAAGTTAACGCCGCTGACCATCTCAGTTGTTGGATGCTCGACCTGAAGACGAGGGTTCAACTCCAGAAAGTAGAATTTGTCGTCGTCGTGCGAGTAAAGGTACTCAACGGTTCCGGCAGAAACATAACCAACCAGGCGACCGAGGCGCACAGCGGCATCTTCCATGCCCTTGAAGGTTGGAGGCTTAGCGATGGTGACCGGGGCCTCTTCGATGATCTTTTGGTGCCTTCTTTGGACGGAACAATCTCTGCCAAAAAGCGAGACGTTGTTTCCATACTGGTCGGCGAGCAATTGGACCTCCAGATGCCTCGCATTACCAGCTAATTTCATGATGAAAATGGGCGAGCCCGGGATTTCGCTAGCAGCAGCATTGTACAATGCTTCGAACCCGTCCTCGGACAAGGCTTTCCGGATACCTTTACCACCACCACCCTCGGATGCTTTGATCATAACTGGGAAGCCAATCTGGTTGGCCTTCTCAAGACCCTCTTGCCAAGAGTTGACGCATCCCTTGAGGTAGACATCATCAGCGACTGTGACGATACCTTTGTCATCAAGCTCGACCTTATCAACGCCCGTACCCGACCACGGAATGCAAGGAACTTTGGCATGTTGTGCGACGATGGTCGAAGAAATTTTGTCACCGAGTGATCGCATAGCCGAGCCTGGAGGACCGATGAAAACGACCTTCTTGGGCGAAGCTGCGAGCGATTCGGGCAACTTGGGGTTTTCTGAAGCGTGGCCCCTGAGAAAAGCGTCAGCATTCAGCCATGGGACTTCGCAGCGCTTGCGGAGAACTTACCATCCTGCCCAGACGGCGTGTACGTCCATGCGCTCGGCTATGTCGACGATTAACTCAACGTTAGCGTAGTTGTGATTGTTTGTGCCGCCGGGGACTTCGACGTAGTGATCTGCCATTCTGATGTAATCCGCGTTCGCTGCCAGATCCTCTGGGGTGGCCATGACGGTGAACTGGATAGCCTTCTCGTCGCCGAACGTTTCGTAGGCCCATTTTCGTACTGATCGAATCTCCTTGACGGCGGCGATACCGTTGTTGGCAATCAGAAGCTAGTAATGGCCGTCAGCGACCGCCCCGAGCTCGTGCACTCGTCCCGTGCAGTCAAAACCGTGCTTACATTTGTGATGACGGTGTGCCCATCGTGGGCAGCGACGAAGTCCTTGACCTTGGACGGCGCGGCATTTTCCAGCTTGTTACCGCCAATGAAGTGGTCTGCGACCTTGCGCTGCTCGGCGTAGGATGCCTTGCCATTGGTCACAGGTACCGTCCGGTTGCCGTTGGCAGGGCCGTGGCCATTGGTCTGAGACGGCATAGTGTCGAGGGTGTTGGGGTGAAATCGGGAGGTTTCGACGGCGGGAGAGGATGGGGGCAAATTGATGACTCGGAACAAGACAGTTAGGGGGTCATCAAAGTATAGCGGGTGCCCGAATCGAGCTCCTACAAAGCCCGAAGAACGAGCAATTGTGTTCCTGCTGCGTGGTGTTTTCAAGGATCTCGGAAAGGTTGCAGGTGAGCCGCGTGCGGACTTCGGAGCTGCAGTCCGTCTTGCAGGGTGCGCGTCGACTCTAAGTGGTTGAGTCGGTGCGTCTGAATCCTCTATGCAGAAGAAGACGAGGGAAATCGCTGGAATCGAAAAACGGCGCGGGTAAGAGAGAGATATCTGTTCAATGGCATAAGCACAAGTTCACAAGTTAGCAGCCAGCCAAACTTTGGGCTATCCGCAGGAGGCGGCGGTAGAGCTAGCGGAGGGTGGGATATATGCTCAGGCGGTTGGTACCTGGCAAGCTGCAACATACACAGTGAGGGTGAGCTTCCCGGATGAGGTGTCTCTAGCGGGATGGTTGGAGTATGGTTACAATGCTGGCTCTAGGAATGAAAGCGGCAGCATGAAGGGGTTGCGACGGGAAGGCGCGGGAGAGAGGGAAGGGGAAAGGAGAACGAGCAGGATGATAAAAAATAATGGAGGCAGCTTCACGGCCATGGCACGCACTAGGAGGGCAAGGAGGGCACCTTCATCATTTCAAGAAGCCGACATGCCCTTCGCCTGCCGACGAGGCTGATATGGTGAAATTAACGAAGTGGACGGGCTCTGATCGACCCCTAACGCACCGCTAACAGGGGCTTTGGGCCAATGGCCGGTCTCCCCGGGGTGTTGGGGAGATCCATCCCACCTGCGCTATTGCCCACCCGGTCCAACCTTCAAGTCGCCCGGCGTGCAGGTGCTGACGGGAAGGATCCCCTCCAAAGTCCAGGGAGGAGTCCACTGTGAGGCCCCTGACGGCCCTTGACTTCAGCGCAGCGCAAGGCCCGGAATCCAAACCTCCATCTCAGAGGTACCGGTACCTGCGCAGAGCTGCGCTACCACAGCACAGCACCTGCCCGCGGCATCAGATGTGGACTGCGGTAGTGGCCCGGGAGGCAAAACAGCCGAGAGGTACGGACGGATACTCTGCACGAGTCCACGACAGCCGAATGACAACGGTTTCTGGATCTTGAATCAATCTCTGGAAGCTTCAAATCCTCCAATCCTCCAGTCCGCCGAAACGCCGAACATCTACGGACGGTTTGCGGGGGCTCTGGAGGGAGTCGTGCTGTTGCGGCCGGGGAAGCGGTGTCGCAACGATTGTATGCATGGCTCGGGTCAAACATCGAAGTCAGCAACTGCTTACCTGGACTTGTACAAGTACCCGACCGCCTCGTTGCGACTCTTCGGTTGTTCGGTCATATCAGCCAGCTCGGCCCGAGAGGTATATCTACCTCGCACGTGTGTGTGCACCTGTGTGCGTGCTTACCTTAGTTTACCTTCGAACCAGCTACAATAAGTTGTTTCAAAGGTTGTTGTTTTCCTCCTCCGAGACTCATCCTTGGAATCAATGGACGTCCCTACGAGCAGTGAACATTCACATTGGACTGGTTGGACTGACTGGTTGGACTGGTGAGCTGGAGAGCTGGAGAGCACCAAGACCTCAGAGATCCGGCAGCTCAACGTAATGTTACTCGATTAGGCAAGGTCCAAGCAGGGGAAAGAACGAGATTGGGTGGGGAGTGGGAACCGTCATGAAGAGCTGAAGTTCATCTCCATGAGACTCGAGAGGTACCTTGTCTTCGGCCACTGCTACTTGCATCATCGCTTACTATGCGCATCCAATTGGAACATTGAGGTATCTCATGGTTCTCGTCCCACTCTCGTCCCGTCGCAGCAGGTATGCATCTCCTCGGTTTCCATTGCGTGTGGCTCTTTGGGCATATGTCTTGTACTGTAAGTGCTAGGATCGTGAAGTTGTGAACTCAATTGTTGGGGTGATTTCGGAAACATTGAAGCGAGCTTGGGCCCACCATATGTACATGTACTTCCCGACGGCGGGACGGTGGGACTCCGATGTGATATCCCCCAGCCCTTGGACCCCTTGTGTTGGAATCAATGAAGGGTCTTCCTCAAAAGCTTTCACGATCCGTCAATCCCGCAGTGCCTGGCATCCTGTCATCCGCGTCTATTCTATCAGCTGGGTATTCGGCCAAGTTGATCTGTTGTTGTCTCGCCCACGGAGCGCAGGTCGTCCTCGTCATTTTCCCCCTTTCCCCTCGAAAATTCCCTCCACTTGAATAGTCCCGCCCGTCCGCAAGTCCCCAACACCCATGGATCTTGTCCGGACACCCTCCGATCAATTATTATTGATAAGACCGTCGCACTATATGTCTTGTCTCGTCCCAGCTCACGCTTTTTGAGTTGACGCTTGGGGAATTCCCGTCGGATCATGTGAGGTGAGAACCTCATGTCAGCGGATCAAGTACCATCTGAGAGTGCATTGGCATGATTCGACAGAGAGCATAGAGAACAAGTGTCTCTCGGCATTCATATCCCGAGTTCGTGCTAGCCGAATGAGAGCCTTGGGATAACGACGAGGATTCCCATACTTGTACCCCTCGACAGCAGTGTGGGCTTGACCGGGCAGAGATCAAGATCAGCTACCCTCCCTCCCATTCTCCGGGGCTAATGCCCGGTCATCATCACTTCCAGACGCACCCGAGTGTGTCAGCAGTGTCAGCAGTCAACAAGCCCTGGTAGGGATGACTGCAGATAGCCCGACGCCTCGTGCAAGGTAAGCTCGGAGTCCGGCCGTGGTCAGATAGCTCCCGGCGAGTGCCTCCGGCTATCCAAACTCCCAGTTCGATCGAAATAGAGAACCTCGGAGAGTACCTTGCAGTCTGTAGGTAGTTGATGAACCGAGTCAAATGGTCACTCTCTTCCAGCGTCCTCGTTCACCGAACACGAATAGGCGCGTCGTCTCTGGCAATCGAGCCCATCGCTGACCGGCCGGCTAGCGTTGCCACGTAGTCTTCATGCTGGTGGTCCATTGGCTCAGACATCAGCACCAACAACGTCGTTGACTGAATCTGAGCCGCTTTGCATCACGCAAGAAAGACTAGATGAGGTAAATACATGATATCCTGTATATATGTAGAGAAAGGTAGGATCGAATCGATTACCAATACCCACGCCGCACCGTAGGGCTGGCTCGGGTACAACCGATGACGAACACGTGCGCCCCCTGGCATCGTACGATGTTCGTAGATTGGCTGGTAATGATCTACACAAAGGTCAGCCCTATCTTCTGCGCAAGACAGGACATGGCATCAGCGTTGGAAGCCATATCATCAGCCATACTGACACTCGCCCGTTGCCGACGTGTTCTGCCCACGCGTGGCTCTGTGTACCTGGTAAGTAAGTTAGCTCAATGTTGAACTGCCGGAATCCCGACCCCGTAAAACAACCACCACTTTCAGAGTCAGTGACTACCAAGGTCGCGTCTTGAGACTACCTACGCGAGTAGCGCGGCTACCAGCCATTCCCAGAAAGAATACCCTACCTACGTGGTTCACATCCACTACGAGGCTCGCTTTCAGCCAGAAGACGTTAATTGGTGCAACTAGTAGTTAGCAGGCTCATCTCCTGACTCGAAGCCGAGTCCAGACGTAGAACCCCATGCCTGCATAACTTACCCAAGAACCTGCGAGCCACGTGATCATTACGCCCCTTGACTTCACCTGCCAACCGACCACTTCAGTCATTCGTTTGCGACCGTCGCTCCTGCTTGGGTTCACCGCGCAGCTCACCTGTTTCGGTATAACAGCTGGAGCTCTCGAGGTCATAACTTGTCGATGCTTTCCTGGCATGGAAATATCTTCCCCATCCCGTCTGGCCATATGGCATGGTGTCATTCTCTTCCACGAGAGAACCCTTCTTTCTACTGGAAAGCATGCTCCTCGCCATGAAGCATGGAATATGTTGGTCATTCGAGATATTATTCGTCGAACCCACTGGTAACAAGGCAAAGACAGGACTGGAGCGTTGGGGCAGGATGGAATCCGCGATCTAAGCTCATTACTTTCTGTCGTCACCAGGACCTAGTTGTAGCACGATTCAACCGGTTTCCAAGTAGGATAGCAGGTCCGTAGGGGCATCTCAAGCCTATGTCTTGCAGTACTACGTGGGTAAGGCTTTGGCATATCGTATCTCTTCTCGGAGCGAAGAACTCATACGGAAAGAGATAACGTACCATGCGAGAAGCCGTGCAAGAGTACCTCTCTAACACAGTCGCCATATAGGATCCCAGGAACAGCCCAGTGCGTAAGTGTGTGAAGCGAATTCGAGCATGAGGAAAAACTCTCCCGTTCTTGCCCAAAGACCCTGCATCTTGAACCCACCTCGCCAAACCGACAGCCACACCATCAGCCAAAACACAATTTAATGCAGATTAAAACAATAGGCTACTAAAAGTGAAAACGGGTAGATATTCACCAAAAATTTGAACCCAGTGTCTTGTACTTGAAAAGATGCTTGAAGGGCGGTCCGAGAAGCCAATGTGCGTAGTGACTACAATCAGCCCTCATACGTCTCCGTACACACCATGTTGAGAAGATTCCAGATCACACCAGATCAAATGGAAATTTGGGAATACTGTAGTAAGCGGACAGGATTAAGCAGCTTTGGTTTGATACGCCACTTCTGATGCTTATTCAATGGTGCTTATTCCGAATCGATGAATGCACCGTTTACACGTTTGCTGGACGGATGGTGTACGGAGACTTATGAGGGCTCAGTGTACCTAGGAGGGCATTGCTTGGTGTGCCCAATGTCAAGCCGAAGTTTTACTGCGTGACAGGATCAGTGCATAGTTTCCAGAGCACCATCATCAGAAATGATTCCCATATGGAAGCCGATGTCTAAAACATGGGCTTGTCTTGGAACGCAGGAGTCTTGCACGGCTACAAGAGGTCCGCTCGTCTGTACGAGGCCAGGTGGTATCGAATCGTGGACTTCTCTGCTTTTTATTACGGCGTGCCCAGACATACCTGTGATTATCGAATGTATTTCATGTAATCTAGGTTACTGGCCTGTATCTCGAGTTGTGTTGTTGGGGCATGGGTAGCGTTGTGCACAGTAGAGTCAATATAGGGGTAGGATGCACCACCGTAGCTGGCTGGCTGGACGGAGTGCACCACAGCCAGTACGTGAGCCTCTCTACGGAAGTTACAACTAAGTAAATGATCTTCTACAGGAAAGGAATCATGGTGGATGTAGCACAGGGAATGACAGGAACTTTGGTTGCAACCGGTGACCGATACTTTACGGGGGTATTGATTTCGAATCGCATGCCCTCAGGTAAATAACACGCCCAAATCACAATCAGCCTCCCTCCCCGGCAACCATAAATATCAGGCGCACCACCCACCTCCGCCCTCCTCTCTCTTCCCTTCATCTTCAACAACAAGACCTTGGCGACCTTGCCTCGGTAGCAACCTCCTTGGAGGGCAATTTTGGTGCGCGTCTCCCCCCAGCTTCCACTTGACCGGCCCCCTACTGATGTATCACGCAGAACACAAACCAAGTCACCTCGACGACCCCATTCGCACAACCCGCCGGGAAACCCGGGCACAACCACCACGGGGCGCCGCGCTGGAAGATATTGCCATCGCTCTCCCACAATGCCCACCGATCGCTCGCAGCCGCCGACGAGACGACCCGGTGCTCCGCGGCGTGGGAGATACGTCCTCCGAGTCCGCAGAACGAAACAAGAAAGTTATAGAGAAAGCGCATGTTACGGTATTACATAATACCTCCACATATTTATGTACATATATACCCCTAGCTTCCCCGTTCTCTTCCGACCTTGCCTCTTCTTCCTTAGATATCGTTGAATCTAGATATTTCAACCCATCAGCCCTGACCAGCGCAGCTGCAGGCCTGATTGTCACAGCGCATAATGAACACTGAGGGCCTCCTTTCGGGGCTCACAAATCGGCCGGAATATACACACAGACGAGGGGACCGATGGTACAAATCACCTTGTAGACCGAGCTGGGGGGGTTCGGTCTGCAATTGTGACGCGTGTGAGAGCATCCGGGCTCCGGCTCGCGATACGATCACGAAGGGCTGGGTTTCCTCGGACGGATGCCTCTCGCCAGGCTCGCTATGTCGGCCTGGTTAGTTGCGGACGTCTGGTGGGTTGAGTGGGAAACTCGAGTATCTCCTTTCTGGTTGTGGAGGCCAGCCGGAGCGGCTGGGGCGCTTCGCGGATGGGTGGAGAGCAGACGACGGTTTGATGAGGGCTTTTGTGGATAAGAGACCGGAACACAAGGACAGGGAGCTTTGAGGTTTGTGATCCTAACGCTGGAAACTGAGGGCTGGGGACTTTTGTCTGGATTACGAACCACTGACTTGGTGGCCTTTGCATCTCCATGCTTGGGTCTCTGAGTGGTCGTTCTCCTATACTGATCCTGAACCTCAACCCACCTTGCTTGCTGCGTTTGCTGGGTGATTCCAGTATCGCTCATAGAGCATTGGTGCAAGAGCTTCATACATCTATTCATCTCATATACTTCTCGTGTAGTTAAACCATGGTTCTAACCACCTCAGCTTTGATTTGAGTACACATCGTGAAACCAAGAATATGAAGCCCGGAACGACATGCTTCGTCAGATCGTTAACCCACCATCCCTTGCAGGGCTTATTGCTCGCACTCGGAATTCCAGCACACTGCATAATCATCCACCTGCCTCCATGATCAACAGGGTAATATGCTCAACCCCCAATGCCAACCCATCTTAATACCTTGGGTAGGTAGGCATGGTGGCTCAGGAGATGGCGTCGACCATCAATGGTTGTACACGAGGAACACGCGAACTCGTAACCCATAACAAAGCCCTAACCAAGCTCCTTATACAACCTCACTTCGTTGGAAGATGGAGGTTGGTGATGACTCTGAGTGTTGCTTGCTCTATCGTGATCGATAGCCAGTTGAGTTCAATTTACTTTACCGCTGAACTTTCATCCGCCTGTCCAAGACATGACATCGGGACAAGGTGAGTCGTAATACCTTGACCAACTTTGGGCAAGGGAGCTAACTTGACTCAACTTGTTCACAGCGAGCACAGGCAGGCCCCTTGCATCACATCTGTGTCAAGCCAAAACATCACAGCAACCAAGGGAGACAAGTTTCATGTGCACAAAAGGAATTGTTGCCGTTCAGGCGGGTATTACTACATCGTACATCCCCATCCCCATCACCGCGCTCTCTCTCTCTCTTCCTTGGTCTTCCAACTAGGTCTCCTCTCAGGAGGCATATATGTACAGTGGCCCCTTCAATACCGCAGCCTCCTTGTATTAATCAAGGGAAACATACTCACAGCACAGCTTCCAGCTCCGAAATGCCCGCCTGCCAACACCGTCAATCATGGAAAAAAAGGAGTGCGATGCTCCAAACCCACCCGGCCATCCAAAACGGAGTATGCTCGCCACCAACACCTGCCAGCCCTTTAGTCCTACGTCATTGAAGCAAGCCGTGGGCCAGCGAGAACGATATGCAAATCCATGTACGTAAACTTCGTAAAACCGTCAGCACCCTGGCCAGTTCGAACACTGGGCAGGGCCGTTCTATAATGGGACGCGATTCTTCAAGTAGAAGAACCGACGGGAAATATAAGCGGCAAGGACTAGTACGTCTCTCCCAAGTCGCTCAATTTCCTTGCCCTGCCGTTCTCGTTGACTCCACCGCTAACTCGTCGTGACGGGTTCATGCTGCCGCTTTGCCGCCGCGTAAAGCCACTGGGAGCCGGGATGTTGCTACCCGTCCCCTCAGCATCATATTTGCTATACGTCCCCCGCCGGCTCGGCGTACGTTCTTCGAACTCTTCGGCTTCGATATGGGTCACACTCTGGGAATGCCCGTGCAAGCCGCCTATGGAGCTCCTAGGTCGTACTCCCATCGGGGTTCTCGCACCCGTAAGACTAGTACGGGATGCGGGTCGACCGATTTCGCTACGGCTCGCCGGACGATCGGGTTTCACGAAGCTCGAGATACTAGCTCGGCTACTCGGTCGCGATATGGACACGGAAGAGCCGTCGGGATCGTAATTAGGGTTCCGATTGGGCAAAGGGCCGAACGAAAGCCGCGAGACGCTGGACGTACTAAGTCTCAATACGTGCTTGCCGCCTCCAGTCGTAGTCGTAGCCTGTGTCGGGGTGTCGTCTGCTACCGACGGAGTCGCTGTCGAACCCGCATTGCGTTTCCGGGAGCGCATCGTGACCGTAGATGGCACCTGGCTGGTGCCGTTGACGGATGATCTGGGGGATGCTCGCGGCGGTGTGTGTACGGGTGCTGGTAGCTTAGACCGTGCCGAAGCGACCCGGGCCTCAAGTTTCTGCATCTGCGCAGTAAGAGTACGAACATGGCTCAGAGAAGCTGAGGCGGGAAGCTTGTGGGATGAAGCGCGGTTGGTGACCGTGCGAGCTGGCGCTGCCGTGCGGGCGGTAGTAGCAGAGCGCATGCCAGGCGGGCGGATCCCACTGGAGGCGGCGCTTCGTGGCTTCGGTGTGATGCTGTGGTCGGCGGAGGGGATGCGTGATTTCTTCTGGCTTGAGGGCGCTGGCGTCCTGAGGTTGGAGGACTGTCTCGGTATGGGAAGGGAAGCGTCGGACATGGGAGGCGATGGCGGCTCATGTATCTCGGGCGCAGCTTTGCCAGTGGACAGCAGGGCTACCTCGTTGGGAGGTGTAGAGATCATGGGCGAGCTCGCTGTCGACCGAGGGGAGTTTTCGAATGAGGGTGAGTCGGGAATGGAGATGTCGGTGGAAATGGTGGACAGATGGCGGTTCTCTGCCTTCTTGATCTTGTCCTGCATGATTTCGGCCTCAACCTTAAGATCGGAAAGCTCTTCGCGCAGTCTCTGGGATTCGATGCGCAGAGACTCTCGTTCCTGCTCGCCAATCTTGATCTCCTCCTCCATCATGACGGTCCTCTCGATGGCGACGTTGTACTTGGACTCCATGTCCTCAAGAGAGGAGGTGGTGTTTCTGGCCTGGCGCTCGAAGTCATCATTGGCCACCTCGATGTCGCGTAGCCTGAGTTGCATGCTCCGATTGGCGTCCCTGAGGGTGGTGATCTCCTTTTCTAAAGCGTTTTGAGCGCTGTTGGCCTCGGCCTTGGCCTTCTTGCATTTTTCCTGGGGACGTGCAGTCAGAATCTGGATTGGAGGAATACTGCAGCGAGCGCGGGACGGATTCTTACCTTCCACTCATCGACCTCGAACTGCAGGCTCTCGCTCCTCTGCTCCAAATCGCGCTGTCGCTTGTCGGCAGCATCGAGATCCTTCTCCAGCTCGGCTTCCAGTTCGTGACTGGACTCCCGAAACTCGGTCAGCTCGTCGGCAAGCTGCTCATATTGCTTCTTGTACCAGGCCAGGGACTCCTCGGGGGTGGCAGCCGCGGTGGGAGGTGAGGAAGGTGTTTCGGCCATGTTTGCCGGCGCGCTCGTACTTGTGGCTGCAGTATCGATGATTTCCGCGCACAATGAGGTGGCCAGATAGATTGCTCTCCTCTAGGTGCAGGCGCGGTAGAACATTGGGCGATGTCGAGAGGTAAGTGATTAGGCGGTCAGGCGTTGCGACGTATACGCTTCACTGATGATGAAGCTGCCCAAGTTGCGTCGGAAAGGGTAGCCAAGCCGATAGAGAAGGTGTTGGATGGTAGTAGGCGTGAATAGGTCGGAATAGAAAGGAAACTGGTCGCGTTGGATAGATGTATGTACAGTACTCAAGTATGTATGTACATAGACGTATGGATGAACGAATGAAGGAGGGTTCGGGTCGTATGGCGTCTACAGAAACGGGTGTGAGCACTCGTCGTTCGTCCCTGTTGATTGCACTTTGCGTTGCTGCGTACCTACCTCATCCGAGACCTGCTGTTGTTTTGTTGATTGCACTGGGGGCTCCGATCGGGTCGTCGATTGGCTAGTGGCGGATGGGAGGCGGGCGCAAAGCGTTTATCGAGTATCCGTTGGGGTTGTTGTCGTTGTCGTTGTCGTCGTCGCCGCTTTCCGAGTGTAAACTTACCGTTTGCCGCGTCGTGTGTCGTGTCGTCGCCGTCGGTCGGTCGGACGAAGGGTTGGGCGTGGGTGCCGGAGATGGAGTTGGACAAGCAGCCCTTTTGTGTTGTCAACATTCAACACACCAGTTGAATGGCGCTGTGTTTGCTGGTCGCAAGCCACGTCCACCCCCCTGGAAGCGACAGCAGCGCTTTTCCCCTTCAGGCTTAGCGCGGACCTGTCGCAGGTGCCCGGCGAACTCTGGCGTCTGGAAGTCACCAAGTGCCCCGCGGCTACCATGACAACCCGTGCCGCAGCGCTCCAAATCCACGCCAGCGCCCGCTGCCCACTGACTCGGGTCCACTGCTTACCCAGTCATGCAAGCTGCCCATTGTGACCCAATTGGAACCTTATTACCTAATCTTCATGTGACAACCTCCCGATGTCATTGGATTTGGCATGTTGACTTGAACATCTCCATCGACCTCATCTCAGCCGTGACAATACGTACTCGCCTAGGTACAACCTGATAATGATGGAGTCTGCCCATCACATGAGTTCAAATGACAAGTCTTCCAGGTTGGCGCCTCTCGCGCGCATCGAACAAAGGCCAGCGGCCCTGCCATGACGCCCTCACACCGCCTCCATCATCTTCATCATCTTGCCTATGCTCTTTCGGGCGCCTGATCCAATAGTCAGGCTCTATGATTGCCAGCCCAATGCACTTCCCAGGAAATCCGTAGCATTGAGAAATGTGTCACCCGTCCGAATTTTGGGACTTGGTGTTGAAATGATCCCACATTAGCCGATTTGTGGGTCGTCGTGTCTTTCGTGTTTCAGCAATATCCAATCCAGATTCATGGGAGGCTGGCAGTCAGCAGTCCGGCAGCTGAGAGAATCACAAATAGCTCCATGAATATCCCCTCGTTCCTTGGAGAGCGCATAGCCAGGCTAATGCAACCACTTTAACAACGAGAACGCCATCCGATACGTATTAAAGTCAAGCTTTGGCACGCCCACGTGGCGAGCAGAAGATGACCGCGTGGCGTCATCACAAGGGGTTCATTGCTGAGAGCGTCGCTCTGACACCCTCGAACAACCACCAAATACTCCAGCTACAAGAAACAACTCCACCTATATACCTTACCAGGTAGGCTGTATGCATCACTGCCTGATGGGAGGGAGAAGTTTGCCGGCCAGTAGTGCTTATCCCCTTAGGATCGTGGTGTGACTAAGATCTGAGCTTCATCTCCACGTCTCCCGCGATGTCAGTTTCCTCACCCGTTTGCTTACCTTAGGTCGTGTATCTTACTTACTACTAGTGTATGTTTATATACGTTACGGCTGGATATTTATGCCGAGATTGAGTAACGGGAAGAACTCGGCGTCTGATCGGATTCGCTCTGAAGGGAAAGCTCAGACCTTGGTCACATCACGATTCCAAGGGATACCAGACATCTTGGAACCGTTGGTGTACATTGCGGCCACTGTGGCCCTTGCATGTGGCATCAAGCAGCCGAATATAAATTTGGCTTTGGAGTATTGGCAATCATCGTCTGCAGTCGGGCTGTTCTTTACCATACTCAACCTCTTCCGCTTGGGCAACCCTGTGCGGAAACTCCGGTATCATCATACGCAGTCTCGACGCTTCGGAGTGCCAGACTGTGCTGCCCACGCAGCTAAGCCGGCTCGAAACTGTTGCGACTGTCGCGGCCGGTCACACGTGACTATTGCGTTTGAAGGCACTCCTGGGCGACTTGCACTGCCCGCGAGCCTCCATCTCTCATCAGCGGTGCGTTTCTCGTCATTCAGCCTATCAAGAGAGTGTACAATACCTTCAGGGGTCATACTATGCAGGGTGATTTATCCACAGTCTGAGTTTGTGACTGCACTGCCGTAAGCAGGCACACCCCATGAAGATACTTCAGTTCCGTGAGCAAAACTGCTGAAACTCCGACGTACGACAGGCGATCCAGTCTTCAGGGCCACATACTCGATGCTGGCAGCTCCGTCCCTGGTGCGCTGCTGAAGAAAGATGTTGACTTCGGCCTGTTTTCCAGCGCCAGTGGAGCCAACGCGGCAACAGCAATGAAGCTGCGGCTTACAACAAAATACGAGGACTATAGGTGTGCGAGACATCGAGCAGCCTCTGGAAATGGTTCAACTTGGGTAGCGTGGTTATAATGCGAGACGGACATATCGATTCCCGCGAAGCAGCAACTGTTCGGCTCAACGAGGATTTCCACGGACTCATGACTGCCAACTGGTCAGTAACCAAAGAACATCAATACAAGGGCGGTGTAGCAATCCATCATCAGCCAGAATGATGAAACCTTCACTCTGATGGGGGACGAGATCACGAATTGCGGCCGGCCTTCCATCCGCGCAACCCGAGCGGCGATGAAAGCATTCCGCCTTATCTTCATCCGACCTCTATACTTTCCAAACATACCTGACGCGACCCGGTCCGTCTCAGGGTCTCCCATGTATGGCCGTCTTCGCGTCTCCGGCGCGCAGCTGGACCCAGCTCGGCCCCTCGCCCTCTTCGACTCGTTACTCATCAACTTCCTTCGTCGGACTGGACGAGTCTGTACTGCCAAGGTAGAGTCACTGTGTGAGTGGTGACGCAACCCGTGTTGTGACCGAAAGTCTCGAGGGTTATTTTAGCAAGAGGGTACAGGCCTGGAATTTGCCCGCGGGACGCAGAAGACAGCCACCGGTTTCAACCGCTGCCTCAAATATGCTTATGGGTCCAGCGGCTGCGGCAAGGGTTGACGGTTCAGAAGACCAGGCGCTGGGCCCATGAATTGGTCATCAAGTCCTCACGATGATATGTCTTCCCTCTTATGACGTTGCATAGGAATAAGAATTCGACACTCCTTGGATACGAGCTCCAAGGCTTGACAGTCGTCGATGTTTGACTGTCATGGTATCGTGTTGTGAGTGGCTCTGCAGCTTTCTGTCAGTCAGCCGAGTGGTAAAGTTGCATTCATGGAGACGTCAGCGCTACAAGTGTCTAGATGCTCCTGGAGCTTCGGGCTACTGACTCTTTATATATACTCACATCTGGTACTTGTGACTTGGTGGTGCTGGTTTCTGGTGAAAGCCATCGGTCTATCTGGACTTGCCTGTCACCTCAACAAGGAAACTGCGTGTGGGCACAGACGGACTTCGATGTTGTTCTGATTCGCGATGGTAGTCCATTGCACTGGAAGATGGAATTACGCTGACTGTACTTGAAATCGGCTAGTATGGGTGCTCTCTTGAATAGGGCATGCTGTGCCCAGTGCGTTCCTTCTAGCTAGGATCGGGTATGCCCGGGTTCAGGTCAAATGTCGGTGACCGCAGGCGCTGTAGAGAGATTTATTGCATAATTGGTAGCCGAAGATGCGGCCGTGATTATGCTGGAACTCCTCACATTAAGGAATACCGTTCTGTACCTCTCGGTTGGCCCTAGGTCTATACCCCCAGGCCCTACCGACTTATTGTGTAATAAGTAGCAACCCCTTTTATTGTATGTGTAGTGATTGAGTTCTGAAATAGAGTTTCGTTATGCAGTCAAGGAATGGCCTGCGGTCTCATCCTGGTTGATCGCCCCTTTTCGCTTGCTTCATAGAAACACGCTACGTTTCTTAAACTCCAAGTCGTGCCCTTGCCAGAAATATCGGTTCTTTATTGGCGTATTAGCTTCATCAATAATCATTCAATGGTCACTGCCTAGTTCATGGCATTGTAATCATGAAATGACCTGGACTTTGCAATGATTATACAGGCAGTTGAGTGGGAACAATCGAATCGCTGTTCATTCCGGGGCAATAAGATTGTGTACAGGCCCGATTGGTTGCTCCCATGCAGGCTGTACATAATTAACACTTATAGACATAAAGAATAATAAACAGATCTTGTGGAAGTGGTGCTGTCCACTACCTAATTTAAGGGGTCTGGAGTTGGATAGCCGATCCTTATTTTACCTACCTTTGCCCCCACACAATTGGGAAATTTGAGCGAATGCGTACACGACTTTGCGGAATAGTGACTGATATGGCCGTGTCTTCCTATCTGTTATTTCCTCGCTCTTCGAGAAAAATATCAAAGCTGGTCCACTACACCAAGCTTCTAGCGTGCCATCTCGAGGTGCTCAAGTTTACACTTTGGGGGCAAAGGCTACACATCTAACTTACCACACCAAATCGCCTACTACAAATGTAACAACCGGTCATGAGGCAGCCCATCTTCGTTGGGTGGCTTGTAGACTCTCATCGGGTGATAGACGGGGTAGGCAATTTGGAACCTTCACCGCATGGAAAGGGCGGTTTGCCACGCCATCTTGCCACTGGGTAAGACCACAGGAAGCAAGAGTACAGCCAAATCCCGCCTTGCTCGTCCTGAGTGAGAAGCATGAGTAGAGTATGGAGTTTGAGGCTACAAGGGGTTCAAGAAGTTGGCTACTCGCTTCTTAGCATGCCTGCCAAAATAGCACATCGTGCATGCATCATGATGAGTGGCTTGTGTTGTCACACATGCGCATGCAAGCCATCATGCGGGCGCCAGACGCCCATAAGATCCGATCTAAGGGCTTGCCGGCTTGTTCAGTAATCAGAAAATCTCGCCGAATCCGACATCAGGACCAGTTGAGTCGCCCGAAGCCTCCTACTTTATCAGATGTTTCATATCCAGCCACATAAGTTATGTACAAGGATTTGTCCACTCAGTGGCTGGAAGGAGACAACGCGACATAAAGAACGACCTACTCTCCAAGAAAGGCTTGATCCAGGTATCTTTGTCTTGGTAAGTGACACCGCGATATTTTCGTGGAGTGCCTCTAGATCGAGTCATGATCTCATAATACTGGGAAGGGTATGTATTTGATGGCCTTTTGTCGTCTAGCGGACAACCAGCCGCCCGAGCAAATTGGCCTCGGTAAAGGTTACCAAAGGCAAGACACGTACGTAAGCGCCACAAATAAGGCCAAAAACTTGGAAGAATGAGACGTTGTAGCCGAGAGTGTCGACCTTTTTGCTTCACGAAGTGGCTTAACCCCTACCGCCATGTGAAGATACTCGGCTGACACCCGACTCAGCATAAGCGTCGGTGGCTCGACAATTCTCTATTGGGAGAGGTAGGCACGAATCCAAATGTGTACGAATACTCGTACGATTACTGTAGATCCCGATGCAGTTGTCCCATGAAGATGGAAGCTATAAAATAGTATCATGAACTTCAACCACGTGTGACATGGGGTCGGATCCCCCCTGCGGCTCCCAGCCTTGCTGAACCCTTGGTGGCGCTCATGTAGCCCTGGCTCACCTGGATACATACCCAATTGGGGAGAAGATCGCCGTCGTCAAGTTAAAGCCGTGGCTGGCAGTGGCTGCGTGATAGCAAGCCGTCAGCCCTGCAGCAGCTTCACGGTCTAGTCATTGGTATGTATAGGTCCAGTCCCTGATCTTTAGCCTCAGCCATTCCAGCCACGATCGGCTGCCGGCACGTGGCAGGGTCCCTGTGCCAGATTCGTGGAACCCATACAGGACCTGTAAATCGGCTGCAGGGTCCATCCCTTATGAAGGATCTGTAGGACTCGCACAGAACCTGTAGATCGGCAGGCGCTTTTCAAAATTGCCAGAGCCTTTTCCATTGGCGCTGGGTCGACTGGGCTTGACCTATCGGTTCCCCAGTTGCGACGCCGGCCGGGTTGGGGGCCCGAAAAGGAGCTGAAAACCCGTCGGAAGCACATCCCGACGTCCACATCCAGGGTGCCAGGTCCCTGCAACGTCGTTGATATGGGATACGAAAGGGCTTCAAGGCTTGTCCGTTTGTCGTTTGATACGACAACGATGCAGGCTCGTGTTATCAAAATTCCGCCAAGAGTCGTTTGCATGGAAGACCGCATTGTCGATCGAGCCACCACCGAATCTCTCCAGCATCGCCGCACGAGGAGCTGCAGGGGGGCGCACAACAAGGCGGCTTACAAGATCTTAACGAGTCGCCGCGACAGTCATTGAATCATAGATTCTCTCTCCAATGAATCATGAATTCTCGGCCTGCTTGACTCTCCTTCTTGGCATGTCCTCTTCAGAGACGAGATTAGACGGACACGCAATAATCCGACAACAACGGCTCTTCCTTTGACGTACGCATAAGGCGGCCGGGAGCAACAGTTGCCCTACGACCATGGAGTAATATAGAGACTATCTTTGTTTTCCAATCGAAATCACATGGGTTGCTGGAAGACTGCATCCATCGTGCCTACGAAGGTAAACCTCCAGGTATTGTACACCGTCGATATCATGCGCTGTGACAATGAGAGAAAACTAGCAACGTTGACTTGACGATTTGATTTGTTATTAAGCTCTTCGACCGCAAAGGGGAACCCATACCCAAATGCCTTACATCTAAGCTGAGATAGCAAATAACCACCATTGGTAATTTGGTACACTCTTCCCAACGCCTGAAAGCGCCGCGCTATGTATCAAGTCGAAATCAACACGCAGCCTCCTTCTCTCAAGTAAGACGCCTCTAGATAACGGGGGAAATATCATCGAGCCATTCTCAGCTATCTCCGGCCTGGCGGACGAGGAACGCCAAAACCACGACTGCGGCGCAGTCTGCTCAGTAGGGTCTTCTCTTCGCTGGCTGTCATATCAAATAGTGTGATTAGTGGTCTGCCTGCACTTTGTCAACCGGGAGATTCAACAACTTACAAGGAATTTCCGACGCCACGCGCTGATCATAGACGTAAATCTCGCGAGTCGTGACCGACATGACGATGACAGCGGCTGGTCCATCAGGGCAGCTATAGTCCATGCGAATCGCATTTACACGAAGTGTATAGCTCCCAGAATAACTCAGAGTCAGGTCGGGGAAAACCGCAAACTCCAGACACTGGCTGCTTCCGCCGACGGTCCCATCTTCCAGAGCCTTCTTGGATGTCGAAAGGGTGCCGTAGAGCTGATCTTCGAGCACGTGGCCATAGGGATCGAGCAGGATGACTTGGACGAAATCGTAGGCGGCGTCACTTTCGGAGCTCAGGACAAGCGGCGGGTAGAGAACCGCACCTGCTTGGACCTGGGTAGGAGGTTGGACTGCGATGTTGATCATGTTGACGGCGATTCTGCCCGCATACAGAGCGCCGGTCCGCGTATCTGCCGTGCTTGCGAGGTGGGAACGTGTTGCTCTAGAACAGAGGTCGGCCATCTTGAAGAATCAGTGTCCAACTTATAGTCCAGGCGGCCCAGGGTACTGGATCCTAGGTGCATTCGGTGCGACGGCTCTAGGTCAGCCTCGTATCCATCGAAGAATATCCCTACATTCTCAGACAAGATCCAAACAAGATTCCATCTTCATGTGTGGTACGTCTGGGTGCCGGAGCGTCTGACCGGTTTCGTCTGAATCTTCCAAACTGTCTCAGAGGGAATTCGATCGCCCAGGCCATGGGATTTCCCTAAAATCCCATATGACGCTCGCATGGTGAGCTTGGGTAGGTTGCCTTCTGGATTCGTGGTAGCTGAAGGGTGTGGTCAATAATCTGCGAACCAGTTGCAGGCATTGTCCCAGATGTTCGATGTACATCTAGAGGAAGAGTCTACCTCGAATCACAGACGTCATCACTATATACGTGCATCGAATGTCATGTAACTACCGCAGAGGGAGAATCCCCGGACAGTCTGAGCGGAGCCTAGTCCCTTACATATCCAAGGATTGTAGTATACCGACACAACGGAAATACCGGCACAATGGACGTCGTACCAACCAAGCCCCCACACCATATCAAAGGCAGCCGCTTCATTTCTACAGTACGTGAAGTCCGCTGAATTAGACTTCGACGGCACGGGGCCCTGACTCCGAGTAGGGAAACCCTGCCCATGAAGGCTTCCTAGGTGAACTGCCTGTTCGCGATCTCAGACATCGTAGCTCCATAAGATCCGCCGAAAAGTGTAGGTTCCGAAGCGATGGCCATTTGATAATGGTTACGTACAAGAGTATGAAATACATGCTCGCGAATGATAAGACCCCTGCTAAGTGGTACGTGGCTCCTACTTCGGACGAGGTTGCGAGATGGATGCGCATTCGAAGAGGGCAGTGGCGGCGGCGAGGCGCCTCGGGGTCGTCTCCCTCCAGCAGCATCAACGACCACCCATTATTCACCCGCCTTGCGCGGCGTACCACACCAACAAGGACCTGCCGCTTCTATCGTGCGGGATCAGGGGACTTTCGTGCGCAGCTGAACACCATGCCACCCCTTCAACTGGTCACCAAGTACGGCGTTGACCATCCTCTGCTGCTTCAACATGTTGGCGCCACGGAACTTGTTGGACGCAATCTCGATCCCGTACATCGACCCGCAGCCACCTGATATGTCTTGAACCATGAGCTCTGTCGGAGAGAACTCAGCCATCAGCTTGTCCCACACAGCTGACTCGGCCTCGTTTAGGTAGTCGGGCTTTTCGACGGCAGGCGGTGAGGCTGCCGGGTGAGCTGCTGCGTCGGAAGTGGTGGAGTAGAGTGGCACTGAGAAGGGCCGTCTCGCATGCAAAACAGGCGGGAAGGCAATGCCTCTTGCCCGGTTTGTCGAAGTCGAGGATGATGTTATAAGCCGGCTGGCAAGTGATGCGGTGGACCGAGGTCGAGTCGCGGCTGCGGCGATCCGCCGGCACTGGAAGCACAGCATGCCGATAGTGGGCGTGATGACTGGTGCCCTATCTGGGGCTTAGATATGGAGGTGCGTTGAGAATGTAGACTAACTTAATTGCTGGTTTGTAGATGGAGGAGATGTTGAAATTTAGATGGAGGGCTGCCGTAGCAGCGTAAATACTAAAAGGTAGCTCCAATGCACGATGACAATCTCATATGCATCATAATGCGGATCAGAACAGGGGATAGTTGCATAAACACATGCTCAAACAGCATTATCGGGGCCAATGGGCATTAATCGGGGTCTTGCCCCAAAACTAAGCTTCATGTCACTAATGAGGTATCACTCCCCCTTCTCCAATGTAGAAAGGGCCAGGAGTATCTCAATCCTGCCACTACAACAACGATACTGAACAACGATTCGGAGTATTGCCCTCCTTTCATATCACATCAATACCGTCGAAGTCTTCACTCTGTTGCCAGGATGTCGATGTTCATAGTAACATGTAGGTATCTGGGTCGTGGTGGACACCTTGTCCTGGCATGGGGTGCGGATAGCTCTGGCAGACTCACTCAGAGCTACGCGTATCTCATCAGCTTCAAGGACATCACGCGGTATAATTACTTCGAAGGTTTACAAGCATTGGCAGCTTGAGAGGCCAAACCCATTTGCTGTCTCTAATTCCACCACAATCATGCTCTCAAAACCCCGGATATGTTACACATAGCGAATCGAGAACGCAACACTCTCGGCGATATCATAATCCGCAAGGTCGCTGGCATCTCCGAAGATGTGAAGCGCCTCGATTGAAAACTTGTAATCGCCCGCCGGCGCGTACGTGCCATCCGCCATGACACCGTCAAAGGCCGTCGCATAGGGGTCGCGGGAGGCGTACGTGTACGGAGATCCAAAGATGTGGCCCAGAGCGTCCGAGGAGCTGCCAATGGCGGGCACGAGCTTGATGTTCAGCTGCGGTGAGCCGAAGGCCAGGAGCGCCACGGCAACGGGGTAGGTAGCGTTCGTGGTACCGTTGGTCTTTGGCAGGACGAAGGACGCGTTGCCAGTGACTGGATTGAGGTCTGCGTCCGATGAGATAGAGAGATAGCCGGTGTCAAGGACCTGGGTGTCGTGGAGGCTACCGACAGCGCCGTTATACGGCAATGAAAGGCTGTCGCCGTTGGTGCCGTTCAATGTGATATAACCCGAGTACACGGGGAGGCGAGAGCCATCGATGTCAGGAGGCGTAACCGTGACAGAGATGGTAGCATCGCCACCGGCCGGGACGGTGACTTTGGATTCACTCAGTGTGATGGTGGCGAACTCGTCAGTCAGTTCCAGGCCAGGGAATGGATCAGGGTAGATCGAGTCGGAGAAGGTGTATCCTGTAGCCGCGCCAACACTTCCCAAGTCGTACGTGACCTCCTCGGAACCCAAGTTCGTGATCGTGAAGTTCAAGGTATCGACAAGGTTATCCGTGTCGTTGTATGCGAGGCTGGATGCGCTGAGCAGAGTAGTTGCGTGAGCAGCATCATAGGCTTGCACAATTCCTGCCCCCAACTGGACTACCGGTGCTAGCACGCCGTGGGTGGCCGTGCCGTCGTTGAGAAGTTGCGGTTTCGCGGTGGCTACCAGCAGGTTCTCAAGCGTAGCAGGATCAAGAGTGCCGCGGACGTTGGAGACCAGAGCAATGATTGCAGCCACCAAGGGGCACGCCATCGATGTCCCTGAGAGCACGGCATAGGCCCCAAGGGGGACTGGGTACGTCGACAGAATGTTGCCACCGGGCGAAGCAAGCTGCGGCTTTACGTCCATTTCGAACGTTGGATTCCACGTGGTAAAGGTAGAGGCGAATCCACCAGTAATGTTGTTGGGCGAGTAGCTCAGGCTGAGTTGTGTTAGATGACTGTTGACCACAACGTCCTTGACGGACTTCCTTACCTGACAGGTGCGGTCAGGGGGTCGAGCATGTCGAGAACGACCTCTGACCCAGCTTCTAGAGAGGCAACCCACGATTCGCCCTGTTCCGCATCGACCTGTTCCAGCCATTCATCAGCAAATGTACGTCGATCATTCCTCATAAGACTGCATCCGTGTACCGTGATGACACTCTAAGGTACGTATACCAGAGAGCATAAGTACCCTTATTGAGTTTTATACCGCTATTGATTGGGGGCGGGGCGAGTGCACGGGGACTCGAGGGCTGAGTGTTGAGGAAAACCATTGAGGTGTACTCACCATGCCGACAGCTATGATTTCAGGGACGTCACTCGCGGAAGCTGCTATTGCGCCTGGCGAGACGTTGTAAAACATGACGTACTTCGCTCCGGCCTGTGCAGCAAAGGTCACTTTCTCGACGAAAGTACAGGTCCCACGCCGTATCAGCACGATATATTCAGACAGGTTAGGCGTGTCGGCCGGGAACGCTTCGCAGGCCATGGCTGGGTCGGTGACATCAAAGCTGGGAGTCCATAACGGAAGGGTGAGGTTTTTCCAGCCACTAGGGTCTCCGAGAGCGTAACCAAAGGTTTGTTGTTCTCCGCCGTCGACGGTGAAATGCGACTCGGTGAGAAGTAGAGGTGTGACTTCGCTGTCGATGGAGGCAACCGAGGTGACTCTCTTGCCGTTTGACGCCGTGCTGGCGTAGAACATACCGTATGCTCCGTCGTTACCGGCTGACAGGGTGCAAGGCACTCCCGCCTCCACGATTCGGGATACGGCGACAGACCACGGATCCTCACTCCAGCCTGAGGAACCACCGATCGAAGCTGTGATGATGTTAGAGCCCGCCTCGAATGCTTGCATGAAGGCGTCGATTAGAACATCATTAGCTGCGCCACCGGTACACCCGAAGACTCTGAACATTCCGAGCGTGACGCCCTAGGAAATGGTTAACATCGTATGGGCTTGGGATCCTTGGTGTAGTCTGGCTTACAGGAGCAGCACCCGTAAATCCCAGCTCGTTTGCCTGCGCAGCGATGATACCGGATACGTGTGTACCATGGCCGGCACACCCATCCCAGGGGCTGTAATAATATCAGCCTATATGTCGTTGAGGTTCGGCAATGACCAAGTCCCTAGTCACATGAAGACCTGGCCCTGCTGCGAGCTCTGGGCAGGAGTACAGCAGCCGGGACGGGAAAAACTTACTCGGGGTCTGGTACAGGCGTATTGTCGCCATCGTAGGCGTCCCCAACTATATCAGTACCGTACGCAAACAAGCAACCTTCACCAAAACAGCCACCCAGAGCCGCGTGGTTATAGTCAACCTAGAAGGGGTCAGTGTATGCCATATGATCAGTTTCTGAATGCGCTGCCTACACCGGTGTCGATGATGCCAATCTTGACTCCTGTCCCCGTGATGCCATTTGCTCGAAGCTTGTCTACCTGAGTCATTACGTGTGGCGTAAAGATGTCATTGACAGTCTGTCTCTTGATGTTCTGGACGATACTCTCGTCCCCTGCTGACCCTTGCCAGACCACCTCGTCGTTTGGGAGGTAGTAGACCCTGTTAGGCCATACCTGCTTGACACCGGCAAGAGCATTTAGCTTATCTGCTTCCGCTTCGGCTGTCTTGAGGTCGTTGAACTGGATGGAAGCTCCCTTGAACAACGGGTAGTCAAGGTTCATGCGCGTCTTCGCCTTGGAACTGATGTGGCTGAAGAACTCCGCGGGATCCTGCTCACATATTTGATTGATATCAAAGAATCGGGCGAGCGAGTGCTACCGCGCTGGAAGGCCAAATTACCTGGGAATCCTCGAATTCAATCACATATGACCCAGCAAGGTGCTTTGTTGCCTTCTGAGATACCTTTGCCTCGGCCGAGAGGAGGCCTAGGGCGCTGGCAAGCAGCGGCAGCCAGAAACCAGTCCGAACCATGATTGATCAAGCAAGTGACGCACAGTCGAGATAGGCTGGAAGTGGGAGCCAGGGAAGCGGCCACGCGAGAGACCGAGCAAGAGAGGGTTTCGGTGGGAAACGAGAGACCGAGCCGGGCCTCCCAGGAAGAGAAGAGAAGCCATGAGTATTTATATCTTGGACCTTGCTCCCCTGAGGTGAGCAATGCCGGCCTCCCATTGGGATACGGGTCACAGGCAAAACAAACCAGGGTGGGAGGGACATTGCACCTGGCTGCCTGCCCTTGAGCGCGATAAGGTCGCCAAGGTGGCCATTCTGGGTAGAAGCTTCCGTAGTCGTACTGAATGCAGGCCAGCAGCAGTATGTCAGGGTGCTCAGTGGATCGCTACAGGAAATCCAAGACCGTGAAGGCTTGGCAGAAGAAGCGGTTCGTGGACTGACATCGGTCAGTGTGGGAGGAAGATGGGAATTTGGCATCTTTCCCCGCCAATATCGATGTCTCATAGCCTCCTCGTTGATATATTAGGCGACCCTGAGCGCTTGGCCGAAGGAGGCAGGTCAATGACGCCATGACAAGCACATTTCGCGAGCAGAGACAGTAGATGCTGAGCTGGTCAATATACTCATACTCATACTCATACTCACAGGGCCGCGTGCTAAACACCACACATTGTACGCTCCGAGCCAGGTCGAATGCGCTCAAGGCCGGGCCAGCAGCTCAGGAACTCGCAGTTGTGACCGGCTCTCTGGCGGTGCAACATAGCTGACCAGCATACATGTACCGCACCGCAGGCAGATCCCATCCCTTGTCCCTCATCCCGCCACCCACTTCAACACTTGGAATACCTACTAGTGCAGAGATGAGGTGACTGACGCCAAGGTCGAGATTAGCTCCTCACCTGGATGGCTTGGGGCTAGGGATGGAGTCTGAGAAATACAAAACACGTATTGTATTGTATTGTATTGTATTGTATTGTATTGTATTGTATTGTATTGTATTGTATTGTATTGTATTGTATTTTTCGCAAACGTTACGTATGTTTCCTAGTAGTGACGTAGTAAAAGGTACTTAGCGGTACCACGGACCACCATAGATTTGGCTCGGAAATTGTCGGTGGCCGAGGGTTGACCCCCGGGGTGACTTGGTCCCGGCTACTAGTGGGTCATCGGTCGTTCCGGAGGTTGTTCCGGCCCGAATGATACAATACGGTATAATACGTATTGTATGCGTGTATTGTATTGTATAGTATTTTTCGATAAAACACTGTATTTTTCCACCCCTACTTGGGGCAGGACGATCTCCGATCAAAGGGCGGCAGGGATTATAAGCAGCCTGCGGGGAAGCCCATACAAGTAAATAGTCGACTCTCAACATTGAAGTCTCAAACGGAGGCACGTCTTCAGAAAACTTGAGAAGGAAGTCAGCTACTTCGCTGCTGAACAACTATTGACACGACGCTTCAGGGGGCACAAAGTAGTTGCACGCACCAAATAATAGGTACTGCGGAATTTGCCTCGGCGGTATTTGATCTTCCCTTCCAACCCTCACATTAGAGGGGGGTCGGGACGGGTCGCCATCTGCACAGCAATATGCAATGCAACCTTCAAGGGCAATATATATCTGAAGCCCTGCTGATAGCAAGCGCTTAAGACAGTGCAGCGCAATGGCAGACACTACCTGACTCTATGAGTGAATCAACTCCGTCCTCAATTCCACGCATCCACCAATGGGTGTCCAAAAGAGAGTGTTGGAGATGGCCAGACTCTCCATACAGGCCTTCAGGGCTGATCTCCCGCAGCTAAGTTGCATGGCAGCCTGCATGAGAGATGCGCATGTTGTATTTCAGTGTACCTTGCATATGTTGCAAGGAGAATAACGGCGACCTTGACATGCTTGCCATGCTTCTCCGATGGCCACTTGTTCAGAACTGCTGCACAGGTGCTGACAATGCATATTGTCTCTGAGATGAGGAACATCGACGTGATTTCATTCATAGACATCACATTATCAAGTCTTCTCAGACGGCATTTGCCGGGCGGCCGAATATATGCTTGGTCGTTCATCACAGGCTGGCCACATGTCGCAGATGGGAGAAAGGCGGCTTGGAATGGCTCCTGGAGTCAATATAAGTCGGCGGTGGCCAGGTTCAAATCATAAAATGTATACGCTGCTTGCGAATGACCCAGAGTACCTAGTGCAGTGGTTCGGCCAGCCCAGGGCGCGCATATATAACAGCAGAACAGAACAGGCCGGACTTTGGCTATGATTACAATTTCTATCTATGCTAAGGTCAGTCCGTTCCCATGCAGAAGCCTTCCAGGCTGATCAGCACCTTTCTATCCTCTGTATTCTGTGCCTCTAGTCCTTTATCCTGATCGGATATCTTATAAGACGAAAGGAAAGCAGTAGTCGCCCGTGTTGGCCCGCCGAGCCCGCGCGCCTGTGTTATGCTCCGAAGGAATGACAATCTGCTCAAAGGAACGAGTCTGGTCTATGCTGAATAGTGTGTTGGTGGTTGTGTCCTCTAGTGATCCTCGACGTCTTCGTCGCGGCCGGGATACATGATGTCTTGCTTGATGACCGCCCGGACGTGACTGTAGAGCACGAACAGGTACATTGCCAGGAGGCAGATCGACATGCCTGTAGCGACCCACAGCACCTGTTCGCTCTTCAGCTCGTTCCCAATGGTGATGGTAGCGAGGATGAACCCGGTGTTGGGGAACACCATGGCCCACCAGCCAAGGTGGAAGTATTTGGGTCTTGAGCTGAGGACTGCGATGGCGGCGATGAAGAACCACCACAGCGCCAACGCCCACAGGAAGATGGCGCCAAGAAGGGCCATGGTCCTGATCATGTCGACTTCCAGTGTACCTTCCATCCCGAGGTCGACGCTTTCAGGGAGCCCATTCGCCATGCCGATGAGTGCCAGAGCCGTGAAAGCTGGAGGCCCTACATTCATGAAGAGTCCTGGCCGGTGCTCACGATTCGGTAGACCTGTGATGGATTAGTTTTCGTTTTCGACGCTCCATGTTTCAACGTGCATGTGTGCTTACCGGCTTGCATCAGGCGTCCAACCATGTGAGCATACATCATCGCGGCAACCGAAATGCCCAGCCCCTGACAGGTCAGCCCGCCAACTACAATCGGCACGGCTGCAATATCGGGCTGGGTGTCGGCAATTACCGAAGCAATTGTCCCCGACAGCATGATGGGAAAGATCGGCAGGATCCACGTCGGCATCATTGTATGGAGTCCGAAGTTGTGTGTGGCGAACACGAAGCTGAACTGTCCGACAGCCACGATCAGTGTGATGACGACGTACCCCCAGTACGCCGTCTGTACGGCCCATGCCAGCGCAGTATCGGTTGCTGGGATTGCGTAGCGTTGAGTGCTTGTGATTAGGGTAGCGATGGTAAGGAAGAACGTCGGGAAGAAGAAACCTTCTCGTGGATGTGATAGAGACCTGTAGAAGTCGGCGTGGTGGAGGAAGAAGCGTGCTAGCATTGCCGAGGAGAGCAGTACAAAAATGATGATGTTGACGATGTAGACAAACAAGCCTATCTGCTTGAGTCCTGGAAACTGATGAGGCTGAGCAAATATCAGAAGCGACAGGCCGCCTGTGCTCATCGGCAAGGTGAACCAAGCCCAGGTAAAGTGGTGCATCCGTTGACGGAGCCCAAGTTTTGGCCGGTTCGGATCGTATATGTCAACACGGCCATTGTCATGGCCGCCATGTTCTGAGTCTTCGCCGTGTCCTTCCTTTTCGTTGTGCATCGAGGAGGCGGCCGAGGCCATTTGCTCGTCTCTTACATGCGTATCAGGTACTGGGTCTTTGCCGCGTCCTTCTTTGCCGTTGTGCATCGAGGAGGCAGCCGAGTTGGGTTGCCTTTCCCTTACATGAGTATCAGGTACCGGGTCTTTGCCGTGTCTGTCCTGGTCGTGGTGGATAGAGTTGGAGAGTGAGTTGACTTGCGTTTCCGTTGAGTCCATCTCGTATCTCTTCTCCCCTCTGGCGTAGCTTGATAATTCGAAAGACGTCCGACTTGACTCGTTGGAAGTGTAGGATGGTCCCGCGGTGGAATATTGGAGGGCGCCGTGGGCATAGGGTTTTGATATCTGAGCTTTCTCCATTAATCTGAGGCTTACCGGAGTCGTCGCTAGCTACGGTGTTCTGGAAGGAAAGAAGTCTACAAGATTATAAGGGAAAACGGAAAAGACATAGACTGAGAGAAGCGAGACTAATAAGAAACGAGTACCGGACTCTGAGAAGAAATATAACCTATGTAGAAGTGAAATGAACGCCACCAGAGATGGACACTTGGTCAGATGCTTTGGGTCCTGGAGATAAACTGCGCTTCATTACCCACTGTCAGGAAGTCTTGGTATCGTCAAGCCAAGAGCCAAGAAACACGCTGAGGATGGAAACACGGATTCCTAGCCAGGCAGGCCACCGAGTTTGGCCAAGGCTTCAGATGAGAGGGTCTTGATAAGGCATTCTGTCGAATGGCGACCGAGATGATGTCGGTTAAGATCCGTGCTCCCATTGGGATCTCCATGTCCACCTCACAATCGGGCAGTCGACAATGGATCCACGCGAGCCACAAAGGGCTTGGGCGAGCTCAGTCTGGTCCGCTCACTGGTCTACAATGGCTCTTCACTGTTCAGCCGCCGACCGTCCGAGTCGGACGGTCCGACGTTGTGTGGCCCCCACGCGCGGACGCGTTGAAAACATGGGAGCTTTCATATTAAATACAAGTCGAGGGCGATCATGCCGTCAGGCCGGGAGCCTCGGCGTCACGCGGAGGCCACGGGAGAAACAGAAAACCTCCGTGCTGCAGATGTCCATCCCCTACCAGACCAATCGGGGAGCCGGGGAGCCAGGGAAACAGGGCCTGCCTGGCACTAGATGATCGTCGTGGAGGCTCACAGTAGCATTTTCGTCGGCTGGGCAGCCAAAGTCGGGTGGCTCTGACTTGTTTCTCCCGGGCAGTGTCAAACGCGAAGCTGACTGAGCCTCTGAGGTTGGTGGGCTGAGCCAGACTCGCAGATTCGCCAAGATCCTTGATAATAAAGCACTGAGAGTCCCGAGATCGTCACTGACCGGGCGGCAAGACCCTAGTCCCGGCAGTGGGGACATGGGAGTGCTGCAGCCATGACAGCGGCTCTTGGCTGAATCCTAGTCCTGGTTTGGCGGCACCGTGGGGGCACAGAAAGGAGGCAGACACTCTCGACATGCTTCAACAAGTAATTGCACAAGCACGAAGATCCGGTCCCATGAGTATCCGACCATCTCAGAACAGAGCGTCGCAGTGTTTCATGCAACATCAACTTTACTCGTCACGAGGCTCATCTTGCTCGACGCTGTCTTCTGTCCAGCGAGATACCCCAAGGTGCCGTGGGAAGTTGGCAATGCCGATCGCGCATGCTTCTTAATGAGCCAAGATCTTGGGACTGTGAAAGGCTGGGTCTGTTTGGTCGCGCACTGGATATTGCTCGTCATCAAATGCCAGCTGTGAGCTTCCTGTCTCTTGGCCAACTCCATCACTGACGACGAAGATGGCGGAGTTTTCGGAAAGGGATGACGACCCTTTGGAGTTGTGCATCACATGCAAAACCGACTTGTGGGCATTGAAGCACTTGGCGGCCCAGGCAGTGCCAGGGGTATTTTTGATCTTTTATCTGTGATGCTGACAGCCTGACACTACCACACCTCTACCAGTCGCTGTGCTTTTCCATCCGCGACGATGGTGCGGAGGCCGGGAGTGATGCCAGTCATACCATGGATTTTTCCTGGGTCAGGAGACGATACTGTTCGATCGATAGGGTTTCGGTAACAATTGTACAGCGTATGGATGACATAACTTGGCTCGCTCTGCGCACATGCAATCGATATGGGGACCGTATATTTCCTCATCTCATTCGTCGAGAGCGCTCTTCCTGATCGGAACCCCTCCTGCTCGCCAACGAGATCTCTGTGTCAGTGGCTTCGTGGTCGGATAGCTGGCGGTTGATCTCGTCCGGATCAGTCAGTATCAGCAGTGCCCTCGACAGCTTGCAGCCAGTGAGCCACTCAATGTGCTACTTCGTGAATGCCACGATGCTCCCATTTGGCTCGAGTCCGTCGCGTCTGACGATGAGCCAACCGTTTTAAGATGAAAGGCAAAACAACGGGAGTTATGTTACACTACCGTCGTCTTCAAGATCGACCGTGCTTATGACCAATGGGCACGACTCTTTGTTTCAAGTATTGTAAGACTACAGGTTGCGATGGTGAGACTCGCAAAGAAGGTTCTTGCTGTTTCATCAACGAGGCTCGCATGGTCGCACGTCCTGAGTCGCTCGTCACTCTGCAGACTTCGCGATACCCGCGGCGACGAGTCTATCAGGCTTGACTGCCTTGGGGCCAGGAAAGCAAGGGAAGAGAAAGACTGGATGTCATCCATGGGATTCTCAGCTCAGCACTAAAAGATAAGCGATGACTTCAGTTCAAGACAGCAACTCCTTCTCCACTTCAGGAGTCATCATGAACGCGATACCTTCCTTCCTCCACGTGTCCTCCTCAACCCAGTTCTCGGTAGCATTCAACACCATATTCGTCGGCACCTCGAGATCATAAACAGGCCAACCGGGCAGCAAGGCCTCCACGTCCCTCCTCGCACCCGCCGCGGCGACCTCGTTCGGGTCCAGGTGGTTCACGAAACCGATGTAAGCCTGTCCGATGGCCTTGGCCAGCTTGGCGTGACTATCAAACTCCGGACTGGGGCCTAGCTCTCCCGAGATGTTCTGGAAACTGTACGCCACGTTGACGAAGTGCTTTACGCCGTCCCACTCGGACCCATTCCAAGGTCTCTGGTCAAACCGGTAGCTGTATACCGGCATTCCGGCCTGCGTGTACAGTTCCGCCATCCGCCGCCGGCCTGAGATCATGACCAGGTCGGACCCTATGGCCGCAGCCCGACGCCACATCAGTCCACGGGCGGCATCCCTTGTGCAATTGGTGATGGCATACGGCGGCTCGTAACATGGGTCGTCGGGGTAAAGTTCGAGAAGCTTGCGGACGGTCGGCGGCGTGAGGGAATAGCTGCGCCATGTGAAGATCGAGTTGAAAATGTCCTCCTCCGTGTTCGGGGTGCCGGAGATGGCAAAGCCCTCGTCCGTATTTGCTCCTATCAGGAGCGGTACCTTGACGTACTTGTCCTGCGCCATCAGCTGACTCGGGTAGCCAGTCAGGAAGTCCCCGTCGAGTAATGGATTCCAGACCACGCTTGGGTGCGCGGCGAAGAGCGAAGCGCTGTCGACTTCCCGCAGACAGGCAAGCTGGTCCGAGGCGTCCCAGCACCCGATCGTTCGAGTCAAGTTCTCGACTGCGGTATTATACCAGCTGAGAGATTCGACCTGGGCGCCCGTCGGCCCGCCGCTTTCCATGATCGCCCCACGATACAGCCCGTCATCCCGCCCATCGTAGCTGAACAAATGATAAGCAATACTTTGGGCGCCGGCGCTCTCACCCCACAGTACGACATTGCTCGGGTCACCACCGAAGGCTGCGATGTTCTCTTGGACCCATTGGAGGGCTAGCCGCTGGTCGAGCAGACCTGCGTTGCTGGAACCCTCGGCCAGTAGTTGTGCTGTCTGGAGAAACCCCCACATCGCTAACCGGTAGTTCATACTGACAGCGAGCACCGGTTGGCCCGTCTCCTGGCCGACCTGGACGATGCCTGAGAGATTGTACCTCTGGTCGGCAGTGCTGCCCGTGGATAGTCCGCCGCCGTAGATCCAGACAAGCACGGGAAGCGGCTGGCTCGGGGTCCCTGCTGGCCGGACCACATTGATGGTCAGGCAATCTTCCGAGAGGGCGAAACTCTGTCCATATTGCATGCAGCTGCACCCGTACTGTGTCGCGTTCTTCACGCCACTGAACGACTCGTTGATAGACTGTGGCCACCTAAATCTCAGCTGCCCTACAGGTGGCTGGGCGAAGGGGATCCCTAGGAAAGCATCTTGGTCCCAGTCTGGTAAACGGACGCCCTCATATGTGCCGTTAAGTGTTTTGGCTGTCGGTACGGTACCGTTGACTACTCTTGCTCTTGATTCGACCACGAGGCTTAAAAAGAGCAGAATTAGAATCCGGTATAGAATTCGAGCCTCCATTTTGAAAGCCAAGTAACTCATAGCTCAGACATGCTCAGGGCACGTCGTGTCATGGAGTGGGGTGGGCTGCCATCTCCGTGCCTTTATATGAAGACCGCATGCCCACTCGAGCAAGCCCAGCCATGGTGCTTCATTGGAGGAAGAACAGTCCGTCTACCCGTAAAAGGTTGTAGCACGAGCACCTCTTGCGGGGTAGTCGGGGGGCTCATGTGGACAAGGGCTGGTTGAGAGACAGTATGGGGTTAAGGTAGTATTCGGAAGATGTTGCTGATAACGATGAAGCCTGCAAGGGGTATTACCGAAGAACCAAGAATGAGTGGCTTAAATATGAAGATGCCGGCCTACCTCACAATGGGTACGATCTTTTAGCACATCCAAAGGGAGAAGCGCATTGTTGACAGTTATCTATATTGATCCATCAAGTTTGGGTATCATGGATTAAGACTTGATCCGGTTCCTGGACGCCGATGAGGTCTGGTCCTCTTCTCCCACTTTTACGCTCTGCGGATTGTGAAATACGTCGTTGGGGTCGTACTTTGTTTTGATCGTCCCCAGCGTGTTGAGATTTGGGCCCCAATATAATTCCTGTGCGTTCGTTAAGGCAGGGTCGACATAGCCAGGATACGTCGTCAAGGTTTGATCGGTTGCGCCTTGGATCGTATCGATGATGCCGGTCAAGAAGTCTTTTGTGGCCTGCGTCAAGATGGGCATGCCGATGCCATACCCTTGACAGAACATGACCTTGTCCCGGTGAGAATATGCAGTGGCATTCATTGGGACATCGTTGATGGCACCCCCAGTAGCGTCGAATATCAAGAACCAGATGAAGGTGCCGCGGTCCGTATCGTCCAGATAGTTCATCACCTTGGTGATGGTGTCCTCGGAAAGCAGCTCATCCTTCCGAAAGGCCAGGCTGCGTGCCGTGAAGGAACTGCGAATGTCTGAGAGGTAAAGTCCAGCATCCTCGGCCTGTTGAGCGATGACGGCGAGCCAGTCGTCGACAACGACAGACACTTTACCTGTCGGGATCCTGTCTGCTATACGAGTTGCGTCCCATTCGTCTTCTGTCCCATAGAAGGTAGCAGTGATGATGACTCCAAGTTCGTGCGCGACGAACTCGGTGCCAAATCTTCGGTCGAGGTTTGGGTCCGAGACGAGATCCTGCCATTGTTTGAAGACGTCGACCATATCGGCGTGCTTGCCTAGCGTGATGGAGAACGAGTACTGAATAACGTTCCCGGGCTCTGGATGCGTTTTCATAACAAATTCAGTGACGATACCGAACCCTGCACCCGCCCCTTTCAAGGCCTACCACGATACGTAAGCGCCAACTTGCCAGTAGGGAGAGTGCCGGTGGACTTACGAAGAAGAGGTCATTATTCTCAGACTGACTCGCCCGCTTGATAGACCCGTCCGCCGTCACCACCTCAACTTCCATAACGTGATCTAAGCAAGATCCCCACATTCGGGATGAGGGCCCAAGTCCTCCCTATGGTGGCCCCGTCAGCATGGAACGTCTCGTACGGGAGGTATGCGCAACTCACAATGGTTGCATGTCCTCCAATGCCGACTCCGGGGCATGTTCCGTGCGATATGGCTCTCTTGCCGTTGTTGTGTAACTTGTCCGTCACGTCCGAAAGCTTTGTGCCGCCGCCGAATGTGGCTTGCCAGCTGTTAGTGTCCACAGAGAAATCTGTAAACTTCATGAGGTCGACGACCAAGGCGCCATCAACTCCACCGACACCTGTGACGACTTGTCAGTTACCCCCAACCAAGGCTGAGCTGCAGCTCTGGGACTTGCGCATACCATAGTTCCTGCAGGGCTGTCAGCAGGTAGCCCGTGAGGCTGGTGGGCGGTATGTACTCACGCATAAGAATGGCCACCGGACTTGGGTTGGACCTTGACGTTGTTTGCAGCAGCGCACTTGACAAAGCCCGAGACATCGTCGGCGGTCTCTGGCCTCGTTACCGCAATGGGCTCCACGTCTATATCGAGGTTGTATCGATTTACCCAGGATATCTGATAGAGCGGGTTGTTGGGATATGCAACGCAGTCATCGCGGCCGTTGCAGACGGCATTCAGGCAGTCGGCCAACGGGGAGCTTGGCGCTTGCCCCATGTTGCTACTGGGATAGAGATGTTGGTGTTTTGGTCTGTTCCAAACGGCGAGCCTGTTGTAGAAGTGGACAATACTAAATACCTCACGCAGCGATAGGTGGAATAGATGGGCGATGGGTGAGAGAAGCTGGAAGGAAGGCCGAATACCTTGGTAGGAAGCATGGAAGCCACAGCCCGTTGGCTACGTCGTGAATGAGCGGGCAGTAAGCAGCATTGTCAAAAAAGGTTGGCAGAGCTGTGACTCCTGGTCAGTCTTTTTTCTTGAGTCCTGAAGCCTATTGCCCAATAGGACTTGCACAAAGCGAAGGGCGAGGGGCATGCTCCTAGGCTGCTAGGGCCAGGCAAGGGAAGCAATAGGCAAATAGGGGATCAGTATCGATGCGCAATCATACGGGGACCCGCCTGGCGGTGACGATTGCTCTGCGCTCACGATAGAACCCATCAAAGTGCCGCTGGTGCGCTGGCCACCGAAGAACCCATGTTTGCTTCTCGTGGCCTCGTACGAATCGCCACCCTTCATGCACAAGGGAGCACCCATGCCGGGCTGAGTCGGTGAATACCTAGATACGTAAGGCGGGCGGGCATTGCTAGGTCGATGAGAAGCTTTGCCCCGGCATGGTAATCTCGCTAGGGGGTCACCTGGTTCGCCGTGTCGCCCGCCATTCATTCACCATTCAAGCTCCATCGGTGAATGGGCATACTGAAAAGTTTCAACGAAACTCGGAACATGTCACTGGCAGTGACTGGCGTCTGCCTTTGTCGATTGGCCGCCGACGCTTTCGTATCACCCAACGGGACCCAAGATGTTAGAAGTTAGAACCAGGAAAGGTAGCGGTCGTGGCGCTGGCTGGCTGGGCAGTCCAATGATGGACTATGGACCCCTAGAGGGCCCCTGTCACTCTGGGGAAGACTGCTCCCGCTACAACGGAGTTCTCCGCCCCCTGGGAGTCGGTATCTGCAAGTGCCCAGCGCAAATGACGTACTGTATGTTCGGTGCCGGTACGAGCTCTAACTTCTCTCTACCTCGTTGCCCCAGCGATGGCACATTTCCCGTCATCTCCTGTGAACGGTGGAGAGTTCCAATTATAGACACGGGGCATCAGTCGTTGAAGTCAGTTAAATTATCTTCCTGTCAGCCTGTCCAACACTGGATAGTTCGCGTTGTGTCTTGTGTCTCCTGGCTGCAGGATATGTATTTACGCCAATTCCTCCGTACCCAATACTGCAGTGACATGAATCCCATGCTACATTGTGGTATATTTACTTGATATATCATCCCCATAGCACAGGGCCGTGTCACCCAACTTTTTTGTCAGTACCCCAAGGCCGCCTACATGTGTAAACTTCGTACTTACATGGAGGTGGTCTACTGTTCACTATTTCCTTGCAGGTCTATGCCTTACATGTGGATTCAATATACTTTCCACTATCGAAGACATACACATAGCGCAATAGAGATTGCCGACGATAAGCGTGTTGCTGACAGTCAGTCCACAGGCTAGGGCAGATGAATGATCACCTGCATCTTTGGTGTTCAACTACACAACTACACTGCACGTCAGGTCCAGTTCTCAAACATTGCACACGACCTTGCTCGAAGCCGCTTGCAGAGGTTTCGGCCGGCGTGGCCATGTTGAGACTCTGGATTAATATCTTGAAGAGAGAGTGTACAGTATTTTTCCGCCGATGACCATCACCCACCAGTCTCGAAAAAGACTACCTTACCAGCATGCATATGAAATCAAGCGCGGAACAATACGTAGTTCAGCCAATCACGCTTTCCTCCGTCGAGCTGCCACCAGGTCCGACTCTAAACCTGTCAGCATGTCAAACCCCGGAGATCCAAGACAAGCCGAGGATACTCGACTAATCAAGACCCCTAACTTGAGAGCCCCTCCCCCGCTCTATTTCTCCCCCACCCCCCTATTTCCCCTCTGCCGGGTAGATGATGTCCCACTGGGCTTTGCTTCTCTCCCGCCTCTGCCCTCACTGGCCGTGACCCCAACCCGCCCCGTAGATCCGATGCCGCACCTCTCGCCCATACCGTATGCAAGCACAAGCAGAGCAGAGGAGGGGTTGTCTTGGGAACCGAGATCCCGTCATTGTTAGGTGAACAATTCTTCTAAGCGGCTGCCGGGAGGTACAGGTTCAAGTATGCTATCTACCCGCCCTTGCAGCAGCCACGGCTTCGGCTTTCACGCCATCATTAAAAGAGCTGCCCTTGCCTCTTGTACCCAGCCCAAGACTCCTCCTGCCGTTACGGCCAGGTCGTACGGTCTCAGACCAGACACAGCACCCAGTACCAGAGCCCCAGGCCAACGACGTCCAAAGTTCATCAACTCCACGGCGTCCCCAGACAGTAAACCGCAGCTTCTTTGGAACAACAGCCAACACACTACGTCCCGAGTATCTGGCTCCCCGAACGGCACAATGTATACGGCATCGTTCGCCTTCTTCGAGGCAATATGGGAGGCCGGCATTACCCATTGCTTCGTCAATCTGGGCTCCGACCATCCCAGCATCATCGAGGCCATAGTCAAGGGGCAGCGGGAGAACAGAGAAAGCTTTCCACGTATCATCACGTGCCCTAACGAGGTAGGAAAGACTATCTGGAAAGTTAGCTAGAACCAACCTAAGACTAATACCGGCAATCAGATGGTTGCCATGTCCATGGCGGACGGCTATGCCCGACTGACGGGCAAGCCCCAATGTGTGATCGTGCACGTCGACGTCGGAACCCAAGGCTTGGGAGCCGCAGTGCACAATGCAAGCACGGGGCGTGCGCCAGTGTTGGTGTTTGCCGGGCTAAGCCCCTTTACGCTCGAGGGCGAGATGCGTGGATCACGGACCGAGTATATCCACTGGATACAGAACGTCCCGGATCAGACACAGATCGTCGGCCAGTATTGCCGATATGCTGCTGAGATCAAGACAGGCAAGAACATCAAGCAGATGGTGAACCGAGCGCTACAGTTCGCAACCAGCGGCCCCCAAGGACCCGTATATCTGGTAGGAGCGAGGGAGGTCATGGAAGAAGATATCGAACCTTACTCGCTCGAGCAGGGTGACTGGAACTCGGTAGAACTTGGTGGGCTGACCCCGAAGGCATCGAAAGCCATTGCTGAAGCATTGCTGGGCGCCGAGAACCCGTTGATCGTTACGGGATTCGCGGGTCGTAATCATAAGATACCGGGCGCGCTGGTAGAGCTGGCGAACGCCGTCAAAGGCTTGCGAGTGCTGGACACCGGTGGCAGCGACATGTGCTTCCCGGCATCGCATCCCAGCTGGCTTGGACTCCGGTTTGGCGTCGAGCCCATCATCGAACAGGCCGATGTCATTGTCGTGCTGGATTGTGACGTGCCCTGGATTCCAACGCAGTGCAAGCCGAGGAAGGATGCGAAGATCTTCCACGTCGATGTCGACCCTCTCAAGCAGATGATGCCTCTGTTCTACGTGCCCGCCCAGCACCGCTACCGTGCTGACGCCCTCACCGCCGTGGAACAGCTGGCGTTTGATGCCAAAAACATGGCAGGGAGTGCCGACTCGGGGGTCAGCGCCAAGAAGTGGGAAGCACTAGAAGCCTCTCACAAAGAGCGCCTTGATACGATCGGATCGAAGACGAATCCTGCGGCGGATGGCTCTTTCGGAGTTGGCTATCTTTGCAAGTCGCTGCGCTCGCTGTGCCCGGATGACACCATATGGGCCATCGAGGCGGTGACGAATACGGGATTCGTGCATGACAACATCCAGCCCGAGCTACCCGGATCGTGGATCAACTGCGGTGGAGGTGGTTTGGGGTGGTCGGGCGGTGGTGCTTTGGGCATCAAGCTCGCAACGGATGTAGAGAGCGGCGGCAACGGTAAGTTTGTTGTACAGATTGTCGGCGATGGAACGTTCCTGTTCTCGGTTCCCGGCAGCGTGTACTGGATAGCAAGGAGATACAAGATTCCAGTGTTGACCATCATACTCAACAATAAAGGTGAGTCCATCCCACCCATACCTCAACCTCAGTGTGGGTACCTGTTGGCTAACGGGGGTAAAGGCTGGAACGCCCCACGAAAGTCGATGCTCCTGGTTCACCCGGACGGCCTGGGCTCGACGGCGACGAACGAAGAGATCAACATCTCTTTCGATCCGTTGCCCGACTATGCGGGGATTGCCAAAGCGGCTGCTGGAGGCGATCTGTTCGCGGCACGGGTCGAGAAGACTGACACACTGGAGGCGACTGTCAAGGAGGCCATCGAAGCTGTCCAGGGTGGACAGAGTGCAGTTCTAGACTGCAAGGTGACATTTGGTTGCTAAAACACAGCTTCACCTGACTGAGATAGTTGGCGTCACAGCTGGCTCACAATCTGACCCTTACAGGGTCGTGTAGGCGCTATCGTTCTGGAAGATGTATCCATATATGTGTGTGAAGAGCGCAGACCCCATTAGGAACGAACCCTTATGACTGTCTCCATCACTAAAGTATGCAGTGTTTGATGTCGCATAGTCTCCTCTGGTGCCCTCGACAGATAGCCCCAGTTGGAAATGAAGCACCCTCGCGAACGTCCAGAGTTACTGATACGATTTCCCAAACCAGCTGCCAGTCTGATGGCCCCGTGGTGCCGGAAGCTCCCGACGCGTCGGTGGAGTTCGAAAGACTCAAGAGGATGGCGATATAATATTGATCGATCACTTGCATTCGCCCTTGGCTGGGTCTGGACCATGGAGCACGACATGTGGCGAGCTCTAGCTACCTACCAGTGGCAGACTACCACGACCAACAGGCATGGAGAGTTGCAAGGGGCGGTTCCGAACCTGCAGGTGGTATCTGGTGGGTGCAAGCGAATGCATACATGTACTGTACCTGGCCTGCTGGCTCAACACACCGGTATACCATGCGCCTCTCCAGCGGCTCTGATCGACACTGCGCATAGGGTACTGACCCAACTGTCACTGAACAGATTCAGCAGCTGAGAGGGTGCAAATGGGTGAAGGGCAACCTATTTGTGATTGACTGTCAGACATACTTCGCTTGAACATGCTGTCTTCGTGCTGACCAGTTTCCCCTCACTTCCCCATGATTCACAATTTGGAGAACAAGTCCGCATCCCGCGCGCAGAGAAGCGAATGTGACCATACCTTAGAGTACCTACCCATGTCGGCATAGGTGTTCGCATCAAGAAGAGGCCTTTTCCAGCTTCCAGAATCCAGCATTGTGTTCTGTCACGGCGTTGACTAAAACACCACCTCTCTGAACCAACCTCTGAGCCAGCCTCTGAAGCGGCTGCTTGCTGTACAAGTCAACGGGTCGAGGCAGCCCGCATGCGCACCTGTCCCATAAAGGGAAGAGGCTGCATTGGAGAGGCTGGCTGGACTAGTCACGAGATGCTGCGTGGTACCTTTTGAATGTTGCACTCACTCCATGGACCATCAGGAGGTTGTGAATGCCAAGTTGAACCTGGCACCCTGGACCCCTCCAGCTGGGATGTTGGAGATTCGAGATGTCGCGACCCCACCATCGCCCACTGAAGCCAACTGAAGCCCACTGAGGATAGGTCTGTTGTAGCGGCTCTTTTCGGCCCATCCTCGAGGCATTTCATTTGCGCCCGAGCCTAGACCACTGGCGGGGTAGCTACCTCTAGCCTGGGACCACTTGGCGGCACTTGGCCACCTGCATTGTTCACGAACAGAGGAGCAGGACATGGACAAATGGAGACTGGAGGAGGAGAAGTGGTGGAAAGAGAAGAAAGAAAGCAGTCTGGTCTGAAAACAACCACCTCCCCCCCAATCCCCAATCCCCAATGCGCTCGAATACCTCAGTCACATCACGACCTGCCTAGATGGTACTATTGCTATCGATCCGACCACGCCCGTCTTTCCATCAATCCGTCTGTTCACCGGTGAAAGCCACTCGAATTATATCGATTTGGAACAGCACTGTGTTCGACCTGCTCCCGCTAGCTGTTTTCCACCATGGTCGCGCAATTCTTCCCTGGGCACATATTCCGGCTTCATTAGCAGACTCACTGTCTGCTAGCCATTCAGAGAAAGTCCGGAACCTATCCATTGCAACGGTGCTCGAAACGAACACGCGGGACCATGTGCATGTGCCTGCAAGGTTGATACCCAAACGGCTATTTGGTCGAGATAACGACACCTAGCCTGTTCAAGTCGAGCCGAGTCGAGCAACACAGAAGTGCCAATATATCCAAGCGAGTGGCGATACGACACATATCAGGATATCCTAGGCCCAAGTCATACCGCAAGACACGACACCGCACCTACCCTTCGACCCTTCGACAACGCCAGCACTCACTGCGGGTGACTACAAACTTTGAAGGAGAAGCCCGTCTAACGTCCAACGGCCAAGATAGCGCAATGTCAGACGGCAGCTGCCAACAGGAACAGGATGGTCTGGAAGTAGGAAATGAGAAGAACATCACCCCAACGACGCCTCCGCCGAAGCCAATCCCCTCCAAAGACCCGAAGCTAGCATCGCAAGCTCGAACTCCTCCACCTCTCCATGTCGTGCCGACAACCTCCTCTCAGGACCTCTTCAAGCTGTCCCCTCTGGCTGCCATGAAGCTGCTAAGTGGCGGCGTCGAAGCTCTCGTCCGCATGACGGGCGACATCCCACCCACGCCGCCTCCCACGAGCCCTACCATTCCTCATATGCGCGGTATGCAAAGAGAGAAGGCTGCTATTGTGCGGTCGCATTCGCAGAGAAACCTATCGCGCCTGCGAGAACAACAGGCTGCCGCCCCTCCCCATCAACAGCAACAGCAGGGCTTCTTCGACACGCCGCCAGCGACATGCCAGCCCATCGACGGTGTCCATCTTCGACAGACTCCCACGCCGCCGCCGCCGTCCACGGCTCCCGAGCCGTACATCGTCATTGGTGCAAATTCGCAACCCCTCAACCTCCAACATAGTGCCATCACGCGGAAGTTCTTTAGTAAAGCTCCTCCGCCCATCAGCATCGAGGACTACCTGCTGCGGATCCACCGATTCTGCCCCATGTCGACGGCCGTCTACCTCGCCACGTCGTTTTACATATTCCGGCTCGCCGTCGAGGAGCGTGCAATACCGGTGACGAGAAGGAATTGCCACCGGCTGCTTCTGGCTGGCCTTCGGGTGGCGATGAAGGCGCTGGAAGATCTTAGCTACCCTCACGCCAAGATTGCGCAGGTGGGCGGTGTCAGCGAAGTCGAGTTGGCCAGACTCGAAATCAGCTTCTGCTTCCTAGCTGGCTTTGAGCTGGTGGTGAGGGAGGAGACGCTCATGAAGCATTGGGAGACACTGAAGCAGGACCAGGGGCCGGGCGGAGTTGGAGTTGGAGGAACGGTACCGATTTTGAAGCTGGACGCACGACGGAAGAGGGCCTTGAGCCAGGCGGTGGGCTGATAACGAATAGGGGCTCTGCCCTCACGTGCGGCACAGCGACACATGCATACGGCTCAGCGAGATTGGACTGACACTTGATGGGCGCCTCGTTGGCGCAGGGTTGAGGTCGTACGCCTCTCGGATGGTTTCGGGCACTAAGCGACGGGGAAACGCTTCACCACGCGCGGGCCGGGGGTTGCTAGGGCTTACATGCTGGTTCTCGGGCGGTGGTGCAGGCCGATGATGCCAGTCCGTGTCATGGAACTACGACGATGACGAAGGACTTGGGCGGGGTTTCAAATGTTTCTCTCTACCAAAGCATACGAAGGGGGCATACTGGGCTTTGCATCTTGTTATGGCGGTGTTGTTGATGATGGTCTCAGCACACAAGGCAGACGTGGGCAGTTATGTTACTTGATACCCCCCAAGTCTCGCTTTTTGTAGTATAATCTAATGTTGAGTGACGTTGGATGGCCAATTGAAGACTGGGTCCGAGTCTTTGATCATCTAAACTCTTTTTTCATTTGCGATGTCAACAATTATGATTGCCCATTCCCTGAAGAGGCAGGTCTTCTCTTCCATGGATGTAAGCCGTCACTTGCGACGCTGAAGATGCGAAGGCTGTTTAACACAGAGATTGTGCAAGATGTATGTAATGGTCCTAATATTCGTGAAGCAGACTTGACATGTATACTGTTCATACTTTTACATAGGTCCAGCTGTGAGGTCGAAGATCAACTCGTGGTTCAGGGGTGATACTGTGATAGGGGCACACAGTAATAAGCTATGACACTATGCAGATAGCAATATGTCGGCTAACCAAACGAGGAAGGTCGACCGAGACCTCGGAACATCACCATTATTCAGCCGTAGCAACCCGCGCAACGAATGTACTACCCTCAAGGTGCACAGTTGCATCTCATGTCACAGGCTTGCTCGAGCTTCGTGGCCTGTACTCGCGCTACTACGACTCGCAGCAGACTACATCCACCACCACCACAACTCGCGAATAGCTTCAGACAGTTCAGACAGTTCAGACCGAGAGCTACCCCGCCCCCGCTTCACTCCAGCTGTCACGCCTCTATCGTCTACCGCAGATTCGCGACGACCAGCACACCGACGATAGTCAAGATGGCCGACATCGATGTCGAGAGTGTGCTGAAGGGCAAGTATCCCGCCAAAGCTCACGCGGAGCGCGTCGTCGAGTACATCCGCTCCAAGGTCCCCGGTGCGACTGGTGTCCTCTACGTCGAGGGCCGGGCCGACAAGCTGCTGGAGGACAGCGACGAACCCGTCCCCTTCAGACAACGGCGAGCTTTCATGTACTTGACGGGCGCTGACCTGGCCGACTGTTCCCTCGTGTACGACGTCGAAACCGCTCAATCCACCATCTTCATCCCGCCAGTCGACCCCGAGTCCGTCGTCTGGTCCGGTCTGCCGCCCTCGCCCGACCAAGTCCTCGCGCAATACGACGTCGATGCCGTTCTCCCGTCCACAGAGCTGAACCCTATGCTGGTGAACCTGGGCAGCCGTAGCCCCAAGTCGACCGTATTTGCCATTGCCGAGCGCGTCGCCGATGCTGTCACCTTCCTCGAATTCTCCCACAAGGACTTCACCGTCCTGGGCGAGGCCATCGACGAATGCCGCGTCATCAAAGACGACTACGAGATCGCCCTCATCAGGAAGGCCAACCAGATCAGCGGCGCCGCCCATCGAGCCGTCCTCGAGCAGGTCAAGAAGGCCAAGAACGAATATGAGCTCGAGGGCACCTTCATCGGCGCCTGCATGAGGCAGGGGGCGAAAAAGCAGGCGTATCCGAGCATCGTGGCGAGCGGACGGGCGGCCGCCACGCTACATTATGTGGACAACGACAAGCCGCTGGCAGGAAAGGACTTGCTGCTTTTAGACGCGGGTGCCGAGTGGACGTGTTACGCGTCCGATATCGTGAGTCTGTCACTGCGGCTATGACCGTGGGCTGTTGCTGACAAGCTTGCAGACAAGAACCTTCCCCATTTCAGGCAGGTTCACGGAAAAGTCGCGCAGCATATACGAGATCGTTCTACAGATGCAGAAAGACTGCATCAAGATGTTGAAAGGGGGAGTGTCATGGGAGGAAGTACACTTGAAGGCGCACAAGGTCGCCATCGATGGCCTGCTATCTCTAGGCATCTTGAAGGGTGACCGGAAAGAGATTCTCGAAGCCCGAACCAGCACCGCATTCCTGCCACATGGCCTAGGTCATTATCTAGGGATGGACACCCACGACGCGGGCGGTCATCCCAACTATGCCGACTCGGATCCAATGTTTCGGTACCTGCGAGTCAGGAAGAACTTGCCGGCCGGCAGCGTCATTACCGTTGAGCCTGGTGTAAGCATTCCTTCTGCGTCTCAAGCGCAAGCAACGATCCGTCATACTCATACTCATCACAACATAGGTCTACTTCTGCGAGTTTATCATCAAGCCGTACCTGAATGATCCCAAGCACTCCAAATTTATTGACGAGAATGTGCTCAACGGCTACTGGGATGTGGGTGGTGTCAGGCAAGTCACTGCAACTCGAGATATCTGTACACGGCCTCCTCGCTAATTGGAAGTATAGAATCGAGGATAACCTCTTGATCACCAAGGACGGCTCCGTCAACTTGACGGATGCAGTCAAAGACCCCGATGAGATGGAGAGGATCATTCTTGGCAGTTGATCACGCGTTGGACATTGACTACCTGACCATCGTAAGAGATTGAAATGAACGCGATGTGATTAAGAGCATATAGCTCATTGAGCTTCTGGGGTGTGTGCTAGCCCCTACCCATAGATATCCCCATGACTAGAAACTCCTCGGTTCCTTGTCCCCTACCCATATTCGACATACTACTGCCTTCCGCAGAATACAAGTGTCAAGCTGTGTCAAGTTGCTTCCAATTCACTTCAAAGCTTTTCCAACTTGGCGTTTCGAATTCTCACTGGCAGACGGGGAAGCCTCAATGATGATGATGATGATGATGATGATCCCATATGAGTAGACGTATATCTTGTATTTATTTTCTGACTTTCTAGTCCCCAACCAAGCTTGCCACTTACAACTCCGCTCAAACCTCTCCTGTCCTTGAGCTACTGACCTTTTACAAGACCATGCTATCTGATTCGGCGCTGCGGGCGTGGTTTGAAGCTCCTCTTCAGCATCACCTGCTGATCAAACACCCAGGCACCTCCCGGTTGATTTGTTATGACATTGTATGTGCTGTTGTCCGGCAGTATATCAAACTGCATCGTCGAGTTGCCCTCGCGATACGTGCTCTTTTTGGGGCCCGGGGTTAGGTATCCTGCGTCGACCTGTTGTTTCCCAGTCTCGACATCTGTGCCCTTGATGACTCGGTCGAAGAATTCCAGCGAGGCCAAAGGTTGATAAAAGGGTACCTCATGTCCACTCTCATAGATGCGCGTAAAGCTGAACTTCCCGGCCTGTCTCACCTGGCCGTGCACCACGCCATCGCTCGTGCATAGATCGACGAATCCCGCATCGGCGTATCCGGGTGCTGCGACCTCGTCCGCGACTACTTGGCCGCCCAGCCAGTTGCAATTGTAGTCTGCGTCTCCCGCGTACAGGGCGACGGTGATCCCTTTGGAGACCAGGTACCGCGTGGCCTCGATCGTGCCCATCTCCCGACCGTCGTCGCCGGTGTTGTCGAACGCCTCGCCCACGGCGCCGTTGCTTGAGAAGTTGGTGAACGCCCCGATGGCTTCCTGGACCGCCACCGTGTTCAGGTAATCATTGTAGAACCCGTAAGGAAAGGGATCGGGAGTGAGCTCCCGCATGTCGTACTCGTCCCGGCCGAGTACGTCGTCGTACACGGACTCGACCAGGTAGGCGCAGAAGTTGTCGGCATTCTTGCAGACTTGGTTGAGTCCGGAGGCCTTGCAGTCCAGGAGCCGGTCCAAGCAGTTGCCAGGTCCGTACAGGTTGTTGTAGAACATCGATGCGATGGACTCGTTGAACGGGGCGTAGTCATACGTATTCCCAGGGTAAACGGTAAAGTTATAGTAGGCCTGGTATTGCACGATAGGGTCATACCTAGACATGCACGTCAACTGCTAATACAAGGACATATGGAAGCGCCCGGTTCTTACCATCCGTTGCCTATGAGTACTGATTCCAGCTCGATGTGCTTGGCCCCTGAGATGTTTAGAGCGTTCTGCTCCTCAATGTAGGCGTTGAACACAGGTCCGTAGTGCCCACCATAGCTTTCGGTGGCGAAGTGAAACCCATTCCGCGAGTACTGCGGGAAGGCTCCCATGAAGCCTTGCAAAGTCTTCCAGAAGTTGGGCGCCGCGTTGGTGGTCGAGTTCGCCGTCAGCGTGATGTTGGGGTACGCATAGGTTCCACACGAGTCTGCCGGTGCGTAGTCAGGGCATGTTGCGTCCGGCAACACGACGATGCCATTGTCAGTGGCGTAGGCGGGTACCGGCGTAGAGTACGAGAACCCGACCTGGCTCGGCTGGTCGATGAACAGCATGTTGCTGACATTGGACCAGGAATACGGGTTGCTGTAGACATTGCCAAAGTAGTCTACGCGGCAGGGCCCCAGCTCCTCGAACATCCCGATCATGGAACTCGACCCGGGGCCGCCGTTGATCCACACGGTCAGCGGCGCCTCGGACGGGTCCTCGTTGCGCGACTCGAAGAACCAGAAGAATATGTGCTCGCCCTCGCTCACGTCGGCGTAGCCCGAGTAGCTCTTGACGTCCGGGTCCAGCTCGCAGGTCCCGGCCGGAACCTCCTTGTACCGCACGGGGACCCCGGCATACCCGGTGACCTCCTTGAGGGACGAGGGCGACGTGACGAACTGGGATAGCACGGGGGATGCTATCGCCGTGAGCGACAACAGCCAGAGTCCTAGCGGCGCCATTGGTGAGCAGCAGATCCGGAGCGTATGTAATTACGCAGGTCGAGGAACAGGAAAGGGACAAGGCGGCTGGCTGACTGACTCGTACACTGACTTATTTTATATCATTATGTCTGCAACTCACGTCACCTTGCTCGCTCTTTGCGACCCTGCCGCAGTCACGCAGTAGACCCATGTGTGTTCCACTACGGGGGTCAGTACGGGGGTCACCCCGACGATCACCGTGTATACTAGCAGTGGTAGAGCCGACGGGATTGGTCGTGACTCCGGAGAGCTCCCCTAGCTAACCAACTAAGCTACTTACTTATCTCGTCTCCTCTCGCCCGTCCCCTTGCAGCTGCTGTCCACGATAGGTAGCCGACCCGTGTCAATCCCGGTATTTGTTGAACGCCACCATGCTCGAATAGGCATGTCGCTGTCTTATCTGCCAACTTTTAAGTTATGGGATAGTGGAGCCTACTTCCGTTACTTCCAAGGTTGGCTGCTTGGGTCCGCTGTCCGGCCAATCCCTGGTCCTTCCTCCTTCTGGTTCTCGTTCTGGATGCTTCAATTTCGTGTTGATGCACAAACCCCTTGTTTGTCTTCTTCTTCGTTTCCGTGTGTCTTTTCATGGTGAGCGCTGGAACAAAAGCAGTAGTCCTCAAGTGTTTGTTCTTAATTAATTCATCAGATGCAACCTACCTATTATCTACCAACAAGTCCTCCGCTACCTCTATGTCCTTTGCTACAATAATCAACCATTCTGACAAGCTTACAAGGCTTCCAAAACACATGCGAATATATGCCCCAACCAATTTCCTCCCAGTCATCAAGAGATGTTGTGTAAGTTATCCAAGAAGCGCCAACATGGCCACAACCATCAAACCGCCCATGACCAGTGTGCCCGACGCTGTTCCGGCAGCACCATCCTCGGACGGTGGCCCAGAAACAGCCGCGTTGGAGGTTACCGTTGTCGCACTAGACCTCGGGTACCCAGCAGGAGGAGATGAACTGAAGATCGATGTATACGTGTTCGAGCCGTACGCGAATGTGACAACGGTCGCTTGGTCACTCGCAGAGTTCGTAGTGGGCGTCGCCTGCGAGTTCGGGGCGCTGTTTGGTCCATTTGAAGCCGAGGTGGCAATAATGATCCCGCCGTTACTCAAGGCACTGCTGGCTCCGCCGTTGTTGGAGCCGCCGCTTCCGATGTTCGAAGCCGAGGCAGCAGGTCCGCCGTTACTTGACGGGCTGTTTGCAACGTTCGTGGCCCAGGGGCTGCTTGCATAGTACATGCTGCTTGTATAGTACACGCTGCCTGCAGCGTCCGTGGACCAGGGCTTGCTTACATAGTACGCGCTGCTTCCAACGTTCGAGACCCAGGGGCTGCTTTTGCCGTTACTCCAGGCAGCCGAGTTGACCCGTGTGACAGTGGTGGTGATGGGGTTCACACCCCGCGTAATTGAGAAATCTGCAATGGTGCTGACGATGGTGGCTGCTGGCGGATCCTGCCCGGCAACGGGTGAAGCCTGATCCCATTCTGTCACAATTGACTGCGGTTGATGTAGTCAGTATATGGGTGAAAGGGGTTGAGGTGGAGTGTGGTTCGAAAGTCGTGTCGGAAAAAATTGACCCTCAACAGACTCAGGAAACGGGGTAGGCTTAAGACAGGGGTAAATAGTGCGATGGCGGCACTAGACAATGCTTACTGTAGATGTGGCCCAGTCTGTTTCCGTTATATAAATCGTGTCTATCTGTGATAGCCACTGTAGCCAATGTCAGCATGCGCTGGTCCCATAGGCCAGCCATGATCCGAGCAGCGAAGGACAAGCCTGCGAGAGCCTGAATGGGGGCAACTGGTATACCGCATGTTGACCGGGGGCGTTAGACGTACAATAGTAGACGAAAAAGGCGGGTCGCAAACTCCTGGGGCAGTCTTGATATCGTTCTAGCATATGAATTAGCCGGTGGTCCCCATCTATAAAGCACTTTATCGTGCATCGATTAGGGTGAAGCCGAATGCTTTATACGATTGCATATGCCTGGTTTGCGAGAACGGGGGAAGACTCACATAATACTCAGTAATGGTCAAATAGTTCACCGGGCAGTTCACCGGGTCGGCGTTCCCGGGGTCAGCATTCGCGGGTGCACAAGGCTCAGTCTGCCTGCAATGTCAATACCAAGACCCAATGCTTCGGGCCGTCACGCTCCGTGGGTACTGGGAAACGAGGTGCTCTCACGTACTAGATCATTCGTTAGTATCATGGGTAACGGGGAGGAAACGGAGACCCAGGGATAGGCAGGGCATGTGCTAAGGGCAAGAAACAGGCCTTACCAACTGTTATATATTCCTGGGGACTCTCCGGTGCGGTATACCACTCCGTTGCGGTATACCAGTCCGTCATGGTATTCCACTGCGTTGCGGTATACCACTCTGTTGCGGTATTCCACTCCGTTTCGGTATTCCATTCCGTTGCGGTATTCCACTCCGTTGTGGTCTCCCAGTCCGTTACGGTCTCCCACTCCGTTGCGGTCTCCCACTCCGTGGCTGTCTCCGTGGTTGTCTCCCACTCCCAGGCTGTCTTCGTCGCCCAATCCGTTGCGGTATTCCACTCCGTTGTGGTTTCCCACTCCGTTGCGGTCTTCCACTTCGTGGCTGTCTCCGTGGCTGGATCCCACTCCGTGGTTGTCTCCCACTCCGAGGCTGTCTTTGTTGCCCACTCCGTTGCAGTCGCCCACTTTGTGGCTGTCTCCGTGACAGTTTCTGCCTCATGGCACAATGGCTCCGGGGGCGGGAGGTGAGGCTTCATGCCGCCGCCAGCGTGATCCGAGGGACCTTTGCTGTCCTTGGCCACGTCGCTGTGACCAGACTCGTCATCGTGACCTCCATGACCGCCCTTTCCACCGAACCAACCGCCACCTCCATGGCCACCCCCATCGCCACCGCCAATCCCAAACTTGCCGCCTTTGCCTGGGCCCCCTTTAAACGCAGCCGCGGCTGTAAGGAGTAAGGGGATCAAGCCATGTGAGGCCTTCATGATGCCGGTGCTTGGGCGGGTAGTAGAGAGAAGAGATAGATGCCTGGAACTCAGTCGCTAGGCCTTCAGATCAGATAGCTGATTTGAATCCTTGAGTTTCACAGTAAAGATACACGAGAACAATCTCGGGCTCTGAACGACATGAAGCTCCTTGAAGGGAATATATACCTTGGCATGACAGGTCCAGCAAAACCCAGCATGTCTGGGACCATGTCATGAAGACTGCAACGTCGTTGGAACTGCTGAAACGCTGCTCCAAAGGCAAATGCTCCTGTTCGGGCTGGATGAGTAGCATTTTTTTGATTTCATGGGAGATCTGTGCATCGGTTTCAGTCGCAAACATACTCTCGCAATGTGGCAAGGTGTTAGGCGGCATTGTGAAAGTCACAGCTGAGTCAGCAACCTCTGCCAGTGCTTGGTTTATGGTCATTCCCGTTGTCAGTTAGCAACGGCAGAGGTTATGTGTGCGTGTCTCACTGCCTCCACTGAGGCTATGGATGGCGTCAAAGCACCGTGATGTCGGCTAGGTCTCGAGTAAAAAGGGGTAGGGTAGTTGTGTCAGCCAGGAGACGCAGCGACTAGAACGAGCTTGCTCTGAGTGCAAAAACACATGTTGCCGCATGTCACGGCATGCTAGAAAGAAGTCAAACTTCCGGTAGACAGTCCGGGATTCCCCAACTGCCTTGCCTTGTTGACCCACTGAACGTTTAGCCTTCCAACGTCGCCTTTGCGTAGGTTGGTGGACGCCAACGCTCGAGCGTGGCTCGACCACAAGCTTGAGTAAATCCCAGCACACTGTCCCTTACGAAGCAGAATGATGGAGCCCCAACAAGACGAGCGTGGCCAGGTGTACAGCCTATCAGCTGCATGTGTTCCATCCAGCGACGCCGCAGGATTGGCAGTATGAAGATCGGTGTTTCCTACGGACATTCAAATGCCCATGTGCTTGGACCTCGGTTGCGTCATCTTCGAAAGAAGGAAAGGGGCGCCGAGGAAGACAACAACCTCGTGAATATGGTGCCGTGGCTAAGGTATAGTGCCGTGAAGACGCTCAGACATTAGTACACAGACAGTACATCAAGCCTTTAGAACCAGTGTTCTATATTTGCACACGTCGACTACCGATGCGTTTGTTTCCGCTGGGGCAGGTAGTAAGTAGTGCACGTCGTGGGCTAAGCAGACGATACAGTCCGAACATGAGGGTTGGCGAGGGCTGGTATGGCTACCCCTACGCCGTGAGCTCATGACTGGACGCTTCGCCGCGTGCGGGCTCCTCACCGCTCGTTTCGCGCATGCCGAAGGAGCCGTATAAAGCCCTGCCAGGTCTCCGAAGCCCCCCGATCTAGGACCTGCCTCTAGTCAGCCACAGACGTCGAGATGAGGTTCGCGGAGTAATCAGTACTCTTGCCGTAGCCGTGTGAGATGGGTGGTGAGACTGGGGATGCAGTCAGCTTTTAGACACGCCACGCCACACGCCGGTCACCTGGTTGCGATCCTCTGCGGCCGTACAATACAGCTCTGCGAAGGTGGGAACGTGAACGTAGTTCCCAAGGAAGCCTCATCCCCCACGCGATGCCGGTCCAGTGCTCGAATGGATGAACTTGAAAGTCCTGCCAAAGAAGTGTATGCTTGGCATCGTGCGATGAGAGTCGAGACGCGAGACGCGAGATCTTTCGCATCTCCATCTTCATCTGGGGCCTGCAAGCAAGTCACCGTACTTGTGCGTGCGGGACCATGTCAGCTTGCGGGGCCTGCCCATGAGAGCAGCGAGATCTTATCATTTCTTGCCAAGTTGGCTCGGCATCAAGTAGACACTTGTAAGTTGTCACGATGTTGTGCTTGTGTGCCGGTGAGCGAGTGAGAAACTTTTCCAGGGCACCGCACAGACCAAAGAGTGGTTCCTGTCGATCAACTCTGCATCGGAAGGATGTCCAAGATACAGCGACGATCGAAGATCCTAGCCTTTCTCATCTGGCTTCTGGCCTTTGCCATACCCCGGCACCCCAGCTGCCTGGCGTACCGTACCCGACGGTCCCCACTGGGGAGAGCTTGGCTTTCTTTAATTAGTATCGATCTCGTAGCTAAAAGCGCGATGCTCGTGACGATTACAGCATGCAACTAATATCATGCACTTTCTCGTCGATACGACGACTTCCTATTTCCGTAATAAGCCGCCAGACCCAGTGCCTACGGAGGTTGTCGCAGTAAACCAATTCACCCGTCATGGAACAATGCCGCGTGCCGTCCATCACCTGGTCCGACGGGGGCATCTATGGACCCGGGCCCCGGAGCAGGATGACCATTTGTTCGCGTCTTGCGCCTACGGGACGGAGCCTCATTCGCCTGCTTCCTTCTCGAAGGATGGCCGACGAGAGATACAGTTGGAGATACAGTTGGGTCTCCAGCTGGCGGTGGGGAGACCACTCCCTGTTCTTCGCATCTGCCGGAGTCAGCTTGCTGTGTCAAGTTGACGACCGCTCATACTGTACGCCCGGAGCAAATTCCGACGCCCAGGAGGTAATTGCTGTTACCTACCGGTCAAGGCAGTCGGCAGATGGTGACCGGCATCATCACTTGCGATTGCCGTCTCGGGGGAATACCGTAGGTGTGAGAGACTCATGCCAATATCATGTTCGGATGCTTTATTACTGGCCTGCCGCACCCGCATCATGCATGACCGTCGAGTGCAACGCAGCTAGACGCACCAGCAACGCGACGCACACATACTACGTGCCCTACGTGCATGAGAATGCAACCATCGCCTGCAGCTGAGCACCATGGCACATCCCTTTGAGGCCCCTTATTATATTCAGCGCGCGGTAAAGCGCCTCAGTCAGAGCCGACGTCGACCAGCCCTGATCTCACGCTTGACTCGGCCCTATTAGATTTACGGCTTCAGGCGGCTCGCTGTCATCAAGCGACGACGACCCGTTCCGTTTCCCTTCCCCCGGACGCTCACCGAAGTATAAAATCCCCAACAATTTCATACATGTCCCCGAAGCTTGCGATAGCGTTCTCATTGGCCGTCTCGCACATCTCTGCCCACTATTCGAGCCCGCCTCCTAGTCTAGCGTAGCCGTCCTGACAGATTCCATATCTGGGATTCCGCTGGGTCCAGATCCCAGCTGCACGGAAATAGCACAGTTATTATGTATTTAATAGCTGACTGATATCAACGTACACTAGGGTACTTTCTCGTCGTCTTGACGTTCGCTCGAGTGCTACTCTTGCAGCCGTCGAACATCGTCACGTTCTGTGCCCCTCTTCTGCCGAATGGCCAATGCTGATGAGAAGACCCCGTGATGGCTGCATCGCAGTCTACGGCCACCACCATTACCTATGTATACTGATGGCGCCATCGTGGAAAAACGGGGTATTATCTACAGTAGATTGCTCATAGATTGCGTCACAGTCTACGGTAGACAGACGCGCTCCAGTTGTTTATTCAATGGGTCACCGACTGGGTGAGTTGGTGAGACTAGCCCATGCCCGACCTGTCCGCCTGCCAACAACCTGTCAGAAACCCTTCATTAAGCTCTGTGGATGGCTACGTTGTTTATGAGTAGTATGTAATATGTAGGGCAAGAATCCAAATCGGCAACATGGTGATTGGTTCTTGGTTGGTTCTTGATTGGTTGTTGGTTGGTGAATTGACCTGCCATCAAGATTCAACAGTGAACAGTCAGCAACCCTGTGACGATCGGCGTTGAGCCTCTTCACTGTTCAGACGTAGGCGGACAACTTGAAACACTCTTGGGGTTGGTCTGAACTTTGAAGGTGCCGCCACGCAGCCACGAAGAGATACTATTCCACTGATGTTAGCTCGCGACGGGTCATCGTTACCGGCCTCGCCACTCTTGTCACTTGACTGGCATCCATTTGTCTGCCTTTGGTGGGATCCACGTAGGTCGCCAATCCTTCGGGATGCCCAGATGTCAGATGTAAGATAAGATGCAATCGAATCCTTGTCGCCACACACGGCCCACTGGTGGTGCGTTTGAACTTTGCGGGCCTCACCGCTCTTCATATTCTGCATTAGGAAAACCAAACCAATACAACCCCGGCTGCCCGGGAGTCGTTGGTAACATTGAGTGATAACGGACACAGGGTACTCAGATCCTTCGTGATTGTCATAGATGATAGCAGTACCTTAGGATAGGTCGACTCGGCATTCAGAACCCTTCGTATCGCACCACGAATATTGAACTGTTATCTACTGACACCTTGAGGATACGAGGATTGGTAAGGGGAGCCACACGATGGTGCCCTCCTTCCATGTTGTCGTATGATATATTGACCTGAAGCCTTCAAGATTGACAGGAAGCTGCCGCATCGACGGCGGGGTCGGGGAAGTGCGTTTCGACTAGCACGCAGCGGGGGAGGATGGGACTTCCTATCGCGAGAATAGTCGCCTTGATGAGCAAGCAGGGGTTCGCAGATAGTATAGTAGGACGACCGCCTGCGAGGCACAGCTAGGGGTTGCTTCCACTACTGCGCATGCGTCTGCGACGCCGGTGAGATCAGGAAACGGCAACATCTAGTGTCGATCGCAGCACCGGGGTAGGGCGGATATGCTAGGGAATGAAGGTTGCTGAGGGCTGCTGGCTGGGTTGGACACTTTTCGGGGCATTCGAAGGGTCCATTGGAGCCGGTTGTGGCGTGAGTGCGGCGAGCGGCATGCGTATCAGAGGCAGCAAGGTTGTCTGATCCACGGATATCGTGTGTGAGTTGCGGGCGAGATTTCATAAAGGAGGGCCGGTGTCGGGGTCTTACCAAGACATCAAACGGTTGTGTGGCGCGTCTGGGTGAACAGGTGCTATCGTATGCATCCTTGATGGTATCAAGGCGATGGTACGAACATGCTATGTGGTACACGCGCTTGCCTGAAGGTTGAGCGACGTCTTAGACTGTAGCAGGTCGTCTCTCTCTCTCTCTCTATATATATATAGGAAGGAAGAGGCTGAGGAGCTGTCAAGGTCGGAAATTGTGGGATCGTGAGGTCTAGACGGGGAGATCGTCAGAGAATACAAGGTAGTCTCACACACCATGCCACAGTGCCGCCGTATCCGGAGTTCCATCACCAGCGGCGCGGCGGCGCCTATTCTGTGCAACCCTGGTCGTGAATAGCCAAAAGCAGACAAGGGTGTGCGAATGGAGATTTCCTGTTGAATCTTGATATGTCGCGACGCGAGAAGCGACATACAACAATTGGCTATGGCTTCTAGACCTCTCATGTCTGCAAGATAGCTGATAGCATTACTCGACTCTAGTCCACCCCCTTTGACTAAATAATACCCCATACCCACACACACATGAGCGCCGTAAATACGAAAATTTTCCTTGGATCCCACAAGATACAACCTCAAGTACATACTGCATAGTACTCCACCGTGCCCACCATGCTCCTATCCTATTAACAACTCTCCGCGAGTTCGTGCTTCTGGACCATGGTTGGTTGGTTGGCTTCGGGACCTAGGCGACAAGGGCTGCAAGGTTTGAAGCAGAAGCACATGTCGACGAACAAGCAAGGATCGCAGGTGAAAAGCAGCGAATCAAGATACGAGTCTGCTTCGTACTCTGTTGGCCGGCCGTGTGCAGAATCGATGTTCGTACAGTACTGTGTAAGCTGGAGGATGCGGGCGAGGTACGAGGTAGGCATGCGGTACCGGGGACCAACGCCAGCTGCCAAGCAGACGATGAAGTCCCTATGTCTGATATGGACGAGATCTGGTTCATGGCTATCGGGTCGTCGTCTGTGAGGTCGCACCAACGGCGGGTAGTAGGGGGCTGTTCGTTCAGGAACCACGCTCTCTTTAGTAGGCATGATAATTTACCGATGTCTTCCAAGCAGCCAACTAAGTTACACCGCACAGGCTGCCAGGCTAGCTAACTAGTGGTTGCAGTACGCAAAAGGGGGTTCTGTCAGTATCTTGCCCCTGAATACTGAATACTGGTAATGGAGAGGCGGAGTAGATGACTCCCGACTCCTGATCTTTCTCGCAGACTTGATCCGGTTGCCAGGATGGGAGGGGCGTTTCTGACGAGGCGGGGCTGCTATAGGGGATGCACTTATGCCGACTGTTCCTAGCCGCGTCAACCCGTCCCCGCCCAGAATCCTCCTCTGTCAAGAAGGGGGTTAGGTCGACGGCGCCGGCAATCCGTTTCTCGCTCGATCGCGTCTGCTCTGCCGAGCACCAAGGCACCGTGTTAGATACTAGCACGAATGTGTTGAATGGGAGCCGGAGATAGACACCGGAAGATCTCCAGTGGGGCAGAGACGTACAGGGCATCTGACCCACCAAGAAGACAGATGATCAATCTCTGCACACTGAAGAAGCAGAGCAGAACAATCAAGAGCATCCATCAACATCCTTGTATTCAACACACCGCGCAATGGATGCAGGAGGAAGGAGGAAGGTTCGACGATACCAACAAGCGTTGGGCTATAGCCCTTTATTTTTATTAGTGGCTCATCCACGGCGGGACCTCGACCTCAAGCTGTAGGCTGTTGCTAGAATTAGCTCGTGGGCAACCGCGGGGACATCTCGAGCGGGACCCGCGAATATTTCGACGGCGCCTGTCCCCGTCCACCAGACTGCATCGGCAGCCTCCGATGTCTGGCTTCACGTTGTGCTGTGTGTGCACAAGTTGAAACGGCTAGTACAGACCAATGAACCATGCCGGATACATGTGGTCGAGGGGGTACTACTGTAGTACAGTACGCGTCTTGTGGTCCTTATACCTCGCTAGGCAATGCAACACTAAGACGAGGGGTGGAGGGGCCAGGTTGTAGTCGCTATGTTCGAGATATGTTCACCTGCAAAAGGGGGTATCGGTGGAATTATGATAGAGAGCGTTGTCTGCAACAGGAGACACAGCTGCGGCTATCGTAAAGTGACACGAGAAGTCGCAGTACCGACCTCCTTATCTCTGCAGCTTAAACGCAGAAATTGTCTCTGAACAAAAATCTTAAAAATGTTGAAACAACAAGCGACAGACTTCCCAGGCGTTGAAGGAGGGGTCTGAACTCTGAGAGCCCAATTGAGCTCACTGAGTGGTTCATGGTGATTCCAGTTGGATGTCTCTCTATTGGTGGAATTGTCTGATTGGCCAGACAGTTGCAGATGCTTTGCATCGTGCCGTTATGGGCAGGTAGGTACCTGAGTACATAAGGTAGGTAAGTATTAATCAAATCGTCCAATCCATAAGGTACCTATCTCGGCATGCAGGAAGATAGCCCAGGGCGCTCTCCTTGCTCGGCGCTCGCACCGTCCTGCGACTCCGGACTCCCCCGGAGATGCGAAGCCGGCTTAGATGATAGATCCGATATCGAAGCCCGGCTTGACGTCATCCTGTCGCTAACGGAAGCTGCGGGCCAGAATCCAGACTTTCCATTTCCATTGCGCCCAATTCCATCACCCGTGCAGCACAGACCCCCTTATTGGCAATTGCAGTCAGTCGACACTGTGCCCGCTCACACAAAAGACGGTACACACAGTAATTCTACTGTGCGTCAGCCCTGCAAGGAACCTAGGTAATAATGCTATCAATGGGTCAAGAAAGTCTCGACAGGATCCTGCGATGAACCTTGACCTCTCCCAGTTGAAAGTTCCTGTCCTGTGTGGCCATTGATTGCATCCTCTCACACATATGGCGCCATGCTCGTTTGATACCTATGCAAGCAGGCAAATTGAGGCAATTCGTATGCGCCATCCTACTCGCCTGTTATCCACTGGCACCTGGGCATGCACCATGCACCATGCACCATGCACCACTCACACCCCCCTTCTGGGATTCTTTTTTTTGCTTTTCACTTTTCGTGAGCCGTGAAATTGGCCTGTATGATGATTATAATGCCTTGCAGGTATGGACGCATTGCAGATATAGAAGGTAAATACTTGTGTATCTGGCAGCGGACACACAACCTCTCGTTGATACCTACCTCGGTACCTTGGGAGTTAGGGTCAGACCATTATTAAAGAGCCTCTCTAGGTCCTAATCCCGTCGCATCATCTTTCCGATCCGATGTGAGGAGGTTTGGCATTGATAAGAGCTAATAATAATCTCAACAAGAAAACCTAATAAGTCAACGAACGTGTCGATAGCTGATCAAAACAAACCCACTCAGTCAATATATGGCATGTACCTGGTGATAGGGTCGCAAATGCACATTAACGATGAAGTGGAAAACATCGAGAACATTGAGGACATTGATGGAAATTATGCGAGTGACTGCACACACAGTAAAGCGTACAGTATTTCGCAACCTACCTGCCTGCACAGCCTTCGGGACTGTCCTGGCTTCAAATCTCGAGGGCTGGCTCCTTGTTGCCACTTCCTTGGAGATACCCTGGTGGCCCGGGGGCTGGTGGGTTCGGGTGCAGTGAGCACTGTGTACTGTCTAGACTGTGACAATGGAACCTGCTCGACTGGACTGGACCGCTAGAACACAACCCCAGCGGTTTATCTACAGGCTACAGCACTCCCCCGGGTCGGCTCCACCGTCGCTCAAGTCCACCCCAAGCACCCCCCCGGTCCCCCCAAACCCCCCAAACCAACCCACCCAACTGGCAACCTACCAACCTTGAAGCGCTGACCTGACCTGATCTGACCATTGACCAAGTCGCTGGGCAGTTTGGCAGTGTGCAGTCGATAAACCTCCTGCAAACCCACCCATCCCGGCCTTCATTCTTCCCTCTTCTCCTCCTCCTCCTCCTCCACCCTCCGCTGCTGACCTGCAGGCTTACCATCTGCTACCTACAGTCGAGGCAGGCCTAGGTTTGTAGATAGACTCGTCAATCACAACCACAACCCTTCTGTTCTCTTGTGCTGTCTTCATTGAAGCAGCTCACAAAGAAACAGCCTGCTCGAGCTCCTTGCCGTGGTGTCCGCCTCGCCTCGAGTCGTCCGTCCAGTCGTCGACCAAGCGTCGCGTCGACTACCACGCTGTAGTAGCCTCACGGTGGTCCGACCTCACCACCCGTTATTGTCCGTCCACTGGTCATTGTCCGTCCGCTCTGACTAGAGAGGCGTGAACAATAGGGTTCCCTACCTCCTCGACAAGGTGAGCGCCCTTCCAGACCACAGCACACAACCATTCACTACAATACTGTCCAATACGCCATCTGCGCTGCCTGCACCCAATCTTCAGTCACAAAAAGGGTGCGGAATAAGCCAAGTTAACAAAGGAGACCGCAAGGTACCCAGAGATCTGCCTCCTGCGCGAGCAGAATTTCGTTCAACCGGAACATTGCCAACGAACAAAGCACCACCTTTGTGCACGTCGCACCGTTACCTTTTCTCCTCTTCGCAGTATCCTGCCGCCGATCCAGAGGTGGCTTCGCTTTGCCCGTGGAACCTATCAACCCTCGACCTTGCCCTCTTGATCAGTCGAAGCGCACTCGTCCGCCGTTGCTCTTGAGCACCCCGCGACCTTCGCCGATTCCGCAGGGAAACCTCAAGGTCACCTCCAGTTCGTTTCAGACCTACGACAAACCCGTTGGGAAAGGAGCTCGTATTGTTGCTGAAATATTGCCATCGCATCTCCTCCTGACTTGCCGGCCTTTTCGGTTTAGAAGACGTATTTGAACTGAATCCAAGTTCGTGCGTTGAGTCCTGTGTAAGTCTTCAAATCTTTTTTTTTAAAAACTGTTGGCTGGAAACCTCCTGCGCCCCCGGATCGTCACCGTTGGTTGAGACATCAACGGCCTCGTGTGCCACGTGGGGAGAGCCAGTAGGATTTAGACGAAATGAGAAACGACATTCCTGAGGTCCGTCACCTCTGACAACGCCACGCGCTTGAGCAATATGTCATTCGTTTGCTCCTGCTCACCCTCTCATTCCATAACAACTTCCTCCTGCTTGCTAGACGCATCCATCATAAAATCCCAACATCGCCCACATACTTTGTCTGTTGGGACTGGAATCACCAGCCAGCTGGTTTTGTAGTTGAAGCAAGAGCTGCGAGAGGAGACATCCCCAATTTTCGTCTCATACCATGGAAACTTACACTGAGCCAAACCATGCTGATAGAACCTTCCTCTTTTCTAGGCCTTTATGAGCGCCCAGTCACTTCTCCGAACCAGACTCTCGCTCCTGCTACTTGTCCACCTGGACCTGACCCCTGGTTTGAAGTTTGGCGGAGGAGAATATTTCCCTGTTTCCCTCATCTAAAGCCTACTGCACCTAAGCACAACAACAGCATTACGTCCACCGACTTCTACTTCACCACCCTTCTCCCGTTATCTCCCCAGCGGCAGCCCAAATCCTTGGGAATGCCTTACACACCCCCATCCCTTCGCTCTCCGGCCTCCTCGGCTCCACCATCTCCAGACATCACCCGGAGACCGTCTTTCATCTCTGGCACGCTGCCGCCCAGACCTGCGCTGCCACGGTCCGCTTCGTACCTCACAAAGCACCGACGGACCCCTTCGGCCACTTCCCCGGTTGCTGATGGATCAACTCCGGATATAACCCCTCCAGGAACGTCGAGCAATCTGAAGGGCATGTCGACTACCCCACCCAGCGTCGTCAGGCAATCTCCGCCCCCGATTTCCGACTCGGATTCAATGCCTCCTGGGGCTATCAGCACTCCTCCTGAATCGTCTAGTGAAGATGAAGGGACTGTGGAGCTGGAGAAGCGAGGGAGGCAGATTGAGAATATGCAAGAGCTGAAGGAGGCCATAAGTGGCATACCACAACGTCGAGGAAGTTCGCCGAGTAGGACATCACCTGGTGATCTCCTGTTGCTGCCGTCACAGGCCGAGGGTCTCGTCGAGGAGCCGCGCAAGACGGTACTCAGTGCCGCTCTGCCGGCTCTCAACATCGCAGCCCGCAAGGTCTCACATTCAAGATCGAATACAGACTCCAACATCTACTTGACGAAATCGGCCGAGGTGTCGATGACAACTTCAGACGAAGGTTCCGACCTAGACGACCCCCCGAAAAAGCCGCAGATGGTACGGAAGAAGTCTGGCGAGCTGGTCCGACCAGCTTTGCGCCCTGCGTCGCTCAGACGCCCTTCGAGCATGCCCGGGACACCCACTTTTGGAAAAGCTGTTCATTTCGATTCCCATCTCGAGCATGTTCGACACTTCCTTCAAGTCGATCGGCCTCTGGCCGTGAGCGCAAATTCTTCCCCTGCGGAAAACTACGAGAGCGACACAGAGTATCCGTTCGGGGTCGATGCAAACTCTGGAACACGTTCTCCACCCCATGAATGGGAAATTGTCGTCAACAACTTTCCCCCCGAGACACCGATTCGCAAAGCTTTGCCCGCTCGGGTCGAGAGGGTGTGGATGTCGCCTGACCAGAAATGTCTGATAGGTTCCGTCGCGGTGGCCAATCTGGCTTTCCAGAAGTCGGTGGTCTGCAGGTTTACGTTCGATTACTGGAAAACGACCTCGGAAGTTGGCGCTGAATTTCATCATGAGATAATCCCAAGGGAGACCGAGACTGGTTACGACAGGTTTCAGTTTAGCATCAAACTGTCCGACCTTGCCAATCTCGAGTCCAAGACGCTGTTCTTCTGCGTTCGTTACATCGTCAACGGTCTCGAGTATTGGGACAACAATAACAACGTCAATTTCCAAGTCGATTTCCGCAAGAAGGTGTTGCCTCAGAATGGCAAGAAGGGCTTACTGGGCGCTTCATCACGACCGATCAATGCCCTGCCGCGCAGCCACCGCCGATCTAACCCTTCGGCGACGCGGCGCCCCAAGTCAATGCCTGCGGGCATCATGGACGAGTTTGGCCACGATACGAAGCTTATTGGCTTCGACCAGCCAATTCACGAGTTCCTCGGCGAGTCTGGCCCGGCCCTACGTTTGAAGAGTTCCAAGTCGACAACCAGCATCCCTAGTGACAATCTCTCTACACGGCTGTTGGCACCTCGTGGTGAGGCGTTCTCGTACCGCTACGACTTTGGGAAAGCACTTGGTGCAACTAGGAAGGCCAACAAGGAGCCCAGCCCAGGGAGTGATGGTCTCTACATGAAACCTAATAAGAAGGCTGAAGTTGCATCTGCAACCAACCCACCTCCGACTCACGCAGCTGATTCACAGGCGACATCTGCTGCGCCCGAGCCCAATGGAACGGATTCCCCTGCTTCTGCCAGCATAGCCACGTCCTCGTACGAAGAGATCCTCAACAAGTATTGCTTTGTAGGTAACTCCGGTGATTGCCCGGACACTCGCGGACGCAGCGTCAGACCACGGGGAGCCTTCTTCCCGATACATGACTAACGCTTGTATTACTGCAGTTCAATGGTTCGAAGCAGTCTAGCCCACAGATGAAGGACGGAACCTTGCCGAGTGGTCGATACGATGGCATGGATGAGGTTACGACTCACGGGACCATCAGCTACACCTCGAGCTCCAATGGCAGCCCCAACATGGCCGAAAGGCCTCATCGTGGAGCTGTACACCATACCCTACACCAGAACTTGAACCCGTACTTTCAGAACGGATACATACCTGTGGCTATTGGTGGCTCTCCCGCTGAGTCTCCACTACACAGCCCGCCTTCAGTATCGCGTCAATCTTTCAGCCCCTCGAGCTCTACCACGCCTACCGCTAGGTCGTCCTCTCCGGCGTCGATGGCAGGCTACCTTCCCTTTGCTGGTACGTCCGCCGACCCAGCTCCATACCACGTCCAGCATCTCCAAGACCGTTTTCCGTTCAGGCCAGATGCTCATACTGCGACAGCGATTAGAAGTTGAGTCCCCTCATGCACCAAACCTTGAGGGGCAGAGAAGGGACTTGGAAGACGAGTACTCAGTCGAGTACTTTTGACCCGATGACCCTTGAAATCATCCCATCAGTCTCAACAATATCGTGGGCATTGGTCGTATCATGCTTTTGACCGTCTCGGACATTCTTAGCATTGGTCACCTATTTTCAAAGTTTCCCTTCCTGCATTTTCGGCCACGGCGTTCAGGTGTCTGCATAGCGGCATTGGTGGGACTTCTTTCAATACCAACGAGCATACGACATGGTGGCAACGAAGATGCTCCTGTCATCCGGCTCCTGGCTTGCAGCTTACGCCATAGTTGCGGTTCATGTGGCCGAGGACGAAGGTGGCGGGGGTTGTAATGCATAATTTCTCGTCTATTGTTTGGTTGGAGTCATCCAGTCTTGGCCCGAACCTTCCTCATGGGTGCATCAATTTCGAAGTGGAACGCTGGCCTGGCAGGCAACATATATATTGGACAGGGAGAGGCGCGCCGGGCGAGATTGCATTTGCAAGACCGATGCGATCGAAGTGGAGAGGGCTGTGATGAACGCTGCCACACGCAGTACTGTCATTTGCCCCTCCGAGTTTGTCCGCCACCGATTGGGTCGGCTGTGGCGTTGGATGCCGTTTATGTGTCTAGCTCTAGGCATGAGCTTCTGGCAGAGTTGTTACGCTGGCATGGATCGTATGGTGTTGCGAAGCCATGGCCCGTATAAGGTCTTTCACTAGAATTGTGTCGGTCGTGGGCCATGAAAAGTCGGCTGAGATGGCTAGCAGATAAGGAACTGGGCGTACTCGGTATAGACAGGCATTGACAAAGAATGAGCTGGAACGCGACAGTTTCCTCTCGCAGGATTGGCACAGGCGTGATAGGATCAGGACAGATAAAAAGCTACAAGGGTCTCGTTTGACACCTGTCAATATGCCGCTCCTAATGCTCTATGGTGCCATACTTTGTAACATGGATGTGGTCAATTCCCCAGGTCCATTCGGCCATTCATTCCGCCTGTCAATTTGCAACCTTGTCAGAGGTGGCACTACATGTGCACCTAGGCAAGCAAGCGCTGACAACTGATGTTCGTGGAAGTCAAATCGAGTAGACCCCTATGCCGGCATGCCGTTGGGCTATATACACGGGAAAGGGACGCCCGAACGGGAGACAGGATACTACCGGGTGGCTGGTGGGTAAGTTACAGATAAGTTACAGAACAGTGAGGCCGGGGCAGTGTACGGATACTTGAGATGCATCCGGGCCTTCGGTCGCCACGGCGTGGGTCTGTCTACATGGAGTGCAGAACGGCAATTTGGACAGAAGAAAAGAGTAGCTTTGGGGAATACATGCTTGTTTGTTATTTCTATGTACAGTAGAGCTCATGTGCTCGGAGCATAGCCGGCGGGGGGGTGCTGTCCGTCGGGTGTCTCCAAGCCAGTTGTGTAGTACACCGGAGCCGGGTTACCCTCCCAAGCATCCCGGATACTGGGAAGCACCGTACGTTTGCTCCCGGCCAGGCCGTCCAGGTTGGGTCTGGGGAACCGCTTGTTACCGCCCTCGTCGTTCAGAGCACCTGCGTACGAGCTGTTGAAGTACATGTCAGCGAGCTCAAACTCCCCGGCCCATGCGCGGAGCTCATCGCCGGTTTTGTCGGCAACCATGCGGAATACATTCGCACCAACGTCGAAGCGTCCGAGGGTGTGCAGGTCCCAGTTGGCCGAGACGGTGGCAGCCTCGCTATAGTGGTTGTAGTATGTGTCGTCTACGGTGCCGACCAGCTCCGCGGGCACTGCGTCTCCGACAAGGATGCCCATGACTCGGTTCTGCTGGCTGTATGATTCGTTCTCATCAAACGTGACCAACACAAGCGTGTTCTGCATGAAGCGGGCGTCGTCGAGGAGAGGATCGAGGAAGTTCCGGGTCCACGTTCCGGCGACGGTGACGTCTGTGTCGTGACCGTCACTGGTCATGTTTGGGGTGATGAACATCCACTGCGGCAGCGTCTCACTCTCCAGATCGTCGTAGAACAGGGTTAGGTTCTTCATGACAGCGAGGCGATCGACCACGCCGGCGTTCGAGTCGTAGGTGACGGCCGGGTTATGCTTGCGAACATAGTCGTTCTTACCGTTCTGCTGGTTTACGTACGAGAAGCCCTCGAAGCCGGAATATGGCATGTCTTCCTGGTACTCGGCCCAGGAGATGCCCTTGTCTTCGAGCAGGTCGATGACAGTCGAGACGTTCTTGTCGACCTGGGTGAAGTCGTCATGGTTCATCCCAAAGTAGTCACCTCCGATGGATGCGATGTAGTTTGGCTGGGACGGGTGGGTGACGGCATGGTAGCCCGACAACGTGATGCCCTTTCCGGCCAGCCATGCTAAGTTCGCTGTGGAAGCTCTCTGTCAGTTATCCCGTGTCTTATGTCTTATGAGAAGTGTATAAGTCGCAGACTCACGGTCACCACTCGCCATGTCGTAGTCGGTGTTCTCCAGCCAGATGATGGCCAGCCGGTCAAAAGCCTTTCCCTTGACATTGCTCGTGGGACTCGACGTCTTCGCAGTGGCCGCTGCTGCCGCAACCGATCGAGTGGCCGTCGCGGTGTAGGTGTTCTCGGTCTGGGCGGCAACACTGCCCACAAGGAGTATGATGGACGCGATCGAGGACCGCATGTTGACAGTGAGGCGGGATGCCTTGGGTGGAGGAACGCTGACAGAAGCCACGGTGAAGCAGAACTTACTCGTGGGAGCTCGCTGCCGAGGCACCTGGCACGATACATGTTCAACTTATGTCTGTATGCAATGCGGGATACGCCTCGGCGGCCACATCCGCATCGGGGGTGATGTTGCATGGTACTGTAGCAGCAGGGTAGGTAGCCTACCTACTGGAACCTTGCTAGTCGACCACACATGGCCGCAGTCACCATGGTCATTGGCGGACATGGATGTTGGAGACTTGGGAGAGGGCGACTCATTTCCGCGGCTTTGATCCAACTACCACCACCACACACCGCGCTTGTTGCCTACTTGACTCAGAGACATCCATCTTGCCCTCCGCCTGACCGATGAACCATCATACGGGGCGACAGGACAGGACAGGACACTACAGAACGATGTGCCGTCAAGGATTCGGGCTGCAGAGGCGCTCAGAGCACACCGGTGTGCTTAGCCGTAGCACCGCGTCTCCCGTGGTGTTGTGGCTTGCTCTCCGAGAGGCTGGACGTCGCCACCGATGACACACTGACAGCTCTTCGGGCAGGTGGATAGACATTGATGCATGCATCTCATATGCACGTGGACATGGTAAGAAGTACCCCCTCATGCCATCACGGCTCGCTCTTATTACTGCTCGGGGCTCTCCGATGTCCTCTCGCCGGCGGTCGGGCGATGCGAGATAACCCCCTCCCGACGAGATGAGGTGCTCCGTCACCGACTCAGCGTGCTGTGTGCGGCTACCATGACTGGTCTTTTGAGTTTTGCACGTGCAGGTTCTGCAGCCCGGCATTGGCAGCCGCAGCCGGGGATCTCGGAGTCTCTCGCCACGAAATGCTTGTTCAGGAGATAACCCACTCTGGAGTCAGGGGGTGATCGCCGACCTTATTGCCGAGCCACCCTACCTTTGTGGAAGCCACCGGCCTGCCTGCCTGCCTGTCTTGACTGCACCGTCACTTTATTGCCACACGCAGACTCTGTGTGCCAGACGAAGGGGACGTGCTAGTTACATGTATGTTGGCGGTGCATTCTGGCAGCTTGGAGGGTGTCATGGATCATGGTGATGGCTGATGGCTGATGGGACCCAATGGATGAGACTGCAGAGGAAAACAGACGGGCACCATCTCAATTGGCCATCATCCTGCCTTGGTCCATTCTGTGTACCTAGGTAGATAACGCCAGGCTACCCTTGAGCATAACAAGTCATCCGAGGCGGAGATTGCACTACTCGAAGTGTCGTGCACGCGGTTCTGCATAACACGAGTCGCTCTGGCATGGGAAATAGCAACACCAACACCAACACCAACACCATAATCACAGCCGATCATGGACATACGCAATGTACTCCTATTTTTGAGGGGTCGGGCATGGGAGCAACAGCAGTCGAGCAACAGCAGTCAGAGGGAGAACTCGCTAGCCTACACGATACTTCCCACGGCATCCTCGACGTCGATCTACGCGACAGTGGGCTACGACAGTCGAAGCGATACTGTTATTCTGAAGACCGCCCCTCGGGTCGTCCGTCACAGACATCGGAGTATTCGCTTCCCCGATTTCTTGCCGACTTCACCCTGGGCTTTGCCGATGGTCTGACGGTACCTTTTGCCCTGACCGCTGGGCTTTCATCCTTGGGGCAGACCGACACCGTCATCTATGCTGGCATGGCCGAGATCTGCGCAGGCTGCATCAGCATGGGCATTGGCGGATACTTGGCAGCCGAGGGAGCGCAAATGTCAGGCCCAGATGATGACGACGGCTGCTGCCGCTGCCAGGAAGACCAGGAGAGATCTGGCCGGGTCCTCCGGCAACAAGCCGTCGAGCAATACTTGGCTCCGTTGTGTTTACCTGCAGAACTCATCCAGACCGTGCTGTCTCACGTTGCTTCCTCCCAGCAAGGTCAGCTACGATCGTGCATTGAACAGGCTTGGGCGCATGATGGAGAGCCTGCGAAACCACGAGGCCCCTCGCCAATACTCATCGGTTGCTCAGTCTCGGTCGGATACCTGCTAGGCGGGCTTTTACCACTCAGCCCGTACTTCTTCGTGGATGACGTCCTGAGTGGGCTCCGTTGGAGCTTTGGCATCTGCGTCCTTGCTCTGTTCATCTTCGGCTTCGTCAAGGACTATCTGTTGCACGCTCGACCTGCGATGGAGGACTGGCACCGGGCCAAGGTGACAACGCAGTTGGCCCAATGGCCACGGATAAAGCACAGCATCTGCGAAGGCGTTCGGATGGTCATTTTTGGGAGTATCGCTGCTGTTGCAGCAGTGCTGTGTGTCAAAGCCTTTGAAGGGACCATGTCATAACTCGTTCACCTGCGTTTGCCAGCGTTTGCCACCTGAAGGTGTTAAAAAACTTGTTACATCTGAGCAAGTAAATCTCTTCCCCGCCATCATGAGGAGCACCAGCGCCCTGCTCAACATACTGCTTCCAATGAGCATCATCAAGAGATAGGCGGAGGAGGTCCGCCACGGCTCATCATTGGCGGCGGTCCTCCAAAACCAGGCGGAGGTCCGTTCCCACGTGCCAACATCGGAGGCGGGCCACCGGGACCGGCTTGGAAACCCATACCAGCTCCTGGTGGAGTGCCCATATGACCTGGGTGGGGACCAGCCCAACCTCCGGCTACGGGAGGAGGCATTCCGGGCATTGGCTGACCCTGATCCCACTGTTCTTCTATCATCTCGCTTGCCACCGACCCAGCGCTACCACCTTGGTGAGACGAGCCGCCCGATCTGCCCGAACCGCTTGAGCTGCTTTTGCTGGTGTAGCTCGATCCGCTGCGGCGGCTGCTGGAACTCCTAGAACGTCGAGATGGGGAGCGGCCTTTTGCGCAATCAAGTCAGCAGACTTCGACAAAGACACCAGAGAATCCCTTGAATCCTAGCTTACCTCGTCGACAGCAGACCCATAGTATCAAGACCACGACAACCAGGACCACGACAGCACTGAGGATGGCACCAACGCTGTCCGGGCGTGGACCCGACGCCTTCGGGGCCGGTACGACGGTGGTGGCTGGCGTCTCTGTCGATTCTCCTGCGCCACCTCCCAGCGTCCAAGTGGTGGTGAATGTGAGGTCAGGCCTTGTCACGGTCTGGGTGCGAAAGTCCTTTGCTTGCGCCCGCGTCGTCAACGCCGGTGCGGTCTGCTGGTCAGTCATACTGTTGGGGACTGCTGCGTGTTGGTCTGGTCGGGTAGGATGCTCGCTCGTGCTTGGTGTCTCTTGCTTCCCTCGGAAGTGTGGTTACAGACAGCTACGTGAATCTAGTGAATATATCAGACCGTTTGCTCTGCGGCACGAAAAGGTGCTTAGTACGCCTCTTCGGACGCCGTGGCCAGCTCTGACACTTGATACATGCCGCTGAGACCTGCGTCTGCGCATTCACGGCTCATTGCTCGTCTGCCACACGCCTCCTTCGGACACGTCTGGACATGCCCAGCCTCCATACTAAAGACCCCTCAAGTACGCTGAAATAGATAGATCCTGTGCACTCCCTACCCAGGCCACAACATGTCGGCTCACAGCCCCCAGCTCCAGAGACCAATTGTCTTGACCGCTCTCCCACCTTGACCCTGGAACCACTGCAGCGTTCCGACACGCAGTGATAGTCCTCCCAGTTCGTGTGCCCATCTCTGCATGTCAACCTATGGATATTTGATCCGTGGTGGGTGGCACAACAGCAACCCCGAGATGCCGCAAGGCTCTGCAAGCAGCCGAGGGGGGCTGGTTAGGGAACCGTACACGGCACGCAGCCTCGCGGGTGCCCGCACCACCCCCTGGTCTTCGAACACGAGCGGTATATCGATCGGTCTTCAGCCGGTACAGGTTGAACTTACGAGGGGCGGCAGCAGCGAACACCAGCTGGCCTGATCCTGCGGGTAGCCAGACTCCGGAGAGGGGGACATCTGAATCTTCAAGTCAAACAGTAATGGCGCACACCATCTGCTGCCGAAGTCCTGAGACCTCGTACAAGGCAGGGAGTATCCGACTGCCATATCTACCCCCAAATCCCGCGTCTTTCCGGACGATTGTTTGCTGGCCCCAGTGCGACCTTGGCGACGTTGTCCGCTGGATGGGTCTGTGTTACAACAGGGTGGTGATTTTCCATCTTGTCACACGGCCCACGGGGCCCTGGCGATGTGCTTGGTCCGGAGCCTGTATGTATTCCCCTGCTCGGCAGGGCCTTGTACATCGTCGCTGCTGTCAACTTGGCAAAGACAGGTCAACATCGCCTCGTTGGCGGTCCTACTTGTCCTCACTAGATCGTCACGAGGGTACATCATCGCAGCGTTTCTACAACCTCGTCTGCTGAATCAACTTGTGGATTGCTATGGCCTGCGCTCAAGTAATTCCGCATCATGGTAATACTTCCCCCTTCGAAAAACTGCGTGTCCCTTCACCATCTAAATTTTTTATACCTGTCTTTCTTTGATAGATAATTATCTGCTGCGGACCCCCACCCTTCGCCCGGCTGGCCAGGCGTCGCCGCCGTCATCATCCGGGTCATCATCGGCTTACACTTGGCACAGTGGTCGCCAACAATACGGTCCTTGTGCTCAAACTGGCACCGCGCATCGCAAGCAGCGTTGCTGCTGCCCAGATACAGAACGTGATGGTGTCCCACCACGTGCTGGGCTGCGACTCCGCCCCTATGCCCACATTGATACAGTTCCCATATCATGGCACAACTAGTCGAGGTGCACTGTAAGCAGCCACCGCCAATGTGCTGGTCGAGTTGGATGCTCTTGCAAAAAGAATTGCAAGCATTCTGGGCACCGAGCAGCCGGCCATGACGGGCTCCTGGGGAAACTTGAACGCCGGCCAGGTGGCCGCAGGCATGCTTCATGGTCACAGACAGGCATTCCTCGATGCCCGCACACTGGGGACATCTCTGTGGCAGGACTAGCCGCCGCGTATAATCGACGGAGCAGCCGTTGCAAGCTTGCCCGTAGCCGATCTGGTGTATGTGCCGTTTACTCAGGAGCAGTTCGTTTATACCGCTGGTGTGCCCACAGGCGTAGTGTTGCGAGAGTTCATAGCATATGTTGTTATCGGTGTTCATAACCAGGTCATCTAGCGTCGCATTATGTCGTGCTTCGAGTGGTATGAACAGGCTGCCGCCGGTGCCGGCGGCAGCCTGGGCGGGGGCCAAGGGCTGCGGCGGTCCACCGCGCAGCGAACTGGCACCAGAAGCACCCGGAGTGGGAGCTGTTGGCGGAAATTTACTAGGCTTGGGCGATGATGCCGGCATGATGGTTTTTCTTTTGTAAGGTTAGAACCAAGTGTGCAGAAGTTGTAGAATGGCAGTAGGGGAACTAGAGGCAAGGGAGTTCGGGAACTATTGCGTTTGGATTTTATAGTTTTTTGGGCGACGAAGAACTTTGTCGCCGTGTCAGTGTAAAACTGAGTTGCAAGCTATGTTCTTCGACTGGAAGGAACCAATGGTGATTCAACTACGCATGCCTACGCTACCACGCAGATATGTCCACTCAGGGGGCGATTTCTCTCGACGACAGTATAACCAGAGACTCAGGGTCAAGAAAGCCTATCTTCGCAAAGCCACTCCACGATATGAATGATGTCTAAGAGCACAAGAGATATATTGAAGGTTATCACTACGCTAAATCCCACAGCAGTATTTGAAACTTTGAGAGCCTACTGGACTGTTGATGTTCTGCTGGCAGATCTTTCATTTATTCATTGTGATAGCTAGGTCTACAGTCTGACTACTGGGCATGGTCTGCAACGACTGCTATACTTAAAAGTTATAGACGGATCAGACCATGAACTGCTTTTATTATAAGTCGGGAGGCTTTCGTGAAGTCAGTGATTCGTTAAGGGGACCCAACTGATTCTCTAAGATGGTTAGGGAGATCCGTCCGCGCTCTATATTTCGCAGGGTGTGGATCGTATTTTGGCACCTACCCACCGACAGGGTCGCTCATTTCGCAGAAAAACTCACGAGATACGTGAAAGGATTGTGTTGTATAGGCGGTGTTGAATTGATGCAATGCGTACATGAAACACTGTAAGTACATCATGCGAAGTGCTGGTAAGTCCAGCTTATCCCTTCAGAATGTGTTTCAACCACCTATCCCGTAATGTCGAAGTCTCGAACCGCAATCCCTAAAAGAGCCGGCGCTGGCGCCGATGGCGATGCCAGAGTCCCCTGCACCATAAAGTCCTGAGTTCCATTCCTGAGACAAGGTTAATAGTCCCTTACGCGATGGTCAACTGTAAGGCGGTACATCCGGCATCTATTGCACGACTCTAGAAACTTTAAAGACGCCTCGCTCTTCTTGCAACCCCTCAAGCGACAGGACCCTCGATGGCTGTTTTGCTTCCACTTGACAGGTTCTCCGGTACATTCGCAGCCATATTCGAACTTGAACCGCCAGCAGCGTCGCTCGTCGGGGATCTCCAGCTTGTGGCCGCCCACGGTGACTGTTTCAGGTGCCATGACGGAGGTAGGTCGGTTCTGCTGGGTCTGCAAGGGTCAGGCAGGGGACGAAGGAGAATGGAGGAAGCTCGCAGCTGACTGAATTACAGTAGACTAGGCCGAGGTTTGCAGACGATGCCGGTGCCGTCGTGGTGCTCGAACTGTCACGCTAGACTCTCGGTTTCTGATGGCGAGGGTTGGGGAGTCGAACCGAGACTCCAGCGTTGGGGGTCACGAGCTTGTTGTATGTCGTCGTCGTTGTCTGGTTGTGTTGATTGTGTTGACTGTGTCGATAGATGATATTCGCCAGCACCTACGTTCGAGCTACAGCGAAGCCATCGTGGGTTAAATACACGTCAATAGGCTTGTTTCTATCATTACAATGGTCGATTGTTGCGTGACAAAGCATATCAGTGAATCACAATGGGACTTGTCAGAGGGGATAGGTGCGTTTCTTTCATGGATTTGACGGGGTGAATGGGCATTGTGCCCGTGAGTGTCAGACTCCAGTGAGTGAAAGACTGCAACCAACCAACCAACCAACCAACTCCTGTGAGTGAGAGGCGATGAATGAACACACGGGCCACCAAAGACTCAATCTGAAATCGTGCGCAGGGACTCGTTCACCAGACCACAGTCACAGTAACGGCGGGGGTATAGATGTGGGACAGCCCTAGATGTGGGACAGTTTTCACACCCAACATCACAATGTTCACTTACACATATCTCTACCGGCAATGAAGCCCTAGATATCGTAAATACTGCATTGAAATCGTCTTTTCTTGTTGTTTTCAGCAGTGCTGGTTTCATCAGGTTTACCACTGCGGGATGGGCCGCTGTGGGGGTCGGAAGTTAGCACTCCCGGCCCTAATCTGAGGGGTAATGGGACCCGTGCCCCCTATCCCCTTCACTGTAGCAGAAGTTCTGTTGTTCTTTTTTTTCTTTTTTTTCTGTCAGCATTATAGGCTTCAGTACATTGAAATGTCTCCTTCGTATACTCCAGAAGACCTCGCAGAGGCAATTGCCACTGTGAACGATGGCATATCCCTCCGCAAGGCGCATCAGCGCTGGGGAGTACCAAAATCAACTCTCGCGCCGAAGGTAGACGGCACCACGATGCGCCCAACGCTGACTAGCCGTGAGGGGGCTCTTAAGAGCCAAAAGTTAAGCCCTGTGCAAGAAACTCGGGTTATATCATGGATCCTCTATCAAAAAAAGGCTGGCCACGCGCCAACTCACGGCAATGTAAGGTACATCATCCGGAAGATCCTACAGTCTGAGGGCAGGGCAGATCATTTAGGGGGCAAATACATGCGAAATTTCATCCGCAGGCACCCAGAGATAAAGACCAAAATAGGCAGAAAGCTGGACTACAAGCGTATTAACGCCGCCACGCCCGAGAACATCAATGGCTTCCATGATCTCTATAAGGAGTTCGCCTTCATCAAACCCGCGAACTGGACAAATATCGATAAGTACGGCATTATGCAGGGCTGGCAGTACGTAAGCGCCCAATCCAAGTGCTTTTTGGACGGCTGACCGGGCCGATAATAGGTCTGATGGCCTTGTAATAGGTAGTTCTGGCTCAAAAGGGGCCAACGTCAAGTCTAACGACAACCGCACGTGGACTACAGTGATCGAATCGATCACTGCCACTGGGAAGAAGCTCCGGCTGCTCGTTATTTTCAAGGCAAAGTCGATACAGACTCAGTGGTTTAAAGAGCAGCTCATTATTGAGCATCCCGCGATGGCAGAGTGGATAGTGACGTACTCCATTAACGGCTGGTCCTCGAACGAGATCGCGTTGGAGTGGCTTGAAAAGGCGAGTAAATAACGAGTACTATTCGTTAACTACGTGCTAATAAGCCTCAGGTATATCTCCTTGATACAGCTCCTGAAGATCCCGATGATTCTTGCCTCCTAATATTAGATGGCTATGGCAGCCACTGCTCGGATGAGTTTATATATCTTTGCTACATTAACAACGTATATATATGCTTTTTTCCAGCTCATACGGTAAGTTAGATGATCAGTTAGTAATTATTTTGCTAATAGGGATAGTCTCATATCTTCCAGCTGCTGGATTTGACAGTATTCTCTGTTATTAAAGCCGCCTACCGCCACTTGATCAATCAGCTTGGCCAGCTCAACGATTCGGCCCCTATTAGCAAGATTAAGTTCCTCAGTTGCCTAGCGAAAGCTCGCGATGAAGCTACGCCGGCTATTGTGCGTTCGGAGTGGCGTACTGCTGGGCTTTGGCCTGTAAATCAATGAAAAACGTTGACAAACGAGCATGTAGTGAAGGCGGCGGAGATCCAAGCAGCAGCAGCTGCTATAATGGACCCCGAGACCACCCACGAGGCCCTAGAAGCCCCTAAATCAGGGCAGGACATAGCCCTAATGCTATCACCAGTTGCTAAGACCCTTGAGCAGCGAGCAGCAGTACGCTCGGTTGCAAAGTCGTACGATGAGATGGTGGTTGAGCTAGCCCTTGCAAAGGAGCTGCTGGAGGCAAAAGACGCCGAAATAGAGCGTCTATAGCCAAAAAAGCGCCGTAAGGCACCTCAAGAAGAGCCTAATCAACGGCTATGGAGAGTTGGAGACGTTATTCAGGAACAGATCGAGCAAACGGAGGCTGCACGAGTCTTGATCGAGCAGCGGGCCGAGAGACGACGAATTGTGGCCGAATTGCAGAACCTGCACACGAATGAATCAGAGAGACCACTCTCTGATGACTCTCTCTCGCCTGAATTATCAGATTCAGAAGAATTTAAGCCTTTAGAGGGTGTTGAGAATAAAGGGGTTGTTGTTGATGAAAGGGACGAAAGCGAGGATGAGGAGGATGAGGAGCCCATTGTGGTTCGATCTTCGCGCCGCGCAATCCGCCAGCCTGCACGGTACCGCGACAAAAATTAGTATTGCTGAAAATTCCAAGAAAAGGCGATTCTTTTGCTGTTTTTATATTATCTAGAGCCTCAATCCAGATGGAGTTATGTGTGGGTGCAAGTGTGGTCTTTTGGTGTGAAAACTGTCCCACATCTAGGGCTGTCCCACATCTATGCCCCCGCCGTTAGTTCGTCCACATAATCCACATTGCCACCATTGGAAGTCCAAGATCAGAAGAGCTGAAACCTACCGGGTGCAGATAGGAGACTGGCCTTCCACGGGCAACGTGACCGAGCTTGAAACTTGGGTTCATATTCAAATGCGCGAAGATCATACTTAGACGCAGTCTGGCCATGGGAAGAAGTCGTTCGTTGTTGCCCTTTTTGGCTGGCTGGATGTTTTGTGTCGTTGCCTGGATCAGACAGGAGACGAGGTTTGGTGTGGACCTAGGTAGGCGGCAGCTGCCGGAGACGAGTTTATCGGGCCGGCACCATGAGCGGCATCTTACCATTCGTTGCAGGCAGGTGCGTCACCGGGATTGGCTCGTGCCCCCCGCGTGAGGTAATTGAGGTGATTGGCTGTCTGGCCGGCGTCGACTCCACATCGGGCCCTGCTGCAATCTAACTTAAGTTATCAAGAGGCTGCGGCTTGCCAAACCACCACCACCACCACCACCAGGCAGCAGCATTCTGCAGCGCGTTGATGACCTCGCATCATCAGGGCCACGGTAAGGAACATTCAGTAAATATACACTTCGTTCAGTCTTCAGCTTCCATTCTTGCACCCATGCGCTGTAATTCATGGGCCACACGCACCCGGCATTACATACGAAACGCATGCGACCGGCCACCGAGATAGGAGCAGTCTTCGTACCTATGCATCGTGGCTCCGCTCCTCGCAGGCAACCACATTTTGACCTCGCCATCCTACTGCCTACCTAACCTGATATCTTTGCAAATTTCCCATCCGCTCGCCGATGGCCTCAAGGCAGCCGAATTACGGAGCGCCGACCCTGAAACCATCCTCCCTCGTGCTGCAGCAGCTAACTTATCTGTTTGGCCCTTTCATCCAGGTCTTCTTTCGCAAGCGCAGCGCAGAGTAATCCCTTGATATAACCTCATTCTTCGCGCGCAATCCCCAACTGCCTTTGCCATGGTGCCACCGCACTCGATCCAGTCGTCCCACTCAGCTTAACACTCATCTGCTTTTATACTACACTGCCTACCTAGGTACCTAAGTCACGAGCAGGCGTCTCCGGACTGCCCTTCCGCACTTCACTCGGCGCCGTCTGCCGCCAGCAGCATCGCCCAGATCTGCACCACACCACGCATCTTGACAGTAAACGTAAGATACTGCCATGGAGTCATTCATTCCGCAGGGCGGCTTCCAGCTGCCCTTTCAGCGTCGGCTAAGTCGGCTGTACAATGACACCAAGAAGTCTTCAGACTTCGTCCAGGAGCCGCTCCAGGCTGCCGATGATCCTGAGATCAAGACCATGCACCGCAAACTGAAAATACAGAAGGACCGCCTCGTCAGCTGGGGCTTGGAATGGTCTGACCCCAACCAAGCCGCCGAGATAGACGAGTCTCTGTCCAAGGCCGGTCTGAGTGACCTCGTCGGTAGTATTATGGCTACTATAAAGGACATTCTTGCCGAAGCTGAGCCCCTATGGCTTGCTACCAAACGGCCCCTTGCGAGCGAGAAGGCGCCCGAGAAGGTCACTGGTGATCGAAAGACGGCCCTGGTCGTCTGGGACAAGGCCAGGTTTGAGGATTTGGTCAAAGACTTGACCGCTAGCATTGATACTCTCTGCGACCTCTCACGGACACGATCTTCTGCAGCCACATCTGCCGCCGCTGCCTCGAGGCTGCCCAAGTCCAAAGCGTCCATGGAGGACCTCCGACCGTTCGGCTCCACAAGGATACAGACTCCTCAGCAAGTTGATCCCAATACCCTCACAAGTCTGAGGTCGATGCAGGCCATGCCCATCTCGCAAACCGAGGTCAGCCAACCTCGGCCTCAGGAGATCTTCTTCATGACCAAGCAAGCCTATGCCGACCTGACCCACCAGCCCGGGCGCCAGCCTTGGTCGCCCCTACTGGTCGAGTATGCCCAGTTTGACCCTATATACTCCGTGACCGGCATCATGCCCGAGATGTCCCGCTTCGAGAAGCTCAGCGCAGGGCTCCAGACAGAGTCTCACCGAGCTCCTGGAACATGGATAGGCCTCCCCCTTCTTCTTGGCTATTATGAGGACATGGAGCACTCGCGACTGGCCTTGGTCTACCAGTTCCCTCCCACCTTCAACCCTGTCACATTCGAGAACCTGACCCAGAACCCGCTTGACAACCTCTGCACCTTGACCGAGCTGCTGAACCGCCCGGACTTCGAGCCCGCGCTTGAGGCCAAGTTTCGACTCGCCTACAACCTGGCGAACACGGTGTTTGACATGCACGCTCGAGACATCACTCATGGTAACCTGCAGGGCTCTAGCATTTCCTTTTGCAATCCTGTCGGAAACGATCCTGGCATGCCCGTTGGCGAGGTGGATATTCGACGTCCGCTGATCTCCTCGTTCGACGTCTTCCCGGACTCATCTGCGCCGGGTCAATCATCCGACGCCTTCTTGCTCCACCGTCATCCGCTTGACCCCCGAACTACCACTCAATCGCCCTTGGCTTCGAATAGCGATACTAAGACGCTTGACTTGTACTCCTTGGCCACCATGCTAATCTCGATTGGCCTCTGGACCACACTTGAGAACCTTGTGCCCAACCGAGCTTCTCCGAGCATCCCCGAGTCGGTCCTGGAGCAACTAGCGATCAGATGCGGCACACCCTACATGAGGGCCGTTCAGTCATGTTGGAATGCAGTTGATCGCGAGCTTGCTCATCCTGGGTCCATCGAGGAGATCATCAGCCAGGTACAAGTTAGAACCAGTCGATATCTGGAAGCCTGCTGCATACTCGACGGTATCAGTGGGCTGGATGATCGCCTAGGCGAAGAGCGCGCCCCTCCATCTTCAACCCAGAGAGAGAAGCTAGGTGCATCGGCTACCTCGCTACCTGGGTCATCTAAGAGCCCTTCGACAACACGTGGATATGATGTGAAACTTCCAGCGGCGAAGGAGTTGCCGTCGGCCAGTGCTACTAAGCCTGAAAAGCTTCAAGAATGTGAGGCAACACTCAGTCATTTGGTAGGAGGTTTCATTACTGACATAGTACAAGCACAACCAAGCGAGAGCAAACCCGAGCGTACCAGGGAGAAAACACCCAAGCTTCGATTGTACCCGCAAGTGCCACTGCCAACTGAGGTGGTCGACCAGTGGAACGACATGCTCATGCCACAGATCAACATGGCTCTCCGAAACTTTTACCGCAAGAATCCCGAGTCGGTCGAAATATCACTTGAATCGATTGGAGAATCCCCCCAGAAGACCAGCCCGACCGTACTCGTTGTTTGCACATCGGTGAATAAGGTCCGGGCGATCCTGAACAGGAAATTAGGTGTGCTGTTCGATGGGACGCAAGGATTTGCCTTGAAAGTATGTCGTGGATCGGTGTTGAGATCCAGAAAAGGCACGACACGAAGCATGGCCAAGAGCGTGCCTTCCGTGACCACGAGCGAGTTTGGCTCCGCGAATGAAGTCGAAGAACAAGCCGCAGCGAACCCAGGTTACCAGGAAAGGCCGCAGAATGGGGCCAGCATTGGCGCGTGGATCGGTGATAAGCATCTCCCACCCGTCACTTTGGGAGGCATCATCATTGTCGACGACAAGCCCTATGGTATGACGGTGCATCATATGCTGGATGACCCTGATCAACCCTCCAAAAATCCCGAAGAACTAATTGGACATATGGGAGGCGCAAAGAGAACCAACGTTTCCCCCTTCCGAAGCAGTGCTGCAGCACAAGGTATGGCATATTTACAAGAGGGAGATTCGTCAGCGGAAAGCAGCAGCGATGAGTTTGCATGCGAGTTTTCCGACTCGGAATCAGGGCTCTCGGCCACGGATATTACAAGCGACGACGAAGATGACGAGTATGACGAAGATGAGCAGTTTAACGAGCCCGGGGACATTCCTGGCGTGGAGCCTGGTTGTGGAGATGGTATGTAGATATTCCGAGTGGGGTTCCTCCCTGCAAGCCGAGCGATACAGAGGGCATCTGTCAGTTTGGCATATCAAATGGTTGCGATCGCTTACTTGCATGAACATTGCCCTACTGCCTGTTTGGGGTCATACCGCTAATGATGAATCTGCAGGGTACATAATCACCCAACCTGCTCTCGACGATGTTAGCGAGGGTTTTTATCCTTCAGCAGAAACGAGGGACGAGGTAAGCCTTCCCAGACATGACTTATGCTCATAGCACCAATCATGCGTGGTTCAAGGTGTGCATTACTAAGTCATGACCAGGATCATCTGGATACTTATACGGTCGGCGAGGTCTATGCTTCGTCAGGCATACGGAGAAGGAATGAAAGCGGGTTGGTCCACGAGATTGACTGGGCATTATTTGAGTTCCATGGCAACAGACTACCCGATGAGAACCTTATACCTCGAGTGGCCGTCGGAAATGCCCGGCCTCAAGCTTCAAGTTATGCACAAACCTTGCAGCCGACAGAAGTGGCCCCCGCAAAGTCCCTGCCGGGACTGGAAGTGCAATGCAACGCGCGCACAAGTGGCCTGCAGGTAGGTACTAGCCCGGTCTTCAGATTCGTCAAAATGCGAGTCGAAACTGATTGTGACCTTCTCCCTAGACCGGCCAAATCCTGCCGGCCCTCGCTTCTGTCAAGATATACGGTCGAGCCTCCCCAAGCCACACGTATTCGGTGAGCGGGAGGTCTCCCGTGCCAAGTAGGCACGAGGATCCGACTATGGGACTACAACCCCGACATGGCGCTCGAAGCGGCCACTCACTTGGGGTTCCTGGCGACTCAGGCGCATGGGTGATCGATAGGTTTTATGGTCGCGTGTGTGGACACGTCTTGGCCTGGAGTGAGCGTAAGCAGGTGGCCTACATCTGTCCCATGGAAGTTCTCCTCCTCGATATTGCCGAGACAGTCGAAGCGTCAGAGGTACGCCTTCCGGGAGGGGAGGCGGTCGTCAGGATAGCGAATGTCGAGGAGAATACTGATATCGTGGATGTATCGGACCACGAGAGCTGGGCTGGGGAGGACGAGATGGAAGCAGGCGACGACGATATGCATCCCAAGAGTGAGCCCAAGCATAGTCTCTCACTCAGGCATCAATAGCAAACCGACCCGAACTTGGATGCTTTGGCTATTGCTGCGGATCGGACTCACCTACAAGGAGACAAGGTTGAGCGCGATGTTGAATATGAGATGGAATGACTATCTATGAGCAACGAATGATGACTAGATGTCAGGTAGAAATGAGGGGTTTGGCTTTTCTTCTGTGGTTGGCTGGACCAACATTTGGTGCCTATAGGAAAGCCAAGGTGTAATTCCGTTACCGTACACCCCCTCTCGACGAATCATGAACTCTACTGCTAGGTAACGACGATATGTCTGCTGCGCCTTTGAAGCACCCGGCGGTTTGCGAAATTGAGACGTTCAAGGTGGTGGAGAATACAAGATACGTCTGTCCCTGTCAGCTTGATGATTCCTCCAGCGTGCCAAGCCAGCACGGTAGGAGATCTAACCGGCTCTCATCGTGAGCTTTTCCGAGCACTACATGGAAAATCGCCTCTTCACCCTTCATCCGAGAGAGGTTCAGACAGCAATAGCGAAGGGTTGTTGAGGAAACAGCCAGTCGATCTCGTCCCAGAGGTCCTGCACGCCCCCTTAAGATAGGGCTAGGGAAACTGCTTCGTGACTTCTGAGACGGGTCTTCGAGATAATTGGTATTATGGGCTGCTTCCCGTCCAACTTTGTGACTTGGTAGAGTGCGTCCTAAAGCCCCTGCAATCTTCGAGTCATGATTGGGTTCATCAGGGAGCCACTTCGTAGCAGATGTACGGTTGGCATGATATTCTGACAAGCCCAGCTTTCGCCATATTACGTTTGCGGCTTGATAAAATACCAGACTGACTACGCATTCCACTACAAGACCCCATGTTACTTGCTTGATACTTGACCAGCAGCTCACGTCGATAGATGACGACGCAACACTGGGGAGAGGCGATAGTAGTACACTCAGCCCTCATAAGTCTCCGTACGCGCATACTGGCAAGATTTTAGACCACCAGTAAGATAGTTAGAGATACCGAAATAAACGCCTTAAAAATAAGCGTCAAGCATGGTCAATAAACATTGAAGTGCTTGTTCCGATTTGATGATTATACCGTTGCTTGCTGGAAGGGTCGTGTACGGAGACAAATGAGGGTTCAGCGTAGCTCACGTCGATGAATGACGAAGCAACACCGGGGAGAGGCGATAGTAGTAGCAGCAGTATTGATGGATATCTCCAATTCCATGTTCTATCGTAAGCGTTCTATCCCAGAGATCCTGGGATTCATCCTGAGGATTCTATGGCATCATTATATGAGTAGTTTCGCAGCAAGAACGCCAAGCTCTCGTGTAGAACTGTGCAGACCTCGTCGTCGGTGCTTACACCATTAGCATTGCACCAACAACGACCATGACCCCAGTAGCGACCAAAGCACGAAGCCCCTCGACCGAGTCAGCGCGCATCGAAACACCAGCGCCGGGCGTCTCGGAGGGCGATGCGCTACTGCTGGCGCTACTGGCGCTGCTGCTGCCGAGCAGAGCGGTCAGTGTGGCATCGTTGGTGTACGAGCCTTTTACGCTGGACTGGTTGGTGCAGACCGACGGCGCGTTGCCAGTTCCGTTGATGAAGTTGACGGCAGCACACTGGACAGACAGGTAGGCACTGTCAGTAACGAAGATACAGCAACGGGTGAATTCACATGGGGTGGATGAGAGCAGAGAGTCACCGTACCTGGTACAGCAAGCCGTCGATGCCACTCGCGACCATGCTGAGAATGGCCTTCTTGCCCACGTACTCATGGGATATGGTGACTTGAGGCGTGCAGTAATTTCCCGGACCGCTCTGCTGGATGATGCCGTAGACCTGGGACCAATTGCCGCTTGCAGTGGGATCGGTGGTCATACGGTAGAGCCAGTTGGTCTGCGGGTGCGTGGAGTAGGTCGAGATGGCATCGCCGTCGACGTGGAAGTCGACGGCATTTTCGTTGTCGAGGTCGGGAGTGTAGCCACCGCAAGGAGCCGAACCCTCGGTGTCGTCGTCGAAGGGCTTGATGGGGCCTGGGTACTGGAGCTCGAAGTGGGCTTGGACCGTGGTGGCGAGCAGGAGTGCCGCTGTGGCAGCGAGTCGTAGTGACAGCATTCTTTGTCGGCCTGGTCTGGTCGGAGTGGGCAGGATGAAGTTGAAGTGATGCAGTGCCGGATGTGGAAGATGTGGAAGATGAAGTAGATGGTACAGTCAACAACGAGTGGCTCACTGCGAGACAGGTCTGTCTTTGAGATATTATCGACTGGGCCTGAGATACACCTTACACCTCAACAGTTCAGCTAAAAAGTAACCACCTAGAGCAAACATCACGGGTACCTCCTGGGTACCTACAGTACCTAAAGGACCAGGTATGTACCTAAGGCATAGAGGTGAGCAAGATATTCAAGGGTAGGGGCCGCCTCCACATGAGTAAAGAGCGGAGAAGTGGAATGGAAGGCTTGAACTTGGAAGATCTGATCTAGACCGACTTACTTTATTAGCGAAGTGACGGGCTTTAACCTCTACCTTCTCTTCCAGTTGTACCTGCATGGATGTTCCGTTGCTCAATCCCACCATGTCAGCTCGTACATTGTATACAAGCAACAAACAAATAAAAGACGACCTTGTACTACTACTAATACCTTTGGCAGCTTGGGTATCTTCTACCAGATGCCTATATTGAAGTCATGATATGGTAGTACCGGTCCAACAACATTGAAGACGACAGATATTGGTGGAGTGCGGGGTTACATTGAGGATCTTCAAGGTGGGAGCACTGGGCCCGTGGCACCGTGCCCGTCCGTGCCGTGGCAGGGAGGGGCAAGGTCTGGGTCCTACCGACTGGTGGGGAGACCAAAGCTTAGCGCTATCAGCTAAGAGGTTAGCGGCCGCAAAGGCGTCGGTTGAGGCTGTTTGAGCATGTTGTGGCAGGCAGTGGTGGCCTCAAGCTTTACCTAGCCCCTCAGCCCCTCTCCCGCTCACACCCGGACTTCTCTTTCATTCATTGATTTGGAAGGTATATTGTTGCTGTCACAACTTGTCAGAAATAACCTGCTCAAAACCACGCACTGGTTGAGGTGGGCAGGAGTAGTGGCATCCTGAATGGGTGTCGTGAGAGTTTCATGTCGAGCGTGAGACACAGATGGCAGGTGGTCTCACGAGTAAGCGGCTCTAAGGTGGGTGCATGATGTGTATCTGGATCTTTACCATCTACACGTGTAGTATCCAAGTCACATACATGTATGTACAGGATGATTACTAACAGGTACTTATCTAAAGTAGGATACCTACATGAGCAAGTTTTGCCTTGCGGGTGATAGTCCTTATCTTGTCTTCCTCAAGCTCCTCATTGGGCCCTTCTCCTCTAGCCCAATTATACCTAGCCTTCGTGCATGTGAAAGTCCCACGTTTCTATCCAACTCCCGACATAGTGTACCGGCAGCGCGGCGAAAGAAGTGCATTGCAAATCCTTGGACTTTGTCTTGACAACATACTTTTGCTTCTGACTTGAGGCTCTCTTCAACGAACTGGCTATTTTATTCTGCACTCATCGCCATATGCATTTGTCGTCACATCAGATCACATCATCACCACTGGTACACGGGCGCCCATTGAAGCTGTAACCGACCGACTCAACGACCGGCTTTGTCGAGCAGCATCGCAACCGGCCCTCCCCAACTCTTGAGGTGAAGTATCAATCTATTCCGCAGTCCCAGGACCTGATCTGCTGCACACCCGGGGTATAAACCCCCGTGCGAGGGCAAGGAGAGAGAGATAGATTCAGGCCTCAGGACTGCAAGTATAGAGCACAGGCACAGCATGGACGACATGGGCGACATGGGCGGTACGTCCATGACCAGCACCAATGTCTTCCAAGCCACCAACATAGCTTTCGCCCAAGGCTATTGGTATTTCGTAGCAGCAGCCGTCGCTCTGCTGTTGCTCATACGGATCATCAACTACGCTCAGAACTGGCTGAGGTGAGCCGCCCCTATTGCAAGTAGCCTGCATCGTTCTGTCGACTGACCTCGCGGCCCTAGACTACGTACCTCCCAAGTCAGCTCGGTCCAGTGCCCAACAAGACCGACGAACTGGTTCCTACAGACCTGGGCCACCTTGACCGCTGTTGGGAGGGAGCTGAGCTATCCACAGCTGTACGTCCCAATCCGATACATGTCGTGGATGACACCGCCGCCCATGGGTCGCGTCCTCGTCCTGCTCGTATACTGGGCTGTCATCATCTACATGATGGCACGCAATGTCATCGTGGACGACGCCTACTACTGGGAGCGGATTGGCTATCGTAATGCCTGGGTAACCGTCACACAGGTCCCGCTGCTCTACCTATTGGCATCCAAGACCAGCATCATCGGCCTGATCGCCGGCACGAGCTACGAAAGGCTGAACTGGCTCCATCGATGGGTCGCCCGGACCATGTTTGTTACTGCTACCGTTCACGGATGGCACTTCTGGACGGAATGGGTCAAGTATGACATTGTCGACGCGGAGATGAAATTGATGTCCAGCATGCTCCCGTATGGCATGGGCGCCTGGGGCATTCTGCTGTGGATTACCGTAACCTCGTTCAAGCCATTCCGAGCCATGGCATACGAGGTCTTCGTCATGCAGCACATCATAGCCGCCGTCATGTTCCTGTGGGTTGTGTACGTCCACGTGCCCGCAGACGCCAGGTACAACGTCTGGTTCGCCATAGCTGCCATCTGTTTCGACCGCGTCTGTCGCTTGGGGCTGTTGGTGTGGCAGAACATCAAGCTCAACCCCAAGAGGACTTGCTGTACCGGAGGGCAACGCTTCGGCCACCAGACACAGATCTCGCGCATCGGAGACTCGACGACCGTGTTGACCATCAAGGATGTACACTTCAAGTGGACTGCAGGGCAACACTTGTACCTCTGGTTGCCTCGCGTGGGCGCATTCGAAACCCATCCATATACAATTGCCTCGTCTCATCCGATGCCCGAGACTTGCATCTGCAACAGCATCCAGTTGGTGGTGCGGTCCCACTCGGGCTTCTCGAAAAGGCTCAACGCGTTCGCGCAGAAGCTCGAGGCCTCGGACAAGAAGGAGACCGTGACATCCATGGTAGTAGGCCCGTATGGCCGCCCTCCGCGATGGGATGCTTTCGAGACGTTGGTGCTCATTTCGGCGTCGACGGGCGCCTCCTACACCCTCCCCATTCTGGAGAGCGTGTTGCAATCCAGGTCGCTAGGATGCACAAAGCGTGTCGATTTCCTATTGATAGCGAGGCAAGGAGAGGAGGTTGGATTCTACCATCAACGTCTACGTAAAGCGATTGAGAGGGCCCAGTCGGTGGCTATCGAACTTGCAGTACACGTGGCTGTGACGGGCAGCGGGCAACTGGAAACGATATCCGCAGTGTCTCTGCCAGTATCTGCGGCGTTCACGACAAGCGTGGAGAAGAAGTCAACTTCAGAAAGCACGGTACCGTCGGAAGAGATGGGGACAGTTGCGTCCGGGCGGATACATCAGCCGGAGGGGTTCTCGGAAACCAGCTCTGGCTCGCAGATACATCATTCGGCATGCAGACCCGATATCGCTGGCTTCGTCAGACGGTCAGTCGAAGCTACTGGAGGCGAGACTGGCGTGGTTGTATGCGGCGGGCAGTCTCTGGTGGCCAAAGTGAGGACCAGCATCGCAAAGCTGAGCGATGAACGTGCTGTGCATAAAGGAACAGGTGCGCAGGGGATCCATCTGCATGTCGAGGAGTATTGCTTCTAATAGGGGCACATTCCGAGCTATATATACGTGGCAAGCCAATGTGCAATCGAAAAAACGACATGGCGATAACAGTCTACACGTCCCCGGTCCAGATGCCCCTGGGCACGATGAAAACGCCACCAAGAGTACTGTACGGCAAATCAAATCTCATGTGGCCGGCAACGACGAGAAAAGGCCGTACTCGTTCCAAGGACACAACAAAAAGACATTGGCGTCCATCTGCATGGTACTGTCTGGCTCATGGGCCTTTTGCTCGGCGTCTATCTCGGGCAATCGGCCATGACAGTAAGCACTTGGGTGCAGCGACTGGAGGCCTGAGAGGCTGAGACTGCCGATGCCAATTAGTACTGATGCACTTGAACCGACAGGCGAGGTATTGTTTCATGTGCGCCTCTCGACCATCTGGCCGTCTGCCGCGCTTCAACCCTCGCCCACCACGTGGAGCTGACCGGCATGGCATTTCGATCCCATCCCCACGGGAATGACCTGGCCACCAGGAGCGCTGAATAGATGATGGATGACAGATGATGGATGGATAGCATCTATCCGGGGACCTGGACCAACACTGGACATGCGACGTCACTGCCGAGTCTGTCCCTGTTCACAACAGAACCTCATCCCATCGGAGTCGGCAACCACCGGGAACGCTTGGTGGGCATCACCATTGGCTGCGGCCTATCCAGGGGTGCAAGTGGGAGGAAGGCATGACATAAGCGCGAGGCCTCTGGCTGCTGAGAAGTTGAATGCACACGCCAGGTGACGTCAAAGAATCCGACACCTGTAATGTGTCCACCGTCCCAGTTGGAAGTGAGGGTTCGATGTTGATGCTCATGAACAAAACCATGATCCGTGGAAGTTCAGTAGGCGCGGGGATTGGGCACTACATGTGCTTGGCCAACCGCGGCTCCTATCTCCTGCATCTGGGGAATAGGGGTTCAATCATTATAGACATACAAACCTCCACTAGCTCTGCCCATCGTGGTCCGACAGTCGATACTTTTGCTGGCGGTCGACACAGTCGCTCTGAATCACTGCATGTGGAGTGTGACTGCCATTGTCCTTCGTCATTTTCGAATGGTGATGCCATCGTGAACAGTGGCGCCATGTGTTGCGGGTGCGGGTGCGGATGTCCCGCTGCCACACAGTACCTGCATCTGCGAACACTCTGACTCTCTAACTCTTAACCCACATCACCCGTCTCTCTATAAGGCGCTTGTGGCTGCACTACCAGGATCATCATCCAATACTTTGCCCTTTTCCTCGAGATCACAGGCTTATGAATGGCCGATTAAGCGATTCTGCACACCCCAGCCGCGGCTCAGCCCTATAGCTGCAGGCCGCGGCAACCGTCTTTCAGCCTCACTGCCAACACGAGAAGCTCGTAAGATTCCAGTCACCCAAGGTGCTGTCCTGGCATAATCCATACTTCATCAGCTTACTTTCCGTTGGCAGTTACTAGCTGAATCTGCCATTGAGCCCTCTGTGATACTCCGGGACTGGCACGAGACACAAAAGAGCCGGACCAGTAGCTAAACTTGTCCGTAATAGCCTATTTAGCGAAATCCTCTCTTTTGTGTCAACTTCTTCACGGCTCTTGGGCATCATGTCTACTGCCCTATTTCTAATGCCATCTAATTTTAGGAATATGTCAGCAGCCAGTAAGTTACCCGCCAATTGCACTGTCGAATTACGAAAGTTGCCTAGCAAAAGGAAGAGAAGGACTCTGCTCCACAGCATCGCCATGATTGTCTACGTCCGGGTGAGGCACCATGACCTCAATCGTATATATCCGCATGAATACATGTTATATAAGTCTGTGCTGTCGGCGCCATGAAGGGAAGACAGTCCTATTCGGCATCGAGCTGAAGGTTTCAAACTGCACCCACGACCACTATCAAGAGAACCATCGTGACGATATCATTGCCACCGACAATTCAGGGAGTGACAAAGAGACCCAGTATCATCTTACCACATCTCCAACATGCCTCAGTTCGTCTATGTTGAATTGCCGAGCTTTCGCATCAAGGACTCGAGCGGGCACACGATGAATATGAGCTACAGGCACTTGGGCCTCGTCGAAGCTCTCTACCATTTCGTGCGCGGCGGCCTGCAAACAACCAACTACGTCGACCTCTCGGCAGCCATCCTGTTCGCAGGCGGAGAGACGGACACCTGGGCAGCCACGAACACGTTGCAGGGGCACCACGCCGAGGAAAACCTCCTGCTCACGTACTTCCAGACCTTCGACTCTCCCGGCGCATATCCCATCATCGACGCCCTTCTCCTGAGCAACAAGCCGTGCAACAGCTGTATCGAGTACTTTGCTCTGACCGGGAAACAACTACGGCCCAGGGACGGCTCGCCCCCCTTTCGAGCGAAGTTCACCCCGAGGTCTGATCGGAGCTACACACCGGTGTTCTACCTCTCGCGTAGCCTGGACGCTGGTTCGCGGAGCGGTCTGTGGATGCAGCTGGCACAGATGTGGGCCAGCGAGTTCGGGGACACCATCAAGTCATCACCGGATGTTGCTCGGGGCCAGATGTATTATATTCTCAACGACTCGCCCTGGTACGCTCTCAACGACCAGGAGAACCTGAACGACGCCGAGGTTGCCGAGGCAATCTCGAGGCAGGATATTAACCCCATGTATTGGATTGGGAGGTGAGAAGCAAAGCCAACACGCAGTTGAATGGGCATGTGATGTAATAGTAAGGGAAATGGGTGAACATGGCTGGGCCTCGTAGGGTGGGCGGGTGAGATTTGGTGTCATTATAGAAGGGCTACGCTTGTCAGGTAGAATTGGCATCTGTAGTATATTTGGGCAGGTCCCCGAACAGGCAACAATTACAACAACAGTGGGCTTCGGAAATTGTAGCTGTGACGCCCTAAAGGTCTCTGACTCACTTTCCGTGACTCCCTATCTTTTTACTAAGATTTATAACTGGAGGCGTAGAGACGTTGTCTTTCCAATCCGTATAACCCCATATAAAGGCTCGGGTGCCGCGGTAGGCGGTGCCGTAGTATGTGTACAGAGTAAACGACTTCGAAAGCTTCTTGAATGAAGAAATAACGCAAATCATCTAGTCACTTGAAGTGTAAATTTTCGACGACGGTTTCGCTCTGGCCCTTAAGAGCTTCCCTTTTGATGTTAGATGGGATGAGGAAAAACCAGACCGGCCGTAAACACCAATACATATATGACTGATCCACGCTCGAGGATAGGGGCAAGGCTGCGCTTGATATAAAATCAAACACCACGTTTTAGCCTACTTAGTCGGGAGTAAGAACTTACCCTGGCGTCGAGATGTTCCCTTGCTTCTGAGAAACACAAGCTCAACATATTGTGCGCGAGGATTTGTTTCAGAGCAGCATACTTCGGCCAAATCCGCGTCGATGTGTTTTCAGATGCTGTGTATAGATCATGGTCTGTGCAACAACCCCGTCTCTAGACGCGTGCTTGTGCAGACTCTGCATATGTTACTCCTTTATCCATCGCGACGTGAAGAAAGCGCCGCTCCCCCACGAGTAGGTGGCTCTCCTGAGGGGTCTTGATCGCGAGTAAGTAGCTGCGGACGCAGCGGGAACCACGTTAATCATTATACATCACTCGGATATTACAATTACCTGAGAGGCCCATGGGGAAAGGGTTAACTGCTCAATGTTATCAAGCATATAGTAACCCATGGTGTCATGTGAAGTTGATCTGGAGCCCTCGATGTAGAACTTGGTCCATGTTATTCAAAGTATTATACATAACGAGATCCATGTCTAAACTACCCCAATCCCAGTATGATACAAAATGAAATCCATGTTCAAACCATCAAAACACCTCACTCCCCGGGAATCATAGGTGCTAAGACTAACCAAAACTCCATCGCGTATAATGGTACACCCCGACCGCTTATAGGAGACTGGTAAACTCCAGTCAGGTGAGAGCTGACTGACAATGTCGAAGATACAGGCTAGGCCCGTATGTCTTCCGTTTCTGTGCCTTAAGCGTCGCCTTCCGATCCTGTCGAGGCGGTCGAGTCGGTGTCAGTGGTCACGCCACTCGTCTCGCTGCCGCGATCACTCGAGACGTCATCATCGTGCTCGTGGGCCGCCAGCGCACCCTTATCCCTCTTCTCCATATCCTTCCATATAGTCTGTCGCAACTGCTGCTGCTCTTCGTCTTCGTCGTCCTCGCCCTTGCCGCTCTCCCACATTTGCGCGAGTAAGAACTCCTTCTCCTCGCTCCGCACGATGGCGTCAAACTTGAATGGCGCGGGCTTCGCGATGAGCAGTGGCGTGAAGTCGTTCCAATGCACGGGCACTTCGGTCCCGTCGGCGCGTCGCTTCTTGGTGATGTGGAAGGCCCAGGCCATGCCGCCCATAGCCAGGAAAAGATCCTGCTCCACGATCGGGACACCCTGGCACGTGCGACGACCGAAGCCGAACTGGCTGAAGCCGTTGAGGTTGGGGTGCAGTGTCAGCGGCTCCTTGTAGGTCGGGTACTCTGGCTTCAGCCATCGCGCTGGATTGAATGTCTCTGCGTCTGGGTAGGTTGTCTCGTCGCGGGTGATGGCCCATTCTAGAGCGTGGATGGTAGCACCGGCAGGAATGAAATAGCCATTGTACACATCGTCTTGCTCAAGTGCGTGCGGAATACCTACTCGACTTGTCAGTACTTCAATCCTTGAGGAGGTAGGGAGTGGCCTCGCCATGGTAAGGTGCAGAATGCCACCCACCGGTTGGAACGGGCGGCCGCCAGCGGATCACCTCCTTGACGACGGCACGCAACATGGGCAACTTGGAGCGGTCTGCCCATTGCGGACAAGCGCCCTCGCACACCTCATCGATCTCCTTGTGGAGTTTCTCCTGCCAATCCGGATAATGCAGCATGGCCAGGAGGAAGCTCTGTATGGGACTACCAATGGTCAAGGCTCCGGCGATGGCCATCTGCCCGACCACGTACGTAGCCTCGGCCTCCTCACCCCATTTGGCCTTGTCAGCGGAACTGGATAGTCCGTCGATGAAGGTGCGGACGAAGCTCGGTGGGGCGTTGCCCTCGTTGATACGCTCGTGCACATACTGTACGTTGTCCTTGAGCATCGTCGCCTCCAGTTCGTGGCGCGCATTCTCCTTTCGCTTCCACGGACTGAGGCAGGCGGGCAGGTGCCGCAGACAAGAGATAACGTTGGGAAGGGCACCCGAGGGAGATATCGTTTCAAGGAGGCCGTGAGTCGTCACCCGCAGGACCTGGGCTGAATGGGGACTGCCCCAGGAGAGGCGGGCTACGCTGCGCGCTGTGAACTGTTCGACGTACTCTCGATACTGAGACGAATCTTTCGATAGCAGGTAGAGAAAGCGGTCGCGCTCCATGGTTGGGTAGCCATGCAATGAGTCATGTGCCGAGGTAGCCATCAATTGTTGGCATAGCTTCCGCTGCCGCTTCCATGTCTCTGATGCACGCGGTCAGCACATGATCACCCCTGTTTAGAGAGAGCGACATACCATTGCGACCTGACAAGGCCAGATAGTCCCCCTTGGTCCGGTTGTCTGGGAGGTTAGGTATCTGCGGACGATCCGAGTAGATGGGGGCTCTGCGTGATAGGAGGTCATGTGCGATCTGCTCCGACGAGATCCAGACATGAACCGATCCGAACATCTCCATCTGGTATATCGGCCCATACTGTTTGGACCATTCGTAGAACTTCAACCATGATGCCTCTGAAGGGATGTCATGTACCCTCCCTAGTATAGGGTAGCCTGTATTGTTGGTTAGGTATCAGCAAGACGTGAACCTGGACAACGAACAAAAACACTCACACTTGGGTCCTGGCAGCGACTGAGCACCCGGTGGAACTCTGGCTCGGTCGTGACGTTTCTTCGTCAGGTATAGTATGTAGAGTAGCAGTGCCACGAACACCACGGAAGGGATCACTGCCATTGCTGTCGTTCAAGGGGTGGGCTCGGGAGACCACTGATGATGGTAAGACAAGGAGCTTTGGTTTGCAGTCCAGTTACCAAAACAGTCCAAGGGATGACCTCTTTATAAGCCAGCTGAGACAACTTCTCGCTCTTGCGGACCTTGGCGCCCCAGCATCGAAAGATACCCTCGCCACGTTACATCACATGCTCTCGCATGATGATCGGGGTCCGTATGGGGCACATATGTCGAAACACTCGAAGGCCTCCTTGCCGTAAGCGGCTGCTGATAATCATAGCCATCATGCTATCCATCATGCTGGGTACCGTCGTACAAAGAACCTTTACGACTATTGGCGCCCAGAGAGATGGGAAGATGGCGAGGTGGGACTATGAGACCATGGGAGCCTTGCCCTGCCGGTGAACACGACCTTGCATAGTTGCATGATGCGACAGGCTACCGCCATCGATGTTTAACGAGATCACAAGTAATCTGTGACTGTGAGCCGGAAACGAGCGGTTGAAGCCAGTTCCCCGCGGTGGCGTAGAGCTGTCCACGGCAAAAGACGCTTGTGTGCGTCTTGGTGGTCGACGTTCCAGATGAATGGCTTGTCCCTGCCGATTTGAAATCAGAAAGTTAAGAAGCAGATGGCTCAACGCCGGGAGAGGAGACGGGGGCAGACCTCTGATCAAATCGATATACGGGCTAATATCGATAGCTACGATATACCCTGAATAGGATATACCTTACCAGGTCCAGCCGGCCACCCACCCGACGATGTGTTTGCCCAGGGGTCCCGGGAACCGCCATGCTGGAGAGTTTAACAGGCGGCTGGTATGCTGGCTGGTTGGCTGGGATGCAGACGCCCGTTGGCTCCCGCCCATTCCGAAGCTGAAGATGATTCCTGTTCCGTATTCTGCAACAGCAGGCAAAAGTAAATAGAAAAAGGTAAAAAGAAAAAAAGTAGGTAGACCGCCGCGTTTCATGCCCCTGTTCGAACTGTTAAGGTCTACAAGGGCAGCCAAACTGTATTTCTACGCGCCTTGGGGCTTGAATACAGGGACGCCAGCCGCCAAGGTGACAGATGACAGATGACAGATGGCAGCCCGGCACCAACTATTATCCCTTCGAGCTGAGAGGAGCAGCGTGAGGAAGCCAGCCTACATATCTACGTCAGCCAGCAGATGCGACCCAAGAAGCAAGCCATACCACGTGGCTCACAGACTCACTCCAGCTCGAGGTGCTAGTATTTGGCACACTGAGACAGGCGAGTGAGCACGCTGAAAGAGGCGATGCCGATGCTGATGCCAGAGCGCTCGCTCCGAGAGTAGGTGAGCAGAAGAAGGATTGGAAGCACACGACATACCCAACATCCCCGTCATCCCCGTGTATGTGCCGTGGTGGCGGTAAGCAGGAGGGAGCTTGAGTCAGACACCTGACCGCCTGTGTTTACTCGTCCTGGCTTAGCCTGTACTGTATGCACGGCTCGGGGCTGGGAAAGTCTGTGGTGGCAGGCCGAAAACTCTATTATGCGATCCATATCAACGTTCCGTAGCCTGGCTTGACTGCCTCAAGAGAGTCACAGGCTAGAACTTTGTCCTGCACATTTGGACATTTGGTAGCTCTCTATAGATGATCGCACATCACCATCGGGTAGTGATCGAGGACGGCACCGTCGAGGCCGACCTGGATATAAGCGGACATGGGCGGCAGACACAGCGGCCCTTGGCCTTTGGCTCTTGTTTTCTGTTTCTTGGTTTTTGGCCCTTGGTCCACAGCAGCACGGCCTGTGCGCCGGGAGTTGAGACATGGGCTTGTGGACACTGCATGCGGGTACGACAACATTGGCAGAAATAGGTGTACTGCGACTGGGTTGTATTGTGCAGGGCAGCTTAACGGTGCCCGACATTGCGACTACCTACTCGGCACGCTCAGGGGCTTCACTGATCTGCTCCATCTCTACACCACGACAGCTACGAGCCACCGATACACAACACAAGTCCGGCGTGATAGCCAAGCGGCACTTGAACGAGCCCTCGGCGCCTCAAACATGCGAGTGGCGCTGTCGCCGCAAAAAGGCTGTATGCAGCAAGGGGCTCAATGCATCGATGCACAGCTCTTGCCCTGCTGCCATTTCTACGTCGTAGCCCGGAGGGTTTTCTGGCTGCCGTCTTTCCACCTCGACTTCCGGAGTGTGGCAACATTCACATTCTGTGACAGGTCAGGTCAGCTTCGGGCGCACCAGGATCGGTGCCGAGGGCTCGAGACGTGGGCCATGTCTTACCTGTCTACAGGGGAGAGTCCCAGGAGGCGCATGCCGTTGTTGAGCACGAGTCGTGCTGTGTCGTACAGGGCCATGCGAGCCTTCATCAGACCCGGCTCCGACCCTACAATCCGCAGATGGTCGTAGCTGGAGCTCAAGCTGTGGGTCATCTTGAAGAGATAAGTCAGTATGGTCGTGGGCTCCAACGTCTTGAGTGCGTTTTGAACCACGTCTGGCCACTGCGAAAGGACTCGCGCCAGGTTGACCGCATGCGGCTCAGTGAGGAGCGACAGGTCCGCCGACGCGATGTCTTCCTCGCTGAGACTGGCCTTGCGGGTGATGGAAGACAGTCGTGCGTGCGCATACTGCAAGTATGGACCGGTATCGCCTTCGAAGGAGCACATTACATCCATATCGAACTGGTAGTTGTTGATCCTGGACCCTGTGTTAACCTCACCGCTCCACTCTCCTCACGACAACGTCCAGTTCGAGTCAGACTTACCTCTTGCCGCTCTGATCCTGAACCATAACGGCACTGATTCCGAGGGTATCTGCCACCTTGTCGGGATTTTCGACTTGCTGGTACTTGTCTTGGTTTTTCCGCATCACGTCGTGCATGTGCTCACCAACATCACGGAGGATGTCGTCCAGGAACTTGACGGTGCCCTTTCGTGTACTCATGCCGAGCACCAGACCGAAGTTGATGTGCTGTACTTTGGCCGCAATGTCTTTGTACCCCATAAGCTCAACAATCTTGAAGAACTGTTTGACGTGCAAATCTTGCTGTTCCACACCACCGGGTCAGATCGTGCTCCATACAGGGGTTTCCAGCAGCATTTCGGGTGGTAGATGCAGGCCGCCCCCGTGTATGTATGACTCTCGTCATACTTAGGCAATGCCTTCCCATCATCGGCTGCACGAAAGAGAATGCAGAAAAGAAGAATAATGGAAACTGACCTGAGAAGCAATTACGTAGATCATGTGGTCGAAGTTGTATTTTTCGTTGCGATGCAGCAGCTCGCTGATGTCTCGCGTCAGGTAAAGGGCCGTTCCATCCCGCTTCCGGATGATGGGTTTTTCGAGTGCCTTGCCGGCCTTTCCAGGCACGTGCTTGGTGAAGTCGACAAGGAGCGCGCCGTCGGATTCCTCGGCGATGCCCATTTCCTTCATCTTTTGAGCAGCCTTGCCCATGGCTTCTTCCGACACTTGGCTCTCCCCAGAATACTCATCGAAACGGATATTGAGTCGCTCGTACGTCGCCCTGTATCGGGTGATGCTGAGTTCCCTGAATCGTTTCCACAGGGCAATGGCCTTCTCGTCGCCCTCGGTCATGAGCTTGAAATAGCGACGCGCCTGTTCATCAAGGCCGTTGTCCTTGAGGTGTTGCGCTTCGGTTGCCTTGCCATCTGCTTGCAGCTTCGCGACCTCCTCCTTCTCTTCGCCGATAGCCTTGTTGATCTTGACGTAGACCTCAAAGAGGTGATTGATCGGATCCTGTGCCAACGCCTCCTCGCTACCATACTTATCGAAACCGATGGCCAGCAGGCCATACTGCTTTCCCCAGTCACCGAGGTAGTTGATTCGCACGACATCCCATCCAGCAGCTTCGTAAAGGTTGCCTAGGAAGCCTCCAATGATGGTACTTCGCAAGTGACCGGCTAGACAGCAGCTAATTGTCAACGTGGCGCCCAAGGCCCGTTTGCGACAGGACGATTGGCAGGTGCTGGACTAACCGTGGAAGGGCTTCGCAATGTTCGGGGAGGAGAACTCGACGACCACCCGCTTGGTGCCCTTGGAAGGGTCGCTGGGATCTTTTAGACCGTGCGCTTTGTTCGTACCAAAGTCGGCTCCCATCTTCCGCGCCGTGGGTATCAAGGTCTTGACGAGCGGGCCGGGTTTGAAGAAGAAGGGTAGGTAAGCGCCACTGGGAACGGGTTTCTCGACGAGCGGGGACTCGGGCCACTGTAAGATTCGAACGCCAATGTCAGTATCAAGGTCAAACCATGCGGGTGAATGCTGGACGTAGGGTGCGAGCTCGCGTACCTTTTCCACCCACTCTTGTCCCAGCACATCAGGCTTCTTGCCTTTAACTCGCAGGGCTGGAATGGCTAGAGTCATGTCACCCTTTTCCAGGGACATAGTCCATTGCAGAGCGGGATAGATGATCTTGGGGTCGACGCCAGTAATCTTGGCCAGGATGGAGGTGAGATGGGATCGATAGATGTCCTGGGGGTTGATGTCAGGGTAGCAGTTTGGGTACTTGTCGAGCGTCAGCCCCCCAAGCTGCGAGGCAAGCTGCTGATCGGCAGAGTCGGTGGCGGCCATCGTCGTTGCTGCGCGTAGCTGAGGCCGTTGGCTCGTCCAGTGGGAGGAGTAGCTGTTCGAGTGCAGGTGGGCAGGCAGCAGAGGACGGTGCCGGCGGTGGTGGTGGGGGGGGGACGAGAGAGAAAAGATGCGACGTAAAGATGGGGCAGTGAGAAGAGAAGACGAGACCAGTGTGCGTGTGACGGGCGCAGTCATGAAATACGGTGCTCGAGTGCTTGCGCCTGGTGTCGCAGGAACAAGGCGAAGGGAAGGTACAAATTGGAGTTCACGGTGTCGTGCTGCCCATCCAAAATTATTTAGGTCAATGAGTCACTAATAGCCCACCACCTGCAGTAAGAAATCTCGCGCCGGCCTGAGCCGCAAAGGTTGGAACGCGGGGCACCCTGGACCCGCCCATTATGCCATGGCCGGGCCGGAACTGACCCGCTATTCGAGCCACTCCAGCTGCCGGACGGCCAAGCTCCCACCCCCCTATCACCCCCCTACTTACTCTATCAGCTGCCCTTTCAACTATTCACCTAAGCAAATTACACTACACCCTGGACTGACACCACCCCCAGAGTCTACCTTCATTTCTTCTGATCACCAACGAACCAGGTACGTCGCACATGCGCCAACGGAACAAGTTCCGAGTTACTACAAAACAACACAGCCTTTTGACTTTAAAGGGAAACCAGAGCTAACCTAAGCTGTATGATGAAAGCTGGTGTCTTCAGCGAAAGATGAATCCTAGTGAAATGGGTTCGTTGATACTGAGATATTATACCAACCCCACTTGAGTATCCGGTTGCTGGTCGTGGATGAAAACTAGAACATCGAGGTCCAAAGCCATTAGCTAACACTTTGTGACTACCTATATATTTCCTAGCGCGACGGTCGACTCGTATAGCTTGATAATCTCTTCAATCTACCCCCAAGACACTATTCACCGAATCACGTACACGCATCATACACGCGCATCGTCGTCTCCACCGCTGTCGTGTTTCCTGCTCGACCCATTGTTCGAGTACTCCACGCTGTACTGCACGGTCTTCTGAATCTGCAGGCCCTTGCCTCCCTGGAGAATGGGATCCGTCGAGCTTGCGTTGCCTTTCCGGATGCTCGTCAAATTGACGCCATCATCAGGGAGGATTCGCAACCAACTCCCCTCCCCGGCACTCTGCTGGTTGCTGACATGGGACTTTGAGAAGCTGTTGCCAGTGGTATGCTTGTTCAATTTCTCCCGCGAATGGTAATATGAATTCGGCATGAGCTTAGGGAAGAGCTTCACGATGAGCGGGCGGATCTGAGGAAGACAGGCACATATGACGGCCACATTCATCTCGATGATGGTCCACATCGTGGAAGCAATGTCGTATAAGGGATCTGTCGTGGTGGCTTGAATGTCTAAAGTGGTGATTCGCAAACAAGATGTGATGACGACACTGCAGCCTCATTAGTCCGACGCGAAAGTGGCCCCGGACAAGGGGGCGGGAACTTACAAGGCTCCGAGGGTGAACACAATGACCAGGGCAACCTTCTGGTCGCGCGGGATTTGAAGGGCGTATACCAAGGGCATGGGGAGAAAGAGGACGATGATGTCGGTTAAAACAGACCAGGTGGCATTGGCAAACCAGAAATGGGCGTTGTTCATGCAGGTCTTTTGCGTTATGGTCTTGTCGAACGCAGCGGTGACTGGTGAGCACTGAAAGATAGTTGCCAGCACAGAAGCAACGCCATATAATGAGACACAGGTCAGTACAGATACACACGTCCATCTAAACCACTTGACGCCGCTGAATATCCGTAAATACAGCAGCAGGATGGAGGCCTTGGTCAGGTTGATGGACGTCTTGTAGGTAATCTGACATAGATAGAAAGACTGGGTGGACGTTAAGTTAGCTACTCGAGACTCGATGGTGTTTCAAGGAACGGACCTTGAAAGCCTCGTGGCGCTGATGCTCTGTCAAGGTCGACTCGTGCTGACCATATCCGTAAAAGCAGCCGACAAGCATGGTGATACTGGAGGCTAGAGCAAAGGCCTGTTCCCTGATGTGAGCACGACATCATCCAGACAATCAAATATTATGGAGCTGGACACACCGACGACACCAATATCGTGTAATCGTCGGCACCAAGTTTCCCAGTCTTTTTTCTCGACCAGATTCTGGTGCCGACCACCAATGGACAGACGAACAGCAAAACCCAGGAGGGAATGTAGATGAGTGGCGCGTTGCTCGCTGCCGGCGATATCGCATGCTCAACGCCACGCGTAGTGGACATGCCGCCTGTGGTTTCCGGTTTCGGTCAGGATGCCTTGGGGTTCGAAGAGGCTCAAATATGGCACCCACGAGCTCCGCTACGTATCTTGACAGAGAGCAGTGTACTAGGATAGGCCCTGGTACACGACAAGTAGCTATCAAGGTGCGCTCGAGGGTCGCTGCCGGGGAAATGATCTTGGATTCGTTATTACTGACGAAGAAGGACCAGGAACCACCCGTCGTAGTATCGACGCGAAGCGGCGGTGCGAGCAGCCGGGAAGGGGGTGATTTGATATAGGTGCTTGAAGGGAGCTTCGGTCAGGCGATAACTATATCCGATGGGCCGCTGCTTTCATGAGATTGGCCGGTCGTTTTGGTTTCCTGGGGCATGTGAGGATCAACCAGGAATCGTGTAAACGGATGACTCTGGAGCTGAAGAGACCATACAGATATGCTCCTTCAGGAGCCAAGGGCGCCACGCATTCGACTGGAGAGGTGTGTTTGTCAGGTTTCTGTGACGTTTCCTCTTGCTGGTAGACTGGGTAATACCCCAAAGACGCTAGCACACGCATGTACGGTCTCTAATTAGAAAGGTCAATGTCGAAGGAGAAGTGAATGCCGTGGGGAATGAAGAGCCGAAGTTGGAAACCATGGTGCTAACGATCTGGCATAGATGAGGATACCATATCCCAATGCGGCGGTGACCGTCCCGGACAAACACAGTAGGAGATTCCAGCCACGTTTCGGCCTTGTTGTCAAGCCGTGATGTTTGGTTTGCGTGGTTCTATTGTTGAAGAGCAAGCCGAACACCTAATGGCGATGCGACTTGTAGCGAACGAGTTGTGTTGGATGTCTGGACACGACTGCAGGTCGTGAGTCAGTAACTTAATATGAACTCCTTCTCCTTCTCCTTATCCTTCTTCCCCACTAGCTGTTCCAGATGAAAACACGGGTAAGCTGTGACACACATGGAACGGATTGGTGATCCAATCTGTGTTACAACGCCCGTCACCAAATGTACCTAAGTCAGCAGCCTCGTCATCACCTTCCTCGCCCTTCCTCACCTTGGAGTCTTACGCACTTGTCAATCACTCCCGGCCATTTTGCCGACTCATCTGCAATACAAGCCGCATAATTCGAACTATCACGGCTATCTTAACAAATCAGGATCTTGTCCGGGAATCGGCAACCAGTAGACCTGGGCGGCAGGACATGTACAGCACCGGCGCCAGGGGACTTTAGTTTCCCAAGTACTGCCGAGGCAACAGACTTTGGCGAGCGTGGCATTTTGTGATGAGCTAGCCGTTGTTGTGTGAGAATACGTCGCACGTCCGGGGCAGTGTACAAGTGTACAGGTGTGACAAGACCGTTATCAGTACCGTAGCTGAGGGTTTGCTCTCATAGAACCTCTGACATCTGTCACTTGACCAGACCGAAACAGGGTTCAAGCAGGAACACAGTCATGACATGTCAGGGAATGGTAGGACAATGGGGATTTGCGACGGATACAGCGTCTTCGCTGATGCCTCGGTGTCATCCGGGCCATCTGATAGTTGAAGTGTTGCCTCTTGGCTCGCTTAGCAGTACGGCAGCCAGGTCCACAATAACAGCGGTGGAGGATGAGGGAAAGGCGATCAGAGGGCGATCAGAGAGCCAGCGCATGTTCACTGTCGGTGCATCGGACCTGGGAGTCAGCGAAGACGGGAGCTATGCATCCGCAGTCGGGCGCGCACGGGCAGTGACCGTCACGATTCACCGGAGGCTTGCATCGACAGTCAAGCGATGACGGCGGGCAGCCGACAAGTCCCCATATTTTAAACTACGTACTCCTCCAGTGGGTGCCCTGGCTTGCAGGGGTCCTTACCTTGTACATGTTCGTTGCTTCCTGCACGTGCCCGGGGTTGACGAATCGGAAGCTTGCTAGCCGTCCCCGGATAGTCAACATCCATGGCCCCGCCGCCCCGCCGCCCCGGGGCTTGAACATTGAACATTGCACCTTACGCTCCAACTGCCTTTAATACACACCCGAGCCCACCTCCGGATTGAAGCTCCAGCTCCGTTTACCCGACAGGATGGTCACATATCTTTCGTATATCTGTCACTGGTATCCTTCTCCACCGAGGCAAAGTATCCCTGGGGCTCTGATATCGATTGATTGATTGATTGTATTTATCGTGGATGCAGTCCCTCCATAGGGCAAACCACGCCTCCCAGAGCCATTGCATCGCAAGGTTGTAGAGGTGTCAGTCTAGATACATTCAGATCCGCGCACGAGCCTATCCTCGCTGTAGCGGTACCAACCTGGAGTGACCAGATGGTTTTAGTCAATACCTAAGCACGATTCCGTCAGAAAAATCTCCTGTCCAGTGACAAAGCGACCCAGTGAACCTCAGTCCTCTGGTGTACACATCGTTCCAGTAGCCTTTCGATATATGTCGCATTGGTGGGTGAAGTAGGTGTTTGTTATCTGTTGGCGAGGGAAATCATAAAGGGAAAAACCTCGCAAGAATGGGTGTTGTGGAGACAAGCTGCTTGGCTATCGGGCTCTGCGATAAGGAGCCTCTCCACTGTCGTGTGCTGGTTATCGACTCGCACAAGCCGGGTCAGAAGGGGGCCATAGCAGGATTCGAACCCACAAGTTCTCGTCGCCCACCGCACAAACGAGAACACAACCAGGCGTATTTGACCATTGCGCCATACGGCCGGGCTCTGATATCGTGTCTCATGGATGCCTACCTACATCAGATACTGACCTGGGAAGACCGAAAGGCGTGATTTTTCTATTCTTAGATGCGGTTGCTACCCAGGAAGAGAGTTACTACTTTGAGGTGTGCGAGTCAATATAGGTTGACAAGAGGTAGGTCTGTGCCCCCAAGACATCTACCGCAGTCAATCAGGATAGGTACATGATATAGGCAGATGATGAAGGCTCTGGTGTCACACAAGACCCTGTCATAGACAAGCGGTCACCACGTGCAGTATCAGACTTGGAACCCAGGCAAAGGTCCTATCAGGCTACCCCTAACCCTATGCAGCGACAATGGAGGTATGTTGAAGGGTACTGTTGTTAGGTATGATGGACAATATTATAGACAAAAGGTGCAGACAATGGACTACCTAACTGACTACATGTAGGTACAGGCGTGATCGCAATGCTAACCCTAACCCTTCTTCTCGACCTCTAGGTAGCATTGCTGCATATTAATATTTGAAGCTGCACTGAGTGATTCCTGTCCCACGCCCGCCCGGCCACTGCCACGCGGTCCCGCGCCCTTCCTGATTCGTGGTGCACCATTCGACCGGTCTTCTGCCTCTGGTTCTGCCACTCCGTTTCCGCCTGGATACCTTGGGTACTTTGGTACTTGTTTTATTCACCGGCGCTCCCTTCACCTTTCAACTTCCGACTTTCGAAAGGTAATTCACATCGGTGCTGCTCGTCCCGCTTAGTGTCCAGGTACTGATTCTTCTCCCCCTAGCACCTTGGAAGAATCACACGCCAAGAGCAACCGTTCCGCCTTGACATTAACCTCAGAGTACTACTCGACACAGCAAAAATCACATTTGACATGCACGACAGCGAGAAGGCCTCGCCGCCCTCTCCCCAGATGTCCACCCCAGCCTCCGTCAAAGACGCCAACCCCAACGTCAACGTCAACGCCCAGCCCATCAAGCCCGCCATGCTCAACAGCGACAGCGAGAAGGGCTTGCCGTCCTCTACCCAGGTCTTGGCCACTGCCCCGGCCCCCATTAACGCTGACGCTGAGCGCCGCCTGGTCCGCAAGATCGACCTCCACGTCTATCCCATCCTCTTCCTTGTGTACGCCTTGTCCTTCCTTGACCGCATCAACATCAGCAATGCCCGCATCCAGGGTCTTACCGAGGACCTCGACCTGTACGGCAACCGGTTCAACATTGCCCTCTTCGTAAGTTGCCCATACCTGCCCGTGGGACAGACAGAGAGCTGACACCCGACAGGTCTACTTCATCCCTTATGTCTTGTTGGAGGTGCCGTCCAACATGATCATCAAGAAGATGAGACCCTGTAAGTGGCCTACCTACCTATCCAGCGTCACCCGCCTGCGAAGCCGCTGACAGGGAGGCAACAGCTTACTACTTGGCATCTCTGATGGCTGCATGGGGTATCGTCAACATGTGCATGGGCTTCGTCAAAAGCTACGAAGGGCTCGTCGTCCTCCGTTTCTTCCTTGGCGTCTTGGAGGCTGGCGTCATGCCCGGAATCATATACCTGACATCCATGTACTACAAGCGGCACGAGTTCCAGAAGCGCATGAGTTTCTACTTCTGCTCCGTGCTGGCTGCCGGTGCGTTTGGAGGTGTAAGTTCTCTTCCAATCTGTCAACACTTTGCTGTTGTCGTGTCGACCTGGCTGACCATTACCTTGCAGCTTCTGGCGTACGGCATCTCGCACTTGGACGGCCACCGTGGCCTCCGCGCCTGGCGCTGGATCTTCATCATCGAGGGAGCTGCTACCGCCTTCATCTCCATTGTCTCCGTGTTCCTCATCGTCGACTGGCCCGACCAGTGCCGCTTCCTCAACACTGAGGAAAAGCAACTGCTGCGACTCCGCCTCGCTGATGACGGTACCGAGTTGGCTCGCATGGACACCCTGAACCGATACGCATACAAGCTCATCTTCTCCGATTGGAAGATCTGGCTCGGTTCTCTGGTCTACATGGGCATTGGCATCACGGGCTACTCCACAGTCTACTTCATGCCGACCATCCTCCTCGAGTTCGGCTGGACCGCTGAAGCCGCCCAGCTCCATACCGTCCCCGTCTATGTCGTGACTGCTGTCGGCATGCTCGGCGCCGCCTACTTGTCCGACAGATTTAAACACCGATACGGATTCATCATGCTGGGAGCAGCCATCGCCACCATTGGCTACGCCATGCTTCTCAACCAGGCCAACCTCAGCCGTGATGCCAAGTACACGGCCATATTCCTTGCCTCCATTGGTGGATATATGGGTACGCCCATTGCCCTCGCTTGGTTGACCAACAATATTTCCGGACACTGGAAGCGCGCATTCGGCTCGGGTATCCAGATTACCATCGGAAACTGCGCAGGTATTATCGCCGCCAACATCTTCGTCACTCAGGAGTCACCACGTTATCCGACTGGCTATGGAACTGCACTCGGTTTGACGTGGCTCGGCGCCCTCGCTGCGACGTTGCTCGTCGTATACCTGGCCCTCGAGAACAGGAAGCGCGCCGCAGGCGAGGGAGATGGCAGACTGAGCCAGCCCAAGGAGGAGTTGGACAATATGGGAGACTATCACCCATCGTTCCAATTCACCCTGTGAATGTAGTCTACCTGTCGCTATGGCGTTGGCGTTTCCCGAGTCTGGTATGTATGTTGGGTGGGATTCTTCCATGCTGCTGCTGCTGCTTCTACGCAGGCCTTTGTCGTATGCGTGGAACAATGGTAGTCACTTGCTCCCCCCACTTGAACCCCATGACAGATAGTTAGCTTTTGTTCGCCAGCAAGAAAATGAGGCGCACTGATTCCTGTCCAAATAGTATTGTAGCCATGTTCGTGATACACTGAACCTCTAGAAGTCTCCGCATGTTACGGTATTACATAATACCTCCACATATTTATGTACATATATACCTCTAGCTTCCCCCTTCTCTTCCGACCTTGCCTCTTCTTCCTTAGATATCGTTGAATCTAGATATTTCATCCCATCAGCCCTGACCAGCGCAGCTGCAGGCCTGATTGTCACACCGCACACCACTCGTTCATTAAGCGAAACGTGAGAAGATTATAATTGGAATCAGCAGCCTGAAATAAGCATTGCATATGGCTAATGGGCTCAAATCTGTTTATTCCATGGTGCTTATTCCAATTATACGAAAATACAGTATCAGTGTCTAAGAGTTAATAGAAGTATGGACGGACGGAGACTTATGAGGGGTGACAGTACCATGGGGTTATCCTACCGAACGCCAAAGTTACACTTGAGCAGTTGCATCGAGAGAATAAACAGGTATGGAACAAACCACCAACACTATGGGTTTCAACCATCATATTTGTAGCAATCGACTGGGAAACTGTGTGGTCGCTGGCTTTGCTGTCGTGACAGCTTCATGTTGCTTTTCTTCCCGGCCATGCTCTATACCCCTATGTGCTGGGCATCGCCCCCAAGAGGCGTTTCACAGGTGCCCCTTCGATGAGGCAACATCGGCATCAAGGAACGGACAGCCACACCGTATCTTTTACCCACTGGTTACACTCATAGTCCGTATTGGTACCTCGGCGATAGATAGGCGAAAATCATTAATCATTGGTGTTATTTAGAAATAACGCCGTGTTCAGCCTACGTAACTATTTTCATACAGGTTCATACCCAGCCCGAGTGCGCCGCCCTACCATCCTACTCATCTCGAATACCTTTGCCACTGGTGCTAGGCACCAACACCTATGCCCATCGACGACGACTACGCTTACTGTACGCATTATGTGCGCCAACCGCAGACTGACCGGTAAGCTCGCGACGCCCCGACTGATGCTGCTCCAACCTCACCCACTTTCCCAGATCATTTTCGGTTGGTGGGACTTGGGATCAAGATACCAATAGAGCAAAATCCCAAGGCAGATGGAAAGGAACAGGATATCCATGATGCCGAGCGCTGTGGATCTACTCTGCCCCGTGAACGAGTGATGAATACGACGAAGAAACAAACTCGATTGCGGTCGCTAAAATGATGTTGCGTAAGGAGGTGAAATGAAGTCGTTACTGAATTGAAGAATCAGGGCAATCCCCAGACACCGATTGGCTAGCTAAAGCCACGAGGAGGACGGCACATGTGTGCACACGTTCATAGTTCGTCCCTCATATGATCGATTGTCTCCTTCACCCTGTCGGTCACGGCAGAGACGGTATCTCCAGCAGCATTGACAACAGAGCCCGCTGAGTCAGTGATCTCGCTTGCAGCACTCGCGACTGTTGCGGACGCGGCGCTGGCGAGACTCGAGGCAGAAGATGCCCCAGTCACATAGGCGCCCGCGAGCCGAGAGTACACCGATTCAGTAAATGTCGGTTCCTTGCCCATGACGAGCTCAGACACGAGTGAGCTGACGGCGGCGTACTGCGAAGATGCAGCATCACCGGCCGACGCACCGTAACCTCCCGCAAAAGCTGTCATAGAAGACATATGGTCCGCGGCCGCATCGGTCGCGGATGCGGCGTAGTCACCCGCGGCACTCGCGTAGTCGCCAGCGACGGACGCGTAGTCACCGGCAGCAGTGTACAGATTCTCATACCACGGTGTGGGCGTTGGAGCACCGTAGACCTGGGAGCTTACACGGCTGACGATCGCGTCCCAATTCTCACCCACTGAGTCTCGGGCTCCGGACGCCATGTCGCCAACAGAGGCCGCCACCGAACCAGCAGCCTCACTTGCAGCAGAGACAGCGCCGGAGGCCGACTCACCGGCTACCGATGCAACCGACGAGGCAGACTGGCTTGCTACCGATGCGGCCGACGCGGCAGACTCCTGGAGGTTGGTGGGTGTCGGCGTCGCGGTCAACGAGCTCACCGCCGTGGAAGCAGCGGAAAGGAATTCCGCGTAGCGAGCGTGGGCCATGCCAACGCCCGCGTAATAGTTGTGCTGCGCTTGGTCCAGTAGCTTCGACGCCATCTTCTCCGCGCCCTCGAGATATGTACTTGGTGTTGGTTCTGCAGCGCCCAGTGCAACCTTGGCAGCCTCGTACTGTTCAGAAGCCCAGCTGACAGAGTCCTGGAGGTTTTGCTGCGCAATAGACTGGGCCTTTTCCCAGTCAACTGATGGCATTGAGGGCATGGTCGGCATGTCTGGCATCCACTTGGTCGTTGGGGTGCCGTAGATGCCTGCGGATGCAGCAGTCATAGCTTCTCCTAGGCGGGAGTTGGCCGAGGCCATGGCACCGAAGTAGGCATTGGATACCGAACTGAGCATTTCCTCATGGACGGGTTTGGGTTCTCCCTTGACCTGCGCTGATACGGCCGACATGGCACGTGAGTACTGATCCGCAGCCCCGGCGATAGCAGCAGTGTATGCGGACTGGGCCGCCGACGTGATGCTGGCCGGTACGTCTGACTGCACCACGGACGCCGCACTCGACGCCGAAGAAACAAAGTCGTCGTCAAGGATCGGCTGGCGGGAGGGAACCGACTGGGCTGCTGCACCAAAGAGAGCAGACTTGATGGTGGTTGATGCTGCATCTTCGGCGGACTGAGTCGGTACTCCTGGGGACTCAACGATGGTCTCATCGAGCTGCTCAGGCCCGTCTGCAGGCTCCGATATGGGAAGGGACTCAACAGATTCGGCCGCTCTCGTCGCCTTATCTTGCGAGGACCTAGTCTCTGACAGGTCGGAAGCCGAGGGTAGGTCACTGGCGCTTTCGGTCGGCTCCGTAGTGAGGCTCTCCAACGGAGCCAGAGCAGAGGTATCGGCGCCATCCGAGTCTGCTCCGGCCAACGAGACGGTTACCGTCTCGGTTTGCTCGCCGTCTACCACAGTGGAAGTTTCGGTACTTTCAGACATGTCGTCTGCTACCTTCTCCTGGGCAGCTTCGGCCGCAAGCCGCATAGTGTCGCTATCGAAATCATCGGTCAGATCACCGGCAGCCGCCTTCCATGCGGCGACCTGCTTCAGTCTGGCCAGCTCTTCGGCTGCAGCCTGCGCGATGCCCATAGCCTCATCTTCTATCTCGGTAGCAGCCGCTTGCGACTCAAGGAGACCAGGGTGGGTGGTAATCAGGCGCTTCAAGTCCTGCGTCCACTCGTCGAACCTGGCCTTGAGCTGGTGATACTTTTGCCAGTCCTTGTATGTAACGCCATCCATCCAGGCCCATTTAATACCGATTTTCTGCAGCGCCAAGTCACGCGTGTTGGCTAGAAGTGTGAAGTGCTCCTGAGCAGCCTTGGTGACGGCTATCTCGGTTTCTTGTTCGTAGGACTGGCGCCAATTGCGAACATCCTGGGCCTTGTTCTTAATCGCAAGGCCAGCACTTCGAATCGCGGCGACAATTTCTTCGTCCCCTTTTTCGGCGTTTCCAGCGTTCTTCTCCAAGGTGCCTACCAAAGCCTTCTTTAGATGCTCAATCTCTGACGTAACTGTGTCGTCCAACTGTGTAACCAATGACTTGCCCATGGGTTTGGCATGTCGCTCGATCATGCGATAAGCGATCTCATGGACTCGCTCCTCGATCTCAACAGCACCCTCGTCGGCGGCCTCGGAAAACTTGCCCTCCCAGAGCTCCAGATCTTCCGCTACAGTCTTTGCAGCGAGCTTGCGAGCTTCTTCGCGGTCCTTGGGGACCTTCGCCGGGTCATCGCTAGCTGCCGAAGACTCAGGGGCCTCGAGACTGTCGACTGCGGTCGAGGATAGATCAGGCGTACCCTCGGCGGCGTATGCTGTGGAAGACGAAATGGACGAGGACGGCTTGATGAAGGTGGATGCGGGAGCAGTGCTGGGTTCAGTGTTAATACCTACTCTGTCCAGAAAGAACGGCACGAGACTTACAAGTTGGCTTGATCGGGTGCTGGCTTGGATTTCTTTTCGTTGTATCTACCGAGGCGCTCACCAATGCGCACGAGTTGCGGTTCTACCTTCATCACGTAGACATCCCTCAAGTGGGGCCACACGGCAGAGTCCAGGAAAGCGTACGTCTTGTTCCAGGCCCAGACGGTCGAAGGGACAGCGGTTTTGGCCGTGAAGGCGTACGCAGCATCGTAGCCGCGGGCGGCGTAGGGCTGCACGAAGAGGTAGGCCGGAAGCATGAACTCGTGATAGGTTTGGAGGGCATTGGTGCGTGCGATATCGTAGTAGGGCGAGACAACGTCGGATGCCTTTTCGACGTGAGGTGAGACTCTCTGGTCATACTGCCCCTTGGCCAACGACTGGTATTTTGCAATTTGAGGCTGGACGTTCTTCTCCCACTGGCCCTGGCCAAAGGCCTGCGCCTGAGCGACGCGTGGGCCTCCGTACTTGACAGCAAAAGTGCGGCCAGGTGTGACGACGGCGCGGTCTACGGCGGCGTAGTATGGCCGGGCGCGGTCGACGTAGGGCTCGGCGTAGGTGTGGTAGTATGGGGTTACGTGCGGCAACACGGACTGCTTGACTTGGAAGTACGGCTTGCAGATGGCAGGGGACTTGTCGGTGCAGGCGTCTAGCGTCGAAGGGCAGCGAAACAAGAGGGTGAAGATGGAATACCAAGTTAGAAGCCTATATAGAGCAAGATGAGACGTCGTCAGCAACGGGATCGTTCCTTGTGCAGCATGCATAGGGGAACAGGTTTTACCTAGCGGCGATGTTGAAAGAGCGAGCGAAGAAGCCCCGTCTCTTCTTCTGGACTGGGCTGTTCCTCCGGGAGACCACGGCATGCCCGTTGGCAGTGTTCGCTGGCTTCATGCCGTTCGTGCCGTTCATCCCGTGTGTACCGTTGATTCCATTGATTCCGTCGACGCCGTTGACGCCGTTCATTCCCTTGGGCCCCTTGGGGGAGCCGTTGGTATACGGTTTGGACTGATGGTCCATGGTGACACCCATGACGATGGTGATGGGTGCGATGACTCGGTCGAGAGTGATGGAGATGTCTCACATCAAGGTGTGAAGATTGTCGGACTGGACAAACATATAGAGTGGGAAAGCTGGGAGATGGACGACGAAGGGAGGAAGCTGTGGACCAAGGATTAGCAGCAATCCAGTGCTCGGTTGGTCCCTTGGGATATGGTGGCAGGCGAGTTCACAAGAAAGAAGGCTGAACTGACGGCAGCAGGAATTAAGCTTTGACGATAGCAGATACTATTGCCACAAGGCTCGAGAGGTAGAAGTAGGCGGATAGAGACAACTGGTCAGCGGTCGGAGCGCTCGTGCGAACGTGTGTTTCGGCACCCTGCACGTAGTCACACCTCTGACGCAAGGGGGGTTGGTTGATAGAAAGGGACCTCGATATTGCACGTAGGAGTGTTGGGAGTGTGTTGGATGCTGAGACCCGAGAAAGCAATGGCTCGAGAACTTTAAAAGGTGAAGAGACGACGAGGAGACAGCAAGATAGATGAGAGGAGATAATGAAGTACCCTGCCTACATGCTAGATAAGGAGGGCCGATGACGAGACTGATGAAGAGTGAGGTGAGACTGAGAAGTGAGACAAGCAGCTGAAAGCATTCTGGGGGTCGGTAAGGTAAGGTACCTTACCCAGGTGGGTGGGCGGGGCGGGAGGGGGGGTGGGAGGGGGGGTTGAAAATCATGTTGGTATGATGTTCACTCATGCCATCATGTCAACAGCATTGCACCAAAATGTTGGAGCGTTGTGCTGGCCCGTCAGGCCACTACGCAATTACAGGCATGGGATCGACCTAGTGACTAATGCTACAGATTAGCAAGGTGTTTGACTGAAATAGGTGTTCAAGCCACACAGCTATATCAGACACACCGTAGTATTAAAGCTATAATATTATGTTAAAACAGGGCTAAATTAATTAAGTAAAAACTAACGGCTATATAATATAAAGCATATAATAATTTTAAATAAAAATCTTAATATGTTTAATAATTGTAATTTAATGTAGCTGACAAGCGAGTTGGCTTTACAAGCGAGTTGGCACTCGTCACGAACACTCCAACTGCTATGTGAAATAACTTCACCACAACGCATTCAATTCAATTCAATCAATTAAATTCCTTTTCTTCAGAGGTTTCTATCTCTATTGTACAAGTTCGCGCATTATGGCCAGTGTTATCGCAAACGCCACACCGTTACTCACGCGCTGCCATCCTCCTTGGACGACGACTACCTTCACCCATTTCCTGTCTTGCCAGCTCAGTACCATCCTTTATAGCATGAAGACCTGTTACATTTTCAACAGAAAGTATTCCTTCTTTTACCAGACATTTATTTTTTGTTCTCCGGTGTTTACTTAGTAAGTGATTGGCCTCCCCTAGCTCACGGACCCAAGAATCAACCAAAGCGACCTTGTATATAAGACCATGTGTAGCCTTTGAAAACGAGCTCAATGCATCAATTATTGATATAGGTGAGCTTCTTTGGTGGTTTCTGACTCGATTTTAGATATAAACCAATTGGTTTACCGCTTTATTAATGGTGGTAGGCGTCTTTAAAGTCCAAGTAGTGGGTGGCAGATTGGGGTCTGGTGACGGTGTTCGTACAACAGCGACAGCATCCGCCTTTAAAATGACACTCTCTGGGTCAAAAGGAACAAGGCCAGTGGCACTGAAACCTGCTCAGATGTTTCTAGGTGTCATTACAGCATTGTGTGCTTCACAAAACACTGTGAGGAAGTCCTCCTTTGAAATATAGGTTATATGACGCCGGATGAGATCCTCAATTGAGCGACCATAAGCTCGTTGGAGTGGGGTGAAATAACTGACATCTAAAGGCTGGAGCCTATGTGAGGAGTAGGCAGGCATACAAAGAGTAATAATGCCATTATTCTGGCAATAATTCTCAAAGACCTGGGAATGATGGCTTTTGTGATTATCTAGGATGAGGAGGCGTTTACTGGCAGTTATAAGCGGTCTAGTATACTTGTTGAAATGCTGAATCCATTTCAAACCAATCTCATTTGTAGTCCATCCGTTGTCAGACACGGCTACCTTCCAATCGCGTGGTAATGTTGTGTCGCAATACCGTGATGCGAGGTGGGTTTTGCCCTATAAAATGATGAATGGCGGGACCACCCAATCATCAGCATTGATAGCAGAGATTGCTGTAGGCCATTCTCTGTTGCCTTGCTAAGCTTGTCTAGGCCTGCCACTTCTTTCAGTGCTTGTGATGACCATGCCAGACCCAATAATGCTCATCATAAACCCAGTCTCATCAAAGTTGTAAATGTCCACGCCTTGGATACCATGTTTTGCGATTGCCGCTACAATTTGGCAAAACCATGTGCAATACGTGTCTGGATCTTTGTTCAAGGCTCTTTAATAGTCCATCCTCTGATAAAAACGTGTCCAGAGGCCTAGTGTGAATTTATTGAAGTTACGCGTCTAGTTCTTTTCAACGCGTCCAGCCCCACGTGCTGCCAACAATTGATTCGTCATATCCTCAACATAACTGTGCCGGGGTGGAAATGCTCGCGCATCCAGGTCAAGAATGAAAGAAAGAATGCATTCTCTTCGGAAACTGTAAGTTTCAAAATATTGTGCATGCTGTCGCGTCGTGATGGCATTCCTTTCATTCTATTGCTCAAAGTGGAATGATGGATGTTAAAGAGTTTCACAAGCTGAAATATAGAAATATGAGGGCCACGTCATTTAGCTTGGACAGCTAGCTATAAGTCTGATTCATTGTAACGTGTTGCCACTGTTGTTGGTGGAGATATAATGGTTTGAATTGTGTTAGTTGGAAAGTTCATGACAAGTGCCAACTCGCTATTCAGCTACATTATAGCTTATAATTATATAATAAAATATATATTTAATCATAAACTTATAGTTTTCTTATTTAAATCTTATCATAATTAAAATAACTTTTAAACAACTTTAATAATAAAATCACATAACAACTAGTATTATATATCATTGCGTATCTTTTAAAGCCTTTAATAAGATTTAAAAAGTCTTGAGTTTCAATTTTTAATTACAGCTATTATTTAAGCTATATTTAAGTATAAAATGATATTAATGCTATAATATTATATTAGCCCAAAGTTGTATTAAGCTAATTATAATAATCCAACGTAGCCGTGACGAGCCGTCTAACCTATAAGGCTAAAAGGTTCTATAGGGTTTATGTTCTAAGGTAAGTCAACACAAAGGACAATAAAGGCTTCTGGCAATTAGAAGACACTCAGATACTGGGGCTTGGTCTGATCCAGGGGATCACTGAATAGTCGAGTCGTCAGGAGATTTCTCCCACTTTAGGGTTGGCTAAGATGCTTAGATTGATCACTGAGATAGAGACTGTCTATCTGTCTAGCTAGGAAATATCCATCCTTATATATCTAATCTCTCTCTCACTGATTAGGTGGCTCATCTTGGATCACCGGTGATCCAAGGTGATCCTGCTCACTGGCTCACCATAGTGATCCAGTAATCCAAATTCTTAGTCATGTGATCTAGGTTCTGCTGGTCACGTGATCTGTGTACCGTTGCTCCGATTTCTCTACTGGTCGGCACCCCTCTCACTGGTCAACCTGTTTCCAATTGTCTCCTCTAGGCCTGTTATCAGGCTGCACTGTTTATTGGTTTGTAACAGTAGCTATTATAACGATTTAATGATTAACAATTTTGTTAGAACAGGCTTGACCAATCAATCATAATACTTGAGTATGGGTCAAAGCCATGATATTGCTGATGGCTTGGATTAGGAGGTCTAGCTAGATCTGAAGGTCTGACTAAGTAACTTCGCAACCCGATATCTAATCTCTTATTTAATCATACATGTGGGTCCTGGTATAGATGGTTTGCAGGCTGGAATCGCATGAATCCAACAAATTTATTTAATAACAGTTAGGCCTTATTATAAAATATTTTAAACTTAATAATCATCTTAAATCTATAGAAAGTCCGTTTTCAATCGCCATAGTGTTAGAGCCCTGACATCGTGGCAACATCATTGCAACACGGTATTCTAAGACCCCCCACCTGTTAGATACTAGCACGTATGTGTTGAATGGGAGCCGGAGATAGACACCGGAAGATCTCCAGTGGGCAGAGACGCACAGGGCATCTGACCCACCAAGAAGACAGATGATCAATCTCTGTACACTGAAGAAGCAGAGCAGAACAATCAATAGAATCCATCAACATCCGTGTATTCAACACCACCCGGGTAGGTAAGGTGCGATCGAGGGAAGGACTCGCTGATCCCAGTTCCGTTCCCCGTTCTGCCCGTTCCCCCGTCTCCTCTAAATGGAAGGCCTGTAATTGGATAATGAGTTGTGTAAGCCTGTAACTTGTAAGCCCCGCGCCGTGGAGACGGAAGCTCGAAAGCTTGAAAGCCTGGAAGTTCTAGATCCTCTCAGCCTCTCTGCTGTCCATCACTTTCAATGTACACATTCAATTTGGAAACCCTTCAAGTTGCAAGGTTCCTACGCGGTAAGGTATGGTATTATATCTACCTATATAAGGTACTCACATTGGAAACACCATGCTGCAAGGTAAGACAGGCAGGTATCATGCCTACATGCTGGCTTAGGCACGTGATTCAGTCCAGTACCTAAACAACAGTAACTTTCACGGCGATAGCAACGATGGGCACGCCAGCCACGATCCTCGGCTGACTGTCGAAGTCCCTATGACGAAAAACTCTACAACTTCAAGGTTGCCTCCTTGGCCATTGCTAGCTGCATGGATACCAACATCACCGCCATCACCAAACACCCTGACACCATGAGCCAAGACCGACGGAACATGTGACCGTCTGCCTAGTGCATGTAAGCCCGGTGAGGTTTCTCCTTGGGGCTCTCCCATATTTGGAAGACGTCATCGTGTCTCTGTGTTTATCAAGGCGATATCTATAGACACAACCAGGCCCGCGCAAGGAACCTACCAAACCGTTCAAACCTCCAAGTGTGTATATCTTTGGCAACGGCCGAAAAGAGCATCACGAGGGACCAGGTATAATACGGTATTGGATCTAATCCTACAAGCGATGCGACTCATTTTACTATCAAGTTTGATGCCGCCCCGGCCTATGGCACCAATTCAAGCTTCAGTCTCAACATGCATGTGATTTCAGCAAAACCGAGATGCTCAGGCTTACATACCTTAAGATACCTAAGCAGAGCATCGACCGGAGTAGTGCATGGGATTTAGGTTGATCATAGGATTGGGGGTTAGCACATACCTAGAGATGACAACGCGAAGTCGCCTTTGCCGACTCTACATACAAGCACATTGTAGATACCTACTTAGATGTTCTATTTGTTCGAGAAGATGACCGGTACAGGCACGACAAGCACCAGGTTACAGTGCCGACGTGCCGTTTCCTCACACTGTAAAAACGACTGTATGGGTCAGTACCTAATCACCGGTTATTGGCAATCGCTATCCAATGACTCGGCAGTACTACTCAGCATGGCTCTGAGTGTGTCACAGTGTGCCACACTGTCTTGGTGAGGGCCGGCCATTAAGGATTAAGGGAACGCGCCACTCCAGAAATCACACCTTACGACCCCTACCTTTGCGTTTATGTCCACCTCCACTCCACTACTGTAAAGGCTAACAGAGACACAAAACGCTTATCACTTTAGGTAGGTACCCGACACTTTGCATAAGTTACGACCTCCTACTCAACACCCGAACCTCCTGGTCCGACACGACAACGAAGACGACGAAGACGACGACGGCAAATGCCACTCGCCGCCAGCCCCGCCCGCCTCTTGCTCATTGTGGAATTCACGGGACGGAGCCGCCCTTTGATGGTAATCCTGTCCAGCCGCTGCCGCCTGATCTGAGATCTGAGATCTGACATAATTGTTACCTCGACGTATCGGCATCGACATCGCTACCATTCTCCCATGATCTCGACACACATCGAATAGCCCCCCTTGGGCCACAACCAACCGATCCTCCCCTGAAGAGGCACGCTGTTTATCATGAACCTTCCGCCGCGCGACCTCGACCCACACCCGAATACCATCCCACGCCCGCAACTGGCCGCCGACACGCCATCTGACACCATGAACGACCCCTCCGCCATCCTTCCCCAGGCCGCCGACAATGCCTCCAACCTTGATCCCGATGCATGTCGAATATGCAGGGGAGAGGGCACCGCCGACGAACCGCTATTCTATCCGTGCAAATGCAGTGGCAGCATCAAGTACGTCCATCAGGACTGTCTGATGGAGTGGCTGTCGCATTCACAGAAGAAGCATTGCGAGCTCTGCAAGACCCCCTTCCGCTTTACCAAGCTGTACTCTCCCGACATGCCCAAGCGATTGCCGCTCAACGTGTTCATCAGCCACATGACCAGGTACCTGTTTCGAAAAATCCTCTTCTGGCTGAGGGCTGCTTTGGTGGCGACTGTCTGGCTCGGCTGCCTTCCGTACTGCATGCGCTGGGTCTGGTCCTTCTTGTTCTGGGTCAGCGACGAGGGCTTCGGTGCCAGCCCATCTCCACTCGATCCCCGGAATGCGACTTCACTACGTGGCGGCGATCCGGCCTCGGTATCTGTCACCGGCACCGGCACCACCACTTGCCCCTCAACTCCTCTGCTGGCGTCCTCAACTACCGCGGCCACCCTGGGAGGCGCCATGGACCACCTGCCACTGTCAAGCCTGTTGAAGGCAATATCGAAACCTCTGGATGTAGCGAACCACTCGTGGCTGCGAATATTGTTCACCAGACCTAACACGACCGGGAGCATAGCACAGCAGTCGCTCCATCTCTTCAACGTGTCTTACGTCGACAAGCCTGCCGTCTCGCCTGTGCCTCACCAACACGGTTCTTTGCTTAGCGATATCACAATTCTCAACAACATTACCCGTAACCCGACTATCAACCGAACCATTGTTGCTGTGCTCGAAGGTCAGGTCATCACTCTCCTCGTTATTGTGTGCTTCATCTTGATCATCCTGGTTAGAGACTACGTGGTCCAGCAACAGCCCGAGATCAACATGCGGGCCGCTTTTGCTGCCGCCGAGAATGATATGCCACCGGCAGCCGCGCCTCTGGATGCCGCACGGCAAGGGCCAGACCCAGACGACGTCGTAGACAACGACAACGACAGCGACTACGATTCTACGACGGCCGTGGACGGTGACGGGACCGCTGCGACGCCGAATGAACTCCAAAGAGAACTAGAAAATATGCGACTGCGACCGATTGCTGGGTTTCGCCGCAGACCGACCCGACAGGATGACGATGAGCCAGTGCCGGAAAGCGGTACTGGGGCTGGTTCCCACACCCCTGCTTCCCCTATCACTACCCCCGGGGCTCTTGGGCATGAGGCCAGTAATCCTTCAGTCCACACAAGCGACCAGCATCTCGTCAACGAACTTCTATCGAGCCGCACCGAGCATGGCGATCATCTCAGAAGGCGCACAGGAAATGATGGTCAAGATACATCGCAGACTACGGTGAAGGAGTACTTGCGCATATACAGAGAAGCTGGAGGCGACCGAGAGAGGATTCTCCAAACCATTCAAGACGAGGGTCTCGAATACCGACTCCGGTATTGGGTTCGCGTGACTCATGCAATGGCTGCTGCGGACGGGCCCTCTGCTGTCAACAACAGAAGCAACCCCGCGTCGGCAGGTCCCGTCGTCAACGCAGGAACACTCGATGAGCGGGACTCAAACCAATCATTCTCGATATCAGGCTCGCTCCTGGCCCACGGCGCTGATAGTGATAGCTCGAGTTGGACATGGGCTGAAAGTGAAGATGGTAATGATGCCAATGACTTGAACCGCGAGAAGGGTAAAGGGAGGGCTGAAGGACTCTTTGATCTCGACGAGTCTGCTGATGCGGAGCGTACCTCAGGATGGCCATCAGGACCACGTCCGGGCGCTTCCTCAACTGAAGACGCGCAAGATGCCAGCGACTCGCCAGCGCTCTTGTCAAGCAGACCTCGGGCCGTTTCTGATGGTCCCCAGCACCACGAAGCCATCAATCCACTGGCCAACAACAACTGGTCGTTCTCAGGCATACCTGCAGAACGCCCTCCGCAAGCTGAAGATATCTCTGACGTGGCAGGCTTCAGTTTGACCCCTTCGACAGGCCAGTCCGCGTCGTCGCTACGCACTACAGAAGTCCTGACGCCTGCTTCCGTCGGAGATGAGATCGCTTCACCGAGTGTCGATGCTCATGCTGCTCAAATAACCCATGCACTTCCCAGTGAACCCGTGGAAACGAGGCAAATAATACTGGATTCGCATCACGAGGACGCCAACGCCAGCGCGACGCACCACCCAACCCCAGATGAAGTGGGCGAGGGAGCGTATAGGGGTGAGGGTGCCCTAGACGTAGGTGCAGCTCCTAATGCTGTAGCTCAACGGCCAGGCAGCATTGTCGATCGAATGGCCGATTTCATGTGGGGTGACGTCCATCCAGGCCCCGCAGACGAAATAGAGGCCGAAGAAGCTGTAGACATCTTTGGCGACAATCAGAATGCTCCGTTTATGGACGACGGCGGCGATGGCGATGATGACGAAGAAGATGAACTCGACTTGGTTCCCGACGTTATGGAGGCTGCAGTCGCCGCTGGCTTAGACCCAGAAGCGATTGAAGACGCAGAGGATTTTGAGGGAATCATGGAGCTGATCGGCATGCGTGGGCCAGTGGCCGGTCTCCTCCAAAACGCCATTTTCTGCGCATTGCTTGTATCGATCACCATCTTCATGGGCATTTTCGCCCCTTATAACATTGGGCGAGTGACCGTGTGGACCATTGCCAACCCGACTCGGCTCATTCGGATGGCGTTCAGTTTTGCCAAATCCGTGCAGGATGGCGTGTTGTTAGTTGGCGGATACTCGTCAACCGTCATCTTCACTCTCATCGAAGGACTGCGGCTATCTCTGAGAATGGACCAGGGGAAACATGTGATGCGCTCTTTAATACTCAACGCCAAGCACATTTCAGCAGGCGCCTTTGACAGAATCGCGAGCAGCTTCATGTCTGAGATTCCGCTGATATCTGCTAGCGAGATGCGCAACTTTTCAGCCATCAGCCACGAAGCTCTCATCCGCATCAAGGGCGATATCTTCTACGCCGCCTCGGCCGTTGCACACCTTATGGTCTACCTCTTCGGTGGGAACTATGCGGCCAAGTGGACGGCAGCAAAGACCTTTGCCAATGTGGCTGGATCGGCCGCTGTAGGATTCGTGAAGTCCATTCCTGGCATTGCCGTCCAACCAGGAACGTGGGTAATCAACTTGCAACTGCCCGAAGCAGCGTCCGCGGTAGATCCCAACCTCGTGTTCTGGAGTTCCCACGACAGGGCGTGGGCCGTCGTACTCGGGTACCTTTCGCTGTCAGTTCTTGCTGGCCTGTATCTGAGACGAGGAACACCGTTCTCGACCGGACAGACTGCGCAGGAATGGGAAGCGTCAATCATCGACGCCCTCAACCAAGCCAGCGGCGTTATGAAGGTGATTCTGATTATCAGTATAGAGATGCTGGTTTTCCCGTTATACTGCGGCCTCCTGCTTGACTTTGCCCTGCTTCCCCTCTTCGAGAACACGAGTCTCAAATCGCGACTTCTCTTCACCTATAATCATCCGCTCACCTCCATGTTTGTACACTGGTTCGTCGGTACCGGCTACATGTTCCACTTCGCCCTGTTTGTGTCCATGTGCCGGAAGATCATGCGGAAAGGCGTCCTATGTCAGTCTCCCCCTTTTCACCGTGCCGGCTTTGGTACACGTCAGCTAACGCAAGACCAGACTTTATTCGTGATCCAGACGACCCAGAGTTTCATCCAGTCCGTGATGTTCTTGAGCGCAACGTCACTACCCAACTGCGCAAAATTCTTTTCTCGGCCTTCGTTTACGGAGCCCTCGTCGTGGTTTGTCTGGGCGGGGTAGTCTGGGGGCTCTCTTTGACCCTGCCCGATGTCCTGCCAATCCACTACTCCTCAAATGAGCCGGTATTGGAGTTTCCAATCGACCTACTGTTCTACAATTTCCTGATGCCGCTGGCCGTGAAATTCTTCAAACCCGGTGATGGTCTGCATGCGATGTATACCTGGTGGTTCCGCACCTGCGCTAGAGGATTGCGGCTCACGTGGTTCTTGTTTGGCGAACGACGCGTCGATGAGGAGGGCAAGCTGACACTCAAAGATGACTCGCCACACCGCAATCTTCCGTGGTGGCGGAGGGTCTTCCTCGAAGTGGATAACCAGAACAGGGTCATCCCCAAGACGTGGCACGACTTGTTCGACGGTGGAAAAGCCAAGCCCAGCTCGAAAATCCCGGCGGCCGAGATGGGTGTATTTAACATAATTAAGAAGCGACTTGTTGATTCCGGACAGCTCATCACCAATGGTCGGTTCGTGCGTTCACCAGCCTCCGACCAGGTCAAGATCCCCAAGGGGCAAGCAGTGTTTCTGGACGTTTCGGAGCAGGACACCAGGAAGGACGGCAAGCCGGATCGGCCCGATACAGATCTCTACTCGGGAATCCACTACCAATTTGTCTACGTGCCTCCCCTTTTCCGTGCTCGCATCTTCCTCTTCATCCTCTTCATATGGATGTTTGCGGCCATCACGGGGGTCGGTTTCACCATTGTGCCCTTGGTTTTTGGTCGACGCATGTTCAAGGTCCTCATCCCGTCTCACATTCGCACGAATGACATATATGCCTTCAGCATTGGTATCTACGTGCTTGGCTCGATAGGTTACTTCGTTTTCCACTTGCGTTCGGTGCTGACTCAATTCAGAGTCTGGGGCGCAACTGCCGTCGACTCGATGCTTGACCGCCGCGCGATCGAGCGAGCTCTGCGCCTTGGGCGACGCGCGGCGCGAATCTTTTACACATATACCGTCCTCCTGATCATCTTCCCACTTCTCATCACACTACTGGTTGAGCTATACGTGCTCATGCCGCTGCACACGTACATGTATGCTACCGGGACGGAGACGCCATCACGTTTTGGCGGGCTGCGAGATGGCCACACCATCCGAGTGATACAGGCGTGGACGCTGGGCATACTCTACCTGAAACTCGGCTCGCGAGCTCTGACGCTGTACGGAGGACGTCCCGCCCATGCAGTGCGGGCCGTGCTGCGGCAGGGCTGGTTGTACCCCGATGTCGGGGTGCTTACCCGTGCATTTGTGATTCCTGGAGTCACGGCCTCGCTGGTGATGATCTTCATGCCCCCAATAATAGCATGGGCAGCGATTAGTCAGGGCGTGGAGGGTGACTCGGGCGTGAGCCACGAGATGCAAGTGTTGGTCTTCCGGCTGGCATACCCAGTCACGGCCCTCTTCTGGGCTGGCCTCCTCATTACACGGAACATGGTACGGGTGTTTGGAGGCTGGCAAGTGCGCATCAGGGACGAGGCGTACCTTATAGGGGAACGGCTTCATAACTTTGGTGGCACATCATCCAAGGTTTCGGTCTGGAGGGGGAGCGCGAGGCTCTAGGAGTCAGCTTAGAACCTGGATTGCTGCACATCTGGTTATCGGGTACATAGGCGCGAGTGTTCTGTTGTTTTTTTGCTCGTTTGATAGCAAATACTCACATATTCATTCTCTGCGCTGCCGTCATATTCCGTGCATGGATTGTTCCTTGTGGCTGGTCATGATGCTAGTGGTAATCCGAGTTCGTCACAGCGGCTCGGGAAACAGTACAGCTGTGATTTCAATGTGTATCCAGGTCGTCGATGTCACGAGGGGTAACATTTTCTAGTCGAGGATATGGAGCGCGGCCTGGGCATTGATTGATCCACGGTAAGTACTGACATGGCTGTCCTCCGTCCTTGCATCAAGTCGCACTATTCCCGTTTGCGATAATCGTGGATAGGTAGCACGCAGCAAGACGAGGCCGGCACCAATTGTCTTACGGTCACTATTTTTAGTCGGAGCATCGAGACAAAACGACCATGGATCATGCCACCGAATGACAAATGGAATGTAATAGCCGAGCTGTCGCCTCTGTCGCCTGTCGCGTGCTTCCTTCCCGTGTGGCATGTGCTGCCCATGCCCATGCCCAGCCTCTAACTAAAAGCAGGCTGCGACGTCGGGTGGTCGGGTTAAGGCCGCGCCGCAGGCCACGACGGCCCATGGGTTGGTTCCGCCCTGCAATGACGTACCGTTGCTACTGCATGGCGCGTGACTGGACCAGGCCTGACTTTGACTTTCAAGGCTTCATCGCTGGCTTGGCTGGTTGCGCCGCAATCTGCCAAATCTGCCTCGAGATGCTTAATTCAAGGACCGACGGACTTCCCAGCCTAGGTAGGTACAGTAGCCCAAGGAAACTCAATCTACACCAGTCTTCCCTACACAACTCACTGTCCGAAACACGAAGACGCGAGACAAACAAACCTTTGAAGGCTGAGGGGCTGTCAGAGTTGGTTATGGTGGCGCGTGTGGGCGCAGGGGAGGCGGTGATTCCAACGTCCATGCCAGGGGCTCTCGCTACCGTAGCATTGGCCCACTGGCGACGAGTACAACTGTACATCTGGTCGCAATCGAGATTCGGTCAACTCCAGCTCTTTCAAATTTTATCCGCAATCCCCAAATCCCCAAATCCCCAAATCGAGGGAGACACCATAATGTGGATTGTGGAAGCGGAAGCCCCAGCTGGAGCCCCAGACAGGCAAACGGGGCAAACACTGAACAGGTGGAGGTGTCGGGATGCTGTCCGCATCCATGCTGCAGCACTAGGTCCACCTTATGCAGCACCGGCGGGCCCTATAGGTGGAGCACGGATGGAGCCTATGTGGAGCCTTCCATTGGTTGTAACTTGACGGCTTGTCCAAAGAGGACGACCGACAGCCCGCTATCCCCACTCAGCCCACTTCTAGTCCCTTGGCCCTTCCCCATCTTCTCCATCTCACGGTCTCACCTGCTCACCTGCACCCATCCGCGTCGCCGCAACTGCGCCGACACCATGCGGCGTTGCGTCATTGCCCCATTGTGTGGCTCGACTCGCTGCAGCTCTCGAGAGAAACTCGTTTTCTCGACTCCTCCCGACGCAGACGGCGCCAATCAAACCTCGGATTGTCGTCCGTCGTCCTTTCCCGGTGTCCAAATCGATCCTACCGACACCTGCACGGCCGCATCCATGCTGCCATGATGTGCCTCATCATACAGTATTACTGTACGGTTGGTTGGTACACTGGACCACCCATCCAGCAAACAACCTTCGGTATACTCATTGAATCGGAATAAGCACTCTGAAATAAGCGATCAAGCATGGCTCATGAAGGAACAACTGCTTATTACAGGGTGCTTATTCTACTTTCTGTATCCTGTCTGGGAAGGTGGTCCATGACCTGACGGGACTTCCTGGTGATGACTTGTGATTCCAATGAGGTCAAGGTACCCATCCACCCGGCAACCCGGCATGCCACACCTTTCTATTCTCGGTCTCGGTCGCGGTCGTCGCGCGCAAGGTGGTCCTCGAAAATCCGAAGGCACGGTCGTCAGCCCAGGCGTGCAATCCTCCCGCCTAGTACCGGTAATACTAATAAGCTCTGACGCTTGTCATCTGTGCGAGAAGGTTAAGTAGGTACATAATAAGCTGGAGACCCCCCAATTCCCCAGATTCCGTGCCAGACTGTCTGAACTCTCTCCATCCCACCATTCCACCATCGTCCACAGTTTCCCCAGGGCTGTGGTTCCCTATTAATAATCATCCATACCTACTTATATTCCCGGATATTGCTCAGCCCTCACCATCTCCGACGAATTCTATCACTTGTCATGGAGGGCACCGGCCATGATTCCGACAAGCCCGTCGGCGAAAAAGGCCACCACACAGCCGTCGGCCCGAACGTCGCCCAAACCGTCGCCGCCAGGGAGAATGAAAAGGCACAGACCAAAGATCAGACTGGCAAGCGGGAGATCACCCAGGACGAGTGCGAGGGCGAGCTGGGCTTCGATTTTCCCGAATGTGAGTCGCAGCCATTAATTTTCTGTATCCCTCGAGATGATTGCTGACTTGATGCGCCACAGGGAAGAAATGGTGGATATTGACAGTCATCTTCTTGGTTCAGACGTCAATGAACTTCAACACGTCCCTCTATTCGAACGGTCTCGTCGGCATTTCGGAACGCTTCAGCGTCAGCGAACAAGGCGCCCGCGTCGGCGCCGCCATCTTCTTGATCACGTACGCCTTCGGATGCGAGCTATGGGCACCTTGGTCCGAGGAGTTTGGGCGCAAGCCGATCCTACAGCTCTCTCTCCTCTTCGTCAACATCTTCACCCTTCCCGTCGTGTTGGCGCCCAATTTTGGATGTCTGCTGGCTGGTAGGGCCCTTGGGGGGCTGTCGACAGCCGGAGGCAGTGTCACACTTGGTATGATTGCCGACCTGTTCGAAAGCGACCGACAGCAATACGCAGTGGCATACATGTAAGTTGTCCCCCGGGCACGTATGTATGAGCCACGAGGCTGACCGCGTCTAGTGTATTTTCTTCTGTCGGCGGCTCAATCCTGGGACCCATCGTTGGAGGATTTGTCGAGATCATGGACCCCGCGAGCGGTTGGAGATGGTGTATCTGGATCCAGCTCATCTTCGGCGGCGCTGTCCAGCTCCTGCACTTCTTCACTGTCCCCGAGACTCGCACGACCATCATGATGAACAAAATTGCCAAGAAGCGCAGAAAGACGGGCCAAGACCCCAATGTCTATGGCCCCGACGAGATCGAATCCTTCTTCTCCCGCTTCACGGTCAAGGAGCTGATTTACACCTGGATGCGACCTTTCCGCATGTTCCTCACCGAGCCAATCGTGCTCACGCTGTCTCTGCTCTCGGGATTCTCCGACGCCCTGATCTTCATGCAGATTCAGTCAATCTCTCTCGTATACAAGCAGTGGAATTTCAACTCGTGGCAGATTGGTTTGGCCTTTCTCCCGTTCGGAATCGGCTATGTCATCGCCTGGCTCGCTTTCATACCCGCCTTCAAACGCAACCAACGGCTACGAGAATTGCACCCGGAGGACGAACATGCTCAATACGAGTCAAGAATGTCTCTGCTTCTCTGGCTTGCGCCTTGCCTTCCCATTGGGCTCATCATTTTCGCATGGACGAGCAGTGGCCCGCCACTTCACTGGATTGGCTCCATGTTCGGCACCGCCCTCATAGGCATAGCCAACTACGCCATTTACATGGCCACGATTGACTATATGATCTGCGCATACGGACCCTACTCGGCTTCTGCCACGGGCGGGAATGGCTGGGCCAGAGACTTCCTTGCCGGTGTCCTCACCGTGCCCGCCACCCCCTTCTACTCCAACATCGGCCGTGAGAAGGGCATGAACCTAGAGTATGCCTCCACCATTCTGTTCTGCATCTCAGCCGTGTTGGTTGCCGCTGTCTACGTCATCTACTGGAAAGGTCCCGAGCTGCGAAAGCAATCTCCATTTGCACAGAGTCTTGCCAAAACCAGTGGCGAGGCCCATGGTCGCCGCGTCAGTGTAGCAACGCACAGCACTGCCCCTGACCAGGAGCACGGTCATGCTCATGAGAGTGCACCTCGCCGCCCTGGTGGTGGCATCGGCCCCACGTCGCGACGCAGCTCATACATGGCGAGTGAGCATGCAGCATCCCGCCGCCATAGCCGGCATCCCAGCCGAAACCCCAG